>CM032334.1:23677945-24212305 GCA_019022515.1 Quercus aquifolioides | reverse complement strand
TGGTTGTAGGCTTGTAGCCAATGATTACTAACTACAACCCCTTAAAAAAAATTAACGTAACTATTAAATTGCATGTTATTTATATTTTTAACATATATGTCAAATTTCATACCAATCGGATGTTACTTATTATTCGATCTATAAATTTATTTTTTATGCATAATCTTAGACTACAAAAACTTAAAATTTAACATTTGATTAGTAACATAATTATTGATTTTTGATCGTCTAAAAATTTTGCAAGCATGAAGGATATAAAAAAAAAAAAATATATAATCAAATAGTATATTTGTTAAAATTTAAATCCAATAAAAATATATTGAATAGAATTGTAGTCAAGCTTTTTCTTTCATTTTTAGTCCTTTGTTTTTGTTTTTGTTTAATCCTACATGGAATGTTTCTATCTTGTGGAAAAAAGAAGAAGTAAAAAACGTTGAGAAAAATTTGGTTAAATTAGAATTTAACCTTTTATGGTTTGGTGCTTTTAAGATTTAATCCACAAAATTTTAATGCAATGAATTCTTAAAGTTTGAACTAAATGACTTAGTTAGAACTCCAATTTGATGAAGGTGACTAGATGAAAGAGCTCTTAAGTCTTATGTCCAAAAACCCATTCTCTCTCTCTCTCTCTCTCAAATTCTCAATTGAGCTGTCTCTCTATATGTTAGTGCTATCTATCTAGGGCATCATTTTCTCTCTCTAGAAATATTGGAAGGAAGAGGAATAGGAGGAGGAAAAACATAATGATAGGGTTTTCAGAGACCTAAGGTTTGTTGGGGAATTCTAGGGTTTGATTCGGAAGGATATTTTATTTGTGAAACAATGTGTCTTTTAAGAAAAAGCAAAGAATACCCATGGAAATATGGATGATCAAATTTTGTTGCTCATGTGTAAGCCCTAGTCCGAATAAGAGACGTGATAGATTAGGTTGTGTTAGCAATTATTAATTTGTCATGTTCAAAGAATTTAATTTTCTCCACAAATTGTAGCACGATGATGCAATTAAATGTTTTTTTGATATTGTTGTAAATCATTGTGATTTTGATCAAATTTTGCAATCTCCCATTGAGGATTATATATGGTGTGTCTAGATATTGAATTTGGGGATCAATAGATAATATGTACATAATATGTTTTGTTTTGATTGAAATGGTTTACAGGTGTGTTCCTGGATAATTTATTATTCTTGTTATAAATTGATGGGTGTTTCTTTGATTTTTCCTTTTTATTCAACTTTGTTTTATGTCATTGTTTGGTTTCAATTCCATTCTTGCCATGCAGTTTGTTGAAGCAAGGTTGTGTTTGGTTCAGAAGAAAAGATTGAACAGTAAAAAAATTAAAAATTAAAAATTTGCAGAAAGTGATTAAATGAGAATTAATAGTGTTCAATCATTTGTTATTATTAATTTCTCAATTTTGAAATTACATTTGCTCGAAGAAATTTATGTTGGCATAGAAAACTTTGAAAAGGGGCAAATTTGTCCATTATATATATATATTTGTAATAATTTGGACAGAGTAATAATGATTTTATTTTAGTTCAAACATTATGCAAACATTTAAAATGATTTTTTAATTAGAGATTTAAATGTAATGTAATAATTAAAATTTTGTGAACTAATTATAAAAAAGTCAAATCTTAAGTAGTAAATTATAATTTATCAAATAAATTAGCCAAACAATTTTTACAAAATGACTTTCTTTTGAAAGAATGAAATTGTGAAAGGATGAGGCTGATAACAAGCATTTTTTGATGTAAGATAAAAAATTTACTTTAATCTAGTTTAAGTGTATGTGTGTGTGAAACTCCATTTTAGAGACTTGAACCCCAGCTCTTACCTCCCATACCCCACAACCATTTATACTTATGGAGTGACCATCACACCAAGAGTGTGCGGTGGTCTGATAACAAGCCTTGGAAGTCACTCATCTACGGCAGCATTAATTGGTCTTTAATTAGACTAAAATGATGCCTTGGAAAGTTATTAGACGAAAAGCTGATATATTCACATTTAAAAAAAAAAAAAAAATGGCATCTTCAATGATAGGAGTAATTTCCCGCTTGTATGCATCATTTTATTTGAAAGGCTTTTAAAAACATCGGTTGAATCAGTTTCTAGTATAGCTTTAATCACTTCTTTTGGTTGGCATTTTCAATGATAGGAAATTTCCCACTTGTGATGCATCATTTTATTAGAAAGGCTTTTAAGAATAAAATCAGTTGAATCAGTTTCTAGTATAGCTTTAATCACTTCTTTTGGTTGTTGCCATTGAATGTTTTCTTTCATTACGACAGCTTGATTCATTTGGGGTTAAGGGTTTAAGTCTCTAGGAGGGAGTTTTATACACATATACACTTAAATTAGGATAGAGTAGAATTTCTATCTTGTATAAAAAAAAATTACTTAAAAAAATTAAATATTACTTAAACTCTATTATTTTGATTTAGATGTAAAATCACTAATTAACCACGTAGTTTTTTTTTTTTTTTTTTGAGAAATTCTATAGAAATAAAAAATTTGACAAAACTTTTCACACATGTTAATGGACAAATTGATAGTAGTAAGTGAAAATGTGATATTAGTGGTGAATTTAAATGAGAACTAGTAAAAGTTTGCCAACTCAACTGTTGTGAATTTTTGTGTGTATTTTTTTTTTTTTTTTTAAGAAGAGTTTCATTTACAAAATTTTTACAACAAATCTTAAGTGTTAATTTGTAACTGGTTCGAATTTGAACCCACCATTAAAATTACTTTTTTATCCATCAATAACAACTAGTAACAATATGTCACTTAGAATTTGTTGTGAAAAAGTTGTGAACGAAGCATTTTTTTTTCTCTCTTCTTGTTTTTCATTTGATAAAAAATATTATTTTATCAATTGACTAATATTTGAGCTTAATTAATACCATTACAATGAAAGAAATATGATCCTATTGGTTAAAATTTGGGATCTTTTTCTACTTGACAGTCCTAGGCTACCGCTTCATTCGCCTATATTATAGATTCCGCCCTGACTAGTATAGCCTTCACTCTAAATCCCTTTCAAGTCTCATCAACCATGTTGCAGTAAGATTGCAAGTGTCCCACCCCATTACCATGCAAAGTCATATTAATCCAGCAAAAAAAGTTTTTTTTTTTTTTTTTTTTTTTAACTCTTGTGTAAATTGTAATATAGAAGTGAAAAAAATTATTTTGTGTTTTAAATAGAGTTTTTTTACATAAAAAAGTTTACAAAGTTTTTTAGCCAGTTTATAAAGTAATAAATATATTATAGAGAAAAAAATATAGGTACATGAAAATTATTGAAATAAAATGAGATACTTAGATGACAATTAGTGAAAGTTTCCTAATACAAGAAATCTAACTTTAAAAAAAATAATATATTTTTAAAGGATTATGAATTTGAATAGTCATGATTTCTAGAAAGGTGTCAATTAAATTGAAGATTCATGTTTTTCATTCATTATTCTCCCAAAAACGAAAAAAAAGAAAAAAAGAAAAAAAAAAAAGAGAACCACATGAAGCTGTAAACTAGGTTTTTATTATTATTATTATTTTTTTAATGAATAATTTGATAGTTGCAACAACTAAAAAAGGAAATTCAAACATTGATTGTCCTTGTAAAAGAAGAGGAGAATATACCATGGAATTACAAAACTAGTTGAAGAATTTGTTAAATCCTATTTAGTTTAGTGGAGCAGTGTGGGCAAGTAAGGCCATATAATTGCGGAATTCTTGGTAACTCAAAATGGTCTATTCCATTAGAGAACATTCCTTACCACACTTTGAGGCCGGTCAATACTCAATACTGTGACTGTCCAAGTCCAAGTCCTGTCTTCATCTCACTTTGCGCAAAGGCAAAAATAAATTAATAAGCTTAGACCCGCCAGAAATTTGGTAACAAACGTTGGCCTACAAAATCTGTCTTTTCCTTTTCATTATGTAAAAAGATGCAATTGAGTAAAAAGTGCAAAAAGCAATCCCTCCCTTCTCTCAATCCCTAACTCTCTCCCCCATTGCGTATATGTCAAGGTATGAAATTGGTTCATGCTTGATGGTTTGTGGGGCCTGTCTATAATATTACCCTCATCAATGCAAATCAAGCAATGAAGACAGGGTTACCAAGCAAAAGACTGGGAACCTGTTTCTGTTTGGTTCCAACCTTTTCTTTAATTTGGGGCTAAAAGTCTGGTAATCATATTTCTTCTACTCTTAAATTCACCAAAACAATATAAATTTCTTTAAGAAATTAATGGGTTTTCAAAATTATTTCGAAAATAAAAGTTCTTTCTGAATATGTTTTCTTTGAATTATTCTTGATTGAACAAAATAAAAAAAAATAATTGATTTTAAAATATTAATTATTTTGGAGAATAGACTTGACTTGGATTCAATGCATTAGATTCGTTGGGATGATAACACAATGGTTAAAAATGAACATGTGTCACAATCGTGATTGGTCCAATACAACTAGATGCTAGACTTCATTTTTTTCCATTGAGAGAACTTCAAAATAAATATTGTTAAACTTATTTTCTATTTTTAGTCTAACAAAAATATTTAACAATTGAAAGAAATAATTGTTGGTGAGTGTTTTTTTTTTTTTTTTAATTTTTTATGAGAAGAAAGATAGTAACTAAACAGGCACTTGAGTAGTGGTTTTTAAAATTAGAATAGAACCTAATCATGATGAACTAAATTTTAAGTTATCACCATGTATCCTCCTTGAGGGCTGTCTACTTAATGTGGACCATCTGATTGGTTGACCCTCCATTCCATGCAACTGATCCCTAGTTAATTATTTACTTTTAACTTCTGGACTCAAAAATGTCAAAACTCACAAAAAGTCATAACCAACTCGTGCTACATTGGTCCACATAATCAATGGTCCTGGTTCCAGTAAATCATAATGTTGTGTGCACCTTTTTGTACATGATGATGAGGGTAGAACCGTAAATAGAAGGGAATGAGGTTTCTGTCCAGGCGTGAGAAATTGCCATGATGGGAGCCACTTGGATTGCATGGGAACATAATCGTGCCCCCGAAAAGGCAATAGTGAAGAGTTCGATAAATTAAATTTAATGCTAATCAGTAGTTAGATTTAAAATTAATATAATTACACACCTAATCTCTTTGGGTTTAACAAATTTAATAACTACTGCGCACCCTTGGTGCAGTGGTCACTCTACAAGTATAAGTGCTTGTGGGGTGTGGGAGGCAAGGACCGGTGTACAAGCCTCCAGAAAAAAGTTTCACACACATATTACACTTAAATTAGGCTAAAGTAGAAATTCTATCTTGTAAAAAAAAAAAAAAAAAAAAATTAATATTTCATTTTACCATTCAAATCATCCGTTTTAAATTTCTATTCCCGCATTACCACTGTTCTAATGCAAGCTGCAAAGTGCAAACACCCACCCGGTGCAATATATGATGACACTATTTTTTTATTTATTTAAAATAAAGACGATAGAGTTTTTAATTTATGACATTTGCTTTATTATAATTGCTCTTTATTATTAGATCAAAATACTAATTAATTTTTGATACAACTAAAGATTTTACCAGTTGAGTTAACTGTAATCATATATAATAATATAGATCTATTCAACAAAACTTAAGAATAAGAATTGATAGAAATTGGAAAATGAATTTCATTTATATAACATCTGTTCAATCAAACAAAATTAATGTAAAAATTTATTAATGAAAAATTTATGATAACGATAAATTCACTATTCCGTAAGGCACTGATCAAGATTTTATGAAATTCTCGTATGGAATGCGTGACCTATATATTGTCTAAAATGTTTTAAGAATACTTTAATCAATTTATTAATACAATATATATATATATTAACAGAGGATTTTAGGAAAGGACATATCTAAAAACTGAATATGCTTGAAATTCATTCATCTAGTTAAGAATCTTAAGATATGCAAGTGTTGAGCATTTTCTTTCTTTGCTAGCAAGATGTGGGTGTTTAGTACATGGATATATCAAAAGGAGCTTCATATTTGTCATGTCAGACTTCTATTTATTTGTTTGTGAAACGGTAGGGGACCATTTTACTTATTGGGTGAATGGAATTTAAATGATCTAGCAAGTTGCAACATATATAATACCTTAGTAGGAAGGGGGATTATTTGGATAAGGTAGAGCATTGAAAGATGGGATGTCTCCCTGAAGGGTTCATCAGTTGCACTCCAATGGTAAAGTCAGTTTAGGAATTACGGTGAATGAAAGTATATTTTGATGGATTTAAAAAGGATCATACCTCTTACTTAACTAGGTACTTTTTAGGGCGGCAAAAATTTGACATAACCTGTGAATTCGACACGACTAGTCCATTTATAATAAGTCATGAGTTGAAGTTAAACATGTTGGGTCATATTCGAGTTGACAAGATTGACCCATTAATAAACGGGTCATGTTTGTGTTCAACATACGAACCTGTTTGACCGGTTTAGCTTAATATTAGCTTTTGTTATTATTTTTTAATTTTTGGTTGTATTGTATGTTTATTACTATATTTATGGTTGTAATTGTATTTTAATTTTAGATAAATGAAAATCGATAATGTGTTATTCAGGTCAAATATGACCTATTAATAAATAGGTTATTAATGAATAATTTGTATTGATCTTTACCTGATTTGTTAATTAAACGGGTTAAATGTAAAATGTCGTGTTTTATTGAGAATTTTTGACATGTTTACTAAATAGGTCGGATCACTCTTATATACCCAAATACTCATGGCTCGACATGACACGAACACAAATTGCCACCCTTAGTGCCCTTCTACTTGGGGAAAGCATCTTGTTGGGTCCCAAATAATATTATCAACAATATAACAATCCAAAATAACAATCACACACAAGAATACAAAATTTACATGGGAAATCCTTTCTTCTTGAAGGGAAAAAACCACGGGACAAATTTCGAATCAATTTCACTATTATTAAATCAAATTACAATAATTCTTGTGTATTCTCACGACTAAAAAAAAATATCTCTTGTTTTTCTTTGTTCTCACACACACAAATTATCTCTTCAAGGGCGGCAACACTTTGCACTCTCCTTTTATTTTTTTCTCCACACACAGGTCTCTCTTTTAGCTACTCTTCTTTCTCTAAGTGGCTCCCTCTTGACTGCTCTCCCCCCCCCCCCCCTTCTTGTGCGGCACCTTTTTTCTTTTTTCTTCACTATACGGACATCTCTTTCTTTTTCTTATGTGGCACTAGGGTTGTAAACGAGTCGAGTTTTATCGAGTAGTGAATGCTCAAGCTCGACTCGACAGCAAAAGCAAAATGTTCAAGCTTGGCTTGAGCTTGATACGAGCCTACAAATAATGTTTAAGCTTGAGCTTGTTATAAAATATAAAAACTTGAGCTCAGCTTGGCTTGGTTTGGTTCATTAGTCAAGCCAAGCTCGAGCTCTATATCAAGATCAATATCATATTTTTGAGCTTGAGATTCAACATAAGTATATTATCAAACTTATACCAAGTTTATTATCTAGCATATATCAACTTGTAATTGATTAAAGACTTAGAAGGATATGAGTTTATATGTCAAGCTCATATCAATTTTATTACCAAACTCATAAATAAGTCTAGGCTCAACTTATTTTGTTACTTTTGTATTGAGCCTTGGTGTTCACGAGTTTGTTCATTAACAATATTTTTTACTCAGGCTCGGCTCATTTTAAACAAGCCTAAAAATAAAGTTTAAGTTTGGCTTGTTTATAAACAAACAAATATGAACGAGCTTTTTATCGAACCAAGCCCAAGCTGTTTATGAACGGCTTGGTTCATTTACAGCCCTATGCAGCACACTCAAAAGCACATATAATCCTTATTTTAATAACCCTAGTCGAAACCCCTAGTAACACACAAATACTAAATCCACTCGAACTAGGAATACTAGCTGGCCAAGGAAATAATCAAGACAAGCCACATATGGGCTTTAAATTTTTGGGTTGGATCTAATTGGTGTTGTGCACCCAACAATTTCTCCCTCCAGCCCACCGATGGGTGGAGATTTTCAATCCAACTCTTCAATTTAGATCCTTGTCGGTCAAATCGACTTCAAGCTTGACCTTCTTCATTATCTTCATCAACACTGAGAACAGCTCATCAACGTCAATCCCTTTCATTCTCAAATCATTAATTTCATCTTGGATATCCTTAATCCAATCCGTTGGCTCCCCCTCATCAGAAGCCTAATTATTCTTGAAGCTAATAATTCGATGTTTTCTAGCAATCCTCTTCTCATGAGGTTCAACAATCTCTAGTAGAGGATATTGCTCCCCCTGCTCAAGACCTCTAGGATCTTTCACTTCATCATCATCCTATGTAGCCTTAGCATCTTCATATTCTTTATCACCTACCACTTCCTCTTCTGAAGCACTATTAAGCAATGAGAATTTCACCTTCTTGGTTTCAACACCATTAATCCCAACACTCATTTTTGGAGTCTTCTCAAAATTTTTAATCTCATTGAACTTCTTCTTACAGGTCTTCATATGAGTCCTGTACATACCGCAACATGCATGTCCTGTTGCACAACCAATGGTCCCTTAGTAAGTTTCCATCTTCAATTACCAAGGTAGTTACAATAACCTGCTCGATCCATAGCCAATGTAGAAAATACATTCATTCTTAAATTTGGAACATGTCGCACATCCTTCAACATCATAATGCTACCAACATTGGTTTCAATGCACACATCACTACTTCCCACAATTTTTGAGTAACTAGAATTACCCATCTTCACTATACCAAAGTCTCATACTTTGTACGTGGTAAACAACCCCTTTGTAGGGATAACATGGTAGGGGGCTACAGAATCAACAACCCACTAAACATTATTATTAGCAACATGCTCACACTTTTTCTCTTCAATAGAGAGCACCACAACATCTCCAGCAACCATAATAGCTGTAGTATTTTTTTCTCACTATCATTCTTTTCATATTTTCCTTTATTTTGTTCCTTATTCCAATATCAACAATCTCTTCTTAAGTGACCATTTTTCCCATAATGGAAGCATTCTTTAGTTTCCTTGAATTGAGATCTATCTTTTGATTGTGACCTACCATTGAATTTTTGATTATTAGGTCCTCTGCTCTTGTTCTCCTTGACAAAAGCTTGATCTTATGCATTGTCTATATTCGCATCTCTCCTGTGAACCTCTTCACTTAAAATCAAATCTCGAATTTCATCATATTTGAGTTTGCTTTTTCCTGTAGAATTACTCACCGCCATTCTCATGGCTTCCCAACTATTTGGTAAAGAAGCCAAAAGAATCGATGCATGAACCTCATCATCAAATTCAATTTTCACCGTGGATAATTGATTTGTGATTATATTGAACTTATTCAGATGCTGCACTACAGGAGTGTCTTCTGCCTTCTTCAGATTAAATAACTTTTTCATCAAATACACCTTGTTATTAGCCGACGACTTTTTATACATGCTAGACAAAGCCTTGATCAAATCCACTATGGTCTTTTCTTTTACAACATTGTGCACAACTGATCTTGGCAAAGATAATCAAATAACTCCAAATACCTGTCTATCAAGAAGGTTCCAGTCTTCATCTTTCATAGTTTCAAGTTTCGTCCTAAAAGAGGCAGATGCAATTTTTTCTCATAGAGATAATCTTCAATCTGCACCCTCCAATACTCAAAGTCTATTCCATCAAACTTCTCAATTCATGAAGCCTTGCCTTCTTCTCCAGCCATTGCTTCCACTCTAACCTTAGCTTTGATACCACTTGTTGGGTCCCAAATAATATTATCAACAATATTAGCAATCCAAAATAACAATCACACACAAGAACACAAAATTTATGTGGAAAACCCTTTTACCATGGGACAAACTTCGAATCAATTTCACTATTATCAAATCAAATTACAATAATTCTTGTGTATATCTCACGACTAAAGAAAAAATCTCTCTTGTTTTTCTTTACTTTTACATACACTAATTATCTCTCTCAAAGGTAGCAACACTTTGCACTCTCCTTTCTATTTTCTTCTCCACGCACAACTTTCTCTTTTGGCTGTCTTCTTTCTCTAAGCGGCTCCCTCTTGGCTGCTCTCTTTTTTTTCTTCTTGTGCAGCACCTTTTTTCTTTTTTCTTCACTATATGGCATTCTCTTTCTTTTTCTTATGCGGTACACTCAAAACCACATATAATCCTTATTTAAATAACCCTGGCCGCAAACCCCTAGTAACACACAAATACTAAATCCACTCGAACTAGGAATACTAGCTGGCCATGGAAATAATCAAGACAAGCCACATATGGGCTTTAACTTTGTGGGTTGGATCTAATTGGTGTCGTGCACCCAACACATCTCCCCCGCCTCGACAAATTGAGCCTTGAAGCCGGAACTACTTTGATCGAATTGATACCTATCGAACCAGTTTGACCATGTCTAGATAATAATTGGACAACTCAATGTTCTAACCTACAATACAATAAGAGGTTGTTGGGATGCCATAAATGCAGACACTTGACTGCTATTCGGCACGACCGGCACAACCTTTTAGGGGAGGGATGATTTGGTGGTGGGGTGAGAAAGGTGAGATGATCTCCCTGAGTTTGATCTATCCAAATGGAGGCAATTTGTTGTTGTTGATGATTTTAGTAACATCCGATCTTTTTGTTGTTGAGATATTGGAACCCTCTACTCTTTATATTCCTGAAAATTTAAATTTCATGAAAAATATATATACTATCTTTCTTAAAAAAGCAAACGGAAGGGACCTTAAATCACTTTATGCCATGATCTTGATCCCTTTTTACTAGATTTGGTTGTCCTCAATAAGACGCAATTTTAGTTGTTCTAAACTTTTAATTCCTACGTATGGATGGCCATTTGTACGTAAAATTCAGGTCTAATTTAATGGTATTCCCATCACAATCAATATGACCTGAAATGAAGGAAATCCTTGATGGTGGCGTTTAAAATGTGGATGCTTTGATCAAACTTGACTTCGGCGCTTTTGCCCCTAATAAGTATCTATTAAGTAGTAACTACTCGTTCAACTTCAAGGAACTTCTAAATGCCCAACCGCCTTTGCTGGTTTAGATTTCAAAACATGTAGCTTATATATATATATATATATATATAACCTACATGTTCGCCAAAAAAAAAAAAAAATCATCTAAACCCAATGGAACAATTGATTTTTAGGAATCAAAGATAAATGTCGTACTGTCAAATTTATTAGTCTAATTTAAGCTCCAGGAGAAAAGGAATGAAACCCACTTCATTTCTTGAAACGATGATCCGAAAGAAAAATGTGCAAATACGACTGCATTAGCATGTAGTAATTTGTTACAAATGATTGTTCTATAAAACCGAAAGGGTTGCAATAAATTAAGGCACCAAGCAATTTGTTTTTTGTTGTCGAGTAAAAAATTCGGATTTCAATTTTTGTTTACACTAAAAAAATCAATTAATGTTTTAGTCTAATAATAAAGAACAATCATTAAAAGTAAGTGTCATAAATTTGAAACTATCTTAAAAAAAAAGAAAAAAAAAAGGCACCATGCAACTTGTATGGGGAAATGATTTTCGTTTTCAAAATTTCATTGATCTCTAGTCTATGACTAGATTGTGAAAAATTGTATTTGAGTTCGTTACTAAATTTGTAATATCACATGTATTAATGTATGTTATCACATGTTGTTTTGAACTTACAATTGACATCACTTCTATTACTAGAATATAAACAGCAAATTTCTCAATCTTTCAAAACAAAAAAAAAAGAAAAAAAAAAAAGTGCAAAGTTGTCAACCATACAACAAACCCCTTAAATTCCAATTGCAAAACAAAATAAAAAAGAAAAACAGGCTGTAAGTTGAAGGATTGACTATTCGTCTAGTTGAATCCGGTTGGGAGTCAAATAAAATGAGGGCCGAGATTGGCGCCTGGGAATGACATAATTAATTAATTAATATCCACATTCCACGCAACACATAATAATAAAAGTAATTAATATAAAATAAAATACTATGTAGTAATAGTAGTAGTAGTTTTTTAATTTCTTTTTTTGTACACAGTAATTGTTACCCACTTTATTCATTGCCGCAAAATCAGCAAATAAACCGTGACTACTGTTCGAGAATCGAGAAAGAGAAGTAGAACCCCGTCTGTACTTGTCACCAACCTCCCTTAACGGACTTGCTGACATGGCACCCCTCATTAACGACGCCTACGGTTAAATAAATCGTTAATGTTAGTTAAAAAAAAAAAACTTAAAAACCTCAGACAGTAAACTGTAAATATTAAATACAGCGATAGGAAAGGGTTGGCACGTGAGTGGCCGACGGAATCACACGCTTGGTAAAGCAGAAAGAAACGGTTAGTGGCGGTTAGGTAGTTAAAAGTGTGGTCACTGGTTAGTGACTGTTAATTATTAGATTAAGTTATGCATATTGGTTAAGGGATAAATTTTTATTTATTTATTATTTTATGTTATTTTGTCTTTCCTAAAACAATCAGGATTTTAATTCACTTTTTAATTTGAGCTAAAATTCTTTTAATTTTATTTGTAAAAGTAGGTTTTTTTTTTTTTTTTCCCCTTAAAATGAGTAAATTGCTTCCTATAAAGACTATTTTAGTTTTGTGAAAGAAATATAATAATAATTGTGTATTATAAATTTTGCCGCTACACGCTTCGCTTAAGCTGCATGGTTAAGTGAAGCAAGAAAAAGATTATCAAAAAAGTGAAGCAAGAAAGGGTGGAGTTAGTGAAACCTAACCAAGGTCGAGTTAGTTAACTCCGTGAGGTAAGCCTCAACCGGAGTCATAACCAAACAAAATAAAAACGAATAGTAGTTAACGGCAGGAAAAAGGAAAACCTTTGTTTTTCATTTTATGGTGATCCTCTTCAATTTATTTAATAAAATAATAATTTATTTTATTTTTATTTTGGTGGGTTTTGTCTTGCTCAGTCTATAAAAAGGCCGTTACGTTGGGGCTCATTCTCTGACTCTCTCACCTGCTCTTCTTTCTTTTCTTCTCTTCTTTTAGCTCTGCTTTATTATCCTCTGTATCCGTGTCTTTTTTCTTCTTCTTCTTCTGCAGACACAGATATAGAGAGAGAGAGAGAGAGAGAGAGAGAGAAAGAAAGCAGTGATAACATTAACAATGGCGGTGTCTATGAAATGGGTTGGTCTTTGTTTGATGGTTGTGTTGGTGTTGTTCGTTGGGACAATAGCGAAGGTACGGAACGACCAGATCTCGGAAACTAGGTAATGTTTTCTCTCTCTCTCTCTCTCTGAAATTTTGTATTGTATTTCATGAGAAGCTGAGCTTGTTCTGTGTTCGATTTTCGACCACTTCTTCAAATTTGGGATTTTTTTTTTTTTTTTTTTTTTTTTTTTTAAGTATATGAAAATTTATCGACATTTGTGATTTTTATATACCAAGAACTGTGAAAATTCTAGGCTCTTTTCGAGGTTTTCAATAGTAGTAAATGTTAGCTCTGCTCCTCACTTATTGTACTATTTTTCTCTCTAAGAAAAAGTAGCTCACAAACATATAGAGCTAGCTTACGTGGCAATAATGGCGTCCCTCTCCCTCACATTCCTACTTTGACAGAGAGAGAGAGAGAAATTAAAATTGTTCTGACTTGCAAATTCACCGTCCTACTTCAGTATTTCACTAAATTTTGTTTTTTGTGTTTTGTGTTTTGCGTTTTTACAGCAATGTGGAAGTGGAAAGAGAACAAGTGCAAAGCTCAAGCAATTCAACAATGGCGTCGAGGTCAGTACTACAGTGCCTAATCTATTTAACTTTTTAGTAGGAAAGAAAGAACTATTAAAAAAAAAAAGCGCTATGTACGTACACAGTACAAAAACAACGTTATTAGCTTTCGCTTAACCGATCTGAGCCGTTGCTTTAGACCCAATAGTGTGTTTCTTAACCGTTGGATAAATGTCTTGGTATGGTACAGTCTTATCCAACAGCAAATAAGAATCTCAGCCGTTGAGATCTGGATCCCTAGATCTGGATCGTTTATTCCGTTACGTTGGTTCTTTGGATGCTGAGAATAACAAACCCTTGTAGGTCACCGAGTATGAGAAAAGATAAATAGTCTCTCACATTTCCGGAAATACCCTCACACAATGCCCCTAATTTCCTACTATTAATGTTCGAATTAAATAAATAAATAAAATCCTTATGTGGGTAGCGAGGTCATTTACGTTTATATTTAGTGGGATTTTCATTTTTTTCATTTTCCCGCCGACGACGAGTCTTCTCGGTTTTTTTTTTTTTTTTTTTCTCTCTCTAGAAAGTAGAAACTGAATTTTTTTTTTTTTTTTTTTTTTAATATTAAACGGTTTTACTGGAATAGTGAGTGAAGTGAGTGCTCTCGAGCGTTGTGCACCAATACTAACATGGTCTCTGTCGATTGTACTTTATGTTACCGTGTCCATTTCGATTTTATCGTTCTACTCGCTCTATCTTGTTGACACGTGTTCTTCTGTCATTTTCCTCTCAATTTCTTTACCCAAAATACCCCTTTATTGTTTTTGGTAGTAACTACTGACTACACTATCTCAAATTTTTTTTTTTTGTGTTTAATTACTTCGGTTTTTGTTAACGTACTAGTAGTGGGTAAGTTATTAATTCTTCGAAGGTACATTTATGCAACCCGATAAGTTTTCGACATGTGGAAGTTGTCAATTGTTTTGGGTATGATACTGATGGGTATGGTAATTATTATTTATTATGTATTGTTGTTGGTTTTGGTTATTTCAGTTTGGAAAAAGTTGAGGGCAAGAATGAGCATGCAGTGGATGACCCAGAAGAGATTGCTTCAATGGTTGACATGTAAGTTCTCTCACTCTTACACTAAAAAGGTTTTTGGTACTGAATGAGTATGTTGCCTTTTGGGGTAGGGTAGGGTAGGGTAGGGTAGGTAATTGAGGGGTATGATAATTTGTTATTACTAGCCGCCCTTCATAAATTAACAAACCAACCCTACCCAAATTCAATTGACAATTTGCTATTTCTGTAAACCCCACCGCCCTTCAATAACTCTTTTTTTCATTTTGGGTTTTTTGCAAGTATCTGTATTTTGAACAATCTTCCTTAAATACCCTTGTCAATTTTTGAATTTTACTAAGAATGAAATACACGATCTCTATCTGTTACATTCCTGATCCTGACTTTGTCATGATTTTTTTAACACTATAATATTATATTAATATCACATGCCCTTATGGTGTATGAGAGAATGAGAGAGAGATCCATGTTTCACGGAAATAAATTCTTATACGTGTCTCTTTCCTTTATCTAATTTTGTACCACTCATAGTACGTAAAGGTACTATCCTTGTAGTCATACCCAATTGTATTTGTATATGATATATATCCGTAGCTGTTTTTGGGCACATCTACGCTTTGTTACCCTCATCCTTTTACCTGAATCAATTGCCTTTTTAAATTTTAATCATCATGTTTTGTAATTTATTAATTGGAAAGTTACTTTATATTGTTTGTTTTTATTTATTGAGACACAATGCTTTATATTGTTTGTAAGTGTGGATGTGACATATTTTTATGGGTGAAGAAATATCTATTTCATACAATAAACTCCTCAATTCTTCCTCCTTTTCAATGATAACAGTAATAAAATTAATATGGTACATTCAGAAACCTGTGAATTTTAAAGATTTTATGCAATTGCTATGTCCTATGTATGTGGGATCTGTATAGTGTTGTAATAGCTTTTAACCCATGTGCCGACTTGCTTCTATTCCAAAATTAGGACAGAAAAGTTATATCCGTTATGCTGAAAAAGACCCAATTGCCTCACTACTTGACAAGACTAGTTGTTACTTGTTTTTTTGTTTTTGTTTTTGTTTTTGTTTTTGTCGGCGTATGCTGTGCCTGTACACAGCTCATATAGGAGAAAATTACCTCCACCGACACACCACATTGGAATGACTAGTTTTTCATTTCACATACTAGCAATTATAATAGTGCGAAATGTATAATGTATATCTGAATGTACCACTGTACCAGCAATACATTAATGTAATGGGGACATGCAATGTAACTAATTAACAACATAACATTGGAGTTGTAACATTAATAACATAACATTGAAGTTGTAACTTGTAACATTAATGGTGTATATGTGTTTGATGGATGGTTGATGGATGGCATATATGCAGGAGCATCCGCAACAGTACTGAAAGAAGGAAGCTAGGCTTCTTCTCATGTGGAACTGGTAATCCCATTGATGACTGCTGGCGTTGTGATCCAAACTGGCACAAAAACCGCAAGCGCCTTGCAGACTGCGGCATTGGATTTGGCAGAAACGCCATTGGTGGCCGCGATGGACGCTTCTATGTCGTGACTGACGCCGGTGATGATGACCCTGTGAACCCCAGGCCTGGCACATTGCGCCATGCTGTTATCCAGGAAGAGCCTCTGTGGATTGTGTTCAAGAGGGACATGGTGATTCAATTGAAGCAGGAGCTTATCATGAACAGCTTTAAGACCATTGATGGTCGTGGGGTCAATGTCCACATTGCTAATGGTGCTTGCATCACTATCCAGTATGTCACTAATATTATCGTTCATGGTTTACACATCCATGACTGTAAGCCTACTGGCAATGCCTTGGTGAGGAGCTCTCCAAGTCATTATGGGTGGAGGACTATGGCTGATGGGGATGGTGTTTCCATTTTTGGTTCAAGTCACGTATGGGTTGATCACAATTCTCTCTCTAATTGTGCTGATGGCCTTGTTGATGCTGTCATGGGCTCAACTTCAATTACCATTTCCAACAACCATTTCACCCACCACAATGAGGTGCGTTTACTCTGCATCATTTCGATCTCCTTAACTCTTTTTTCTTTAAGAATTACTGAGTTTTGTTAATTGAAAAAAAGAAGAAGACTGACACTGTCATTAAATGTGCCGGAAAAACAGGTGATGCTGTTGGGCCATAGTGATTCTTACATACGAGACAAGCAAATGCAAGTGACCATCGCATACAACCATTTTGGAGAGGGACTTATGCAGAGAATGCCTAGGTAATAATAACTTCTGCTTTTCATATTACAGACCTTTCTGTCCAACTTCAATGAAAAAAAATCAATTTCCTGATGTATGTTTTAGTTGCAAATCGCTGGAACATGAATTTAGTGCTGAAAGAAACAAAGGATGACTTTGTTTATTACTTATGAAAAAAAAAAAAAAGGATGACTTTGTTTATAATAACTTGGCTTGGTTGTTTTATAAAGTTTTAAATTAATCTGACAAGAAATCAATCCATGATTAATAATGCAGGTGTAGACATGGGTACTTCCATGTTGTGAACAATGACTACACTCACTGGGAGATGTATGCCATTGGTGGGAGTGCAAGTCCTACCATCAATAGCCAGGGAAACAGATATGCAGCACCAACAAACCCTTTTGCAAAAGAGGTGTCATATAATTCATAAACTCTTGCTGTTATTAGTCTCTATGGTTTTGTCATTACAATTTAGAACTAAGCAGCGGGTACTGGTTTTATTATTGATTTGTGCAGGTGACTAAGAGGGTCGAAACCGCTGCAAGCCAGTGGAAGGGCTGGAATTGGAGGTCAGAGGGAGATATGATGTTGAATGGTGCCTATTTCACTCCATCAGGAGCTGGAGCTTCAGCCAGTTATGCTAGGGCCTCAAGCTTGGGAGCCAAGTCTTCTGCTATGGTCGCCTCCATTACTTCTGGTTCTGGTGCACTTCCCTGCCGTAGAGGCCACCAGTGCTAGTAGTAGTGTATCTCAGTCAATTAAATTGGCCAAAGAAAACCCACCATTTTTACTTAATTTGTTTGATTTTCAAAATTTTCTACATTACAGCACTACCCAATATATCCTCCATCCATTGTTTTCTTTTCGTCTTTCTGTTTCATCATATTTTTGGCAAGTGTACATTTTTTACACATGTCATTATATATTGTTGAAACTATACCCCTCATTCTGGTTTGTCTATCTTTTATCGCTCAACCTCGGCCTGCTTCAACTGAAAAACACAAATGCCAATTTAGGAGCAGGTGCGGAAGCGTTGTTCATTTGTTTTCCTCATTGGCCTCCTCTCCTCTGCTTCATCACTCAGTCCTCAACTTTAACCACCGCTTGTCCATCTGTCTCTGTCTTGGTCCCTCCATACTATTCTGTCTTTTGAGTTTATAGGATTTGAATGATTTGTGCTTTCTTTGCCCCCACCTTTTTTTTTTTTTCCTTAATTTACTATATTTTTTTTTCCCTCTTTGTTTTGTCTAGTCATACAAGCAATAGTGTGAATGTCAAACTTGGAGTTACGGGAAAACTTTGTTACAGATGATAGCAAATAGCAGTGATGTTTCTCTTTTTTACTTGTAGCTTTTTCTTTGGCAATGAAAGCAATCTTTTACTTTTGGTTGTGCAATTTGTTATTGTCTTGAAAATTATTATTATGCTCACCTGGCAATGTTCTATACTCTGCCGGCAGCTGTGATTCTTTCATGTGCGCACCGGCAAACCCACATGCCATTAACTAACATCATGACCCTTTTTACCTTTATGGTCTTACCAAAATGATGCTCCACTGTTAAAGTTTGTCAATTTGTCTTAGATTTTACAAATCAATGAAAAAATTGTGATGACCTATGCTATGAGTGTTGTAAATTCTCTTTCCCAATTTATACGAGGAGAAAAGTGTAACTTGACATTTGGGCATTCAAGGGATTCTCCCTTCTTGGTGACGAGTATACTTTAAGATAAGGCAAAAACTTAAACACTTCACATTTTCAAGTTATAAAAACACACCGTATAAAACAAACACCGCCCACCAGGGAAAAAAAAGAAAAGAGAATTTATTATCAGCACCATGCGGAACACAAACACTAAAACTCAATTCCCATGAGGCCTGAGTCCAAATGCCCTATTGGTGTTAGGCAAGAATTAAATGATGATCCCTTTCCACACATAACATGTCCGTGGTACTCTTTCATGGCAACGGGAACCTGAAAATGAAATAGAGGCAGTGCCAGTAATGAGAATTGAATTGAGACCTAATTCACATGTTAGATGATGGAAAATTCATGGGTTTGCATGTGAGAGATGGGGACAATGACATACAGCATGTGAGGAACTTGTTCCTCTGTAATGGGACCATTTACATACTCGTACTCGTTTGCCAACTTTAGCTGCACTCTGTACTGTAGACATGTTGATGTTACTTGTACATGAGTTGGAGCTGTCACCTCAGAGCAACCTCCCACTACCAAGCATTTAAGTGTGTGCGTGTCCCATTCTTCATTCTCTATTGGGTTCTATTTTTTCACGCCAAGGTTCAACCTTTAGGAAATTTCCATTTATTGTCATGTGTAAATTAACATTGACTGTAGTGTAGTGTTAACATATTGCCCCTTTAAAATAATAATTAAAAAAAAAACATATTAGAAAGTGGAGAAATTTTGGATGGACAGAGCTATAATGTACCCGTATGATGGATAAGTCGGTTTTGGGTGTTACAGTCAAGAATTTATTTTGAAAACCCAGTCAGGCATCTCAATTAGGGACGGCAACAAAATCCTAATATTAGAAACCGTTTTAGGTGTTTTTTTTTTTTTAGTATAATTTTAAGTTTATTGTTGTTAGACTTGTAATTCATTAATTTTAATTAAGTACGTTTAAGAATTCTATTTTAAGCTCTTTATTTTAATTTTTTTAAATTATTGTCAAGAAAGGTTTCTTTTCTAAAGTCAGAAGTGTAGGTATTTGGTTTTTTAAGATAAAAGTGTAGGAAATTAGATAACAAAATTATTGTAGCCAATTTAGGGTTTAGGCCTGGATAAGCTTGGTGTTGCTTGTTTAGAAAGAAAAAAAAAAAAAGTTGTGAGAAAGGAAAAAGAATATTGTATGTCATGCATATATATAAGCCTCGCCTAAGGGTGGATCTCACGTAAGGATAAATCCCATACTCTGTGGTTTCGTAAATCTTACGAGGTTAATCTCCTGCTATTATTTTACGCAGAAATTTCAGGGTATTTAGAATCAAAATAGGATCCCAAGTCACTTCTCCAAGCCATTCCACAAGCTACTGATGAGGGAACATGTCATAGAAAAGGCCAAGTTTTTTTTTTTTTTTCTTGGTTTATGTCTTTGTTGATTTGTTCCCCTCTTTTTGTTATTACTCCGTTTGAGACGGATGTACGATTATTTTTTGGGAAAATGAGAGTGTTAAAAAAAATGTTGTACCTAACTTCCCGTTTTAACTTAGAAAAAAAAGTTATAAAAAAAAAACATTATACCTAAAAAATTGAGAAGTACTACGTCCATAACATTTTCACAACAAATCATAAGTGGTTAGTTTTTATTTATTCAAATTTGAACCTACCACTGAAATTACTTTTTTGTTTCACCAATAACAACTCATAATAACCTGTTGCTTAAAATTTGTTGTGAAAATGTTGTGAACATAGTATCATTTCTCTAAAAAAATTTGATGGTTGAGAAAGTAGTATTTTAAATAAAAAAACTATGGTTTGATAACGCACTACCAAACTGTCAACTCTATAATCTTGATCCATTTATGGCTTTGTTCCCTCCTTTTCTTGCTTTGTAAAAATATAACCTTTAAGCCCCGTAAGCAAGTTTCAGATCAATGAGGAACAAGTAAGGAGGGGAGCTTCCAAAAGAAGATATAAGCTTAATAGTGCCCGAACTATTTTTTCCCGTTAAAAAATAAATGTCATTCCTACGAAACTAAAATACTTTGGACACTCATCTATCATTGATCAAGGCATCAATAGCCCTCTTTGTTTGTGAGGGCAAGAGCTTTAACTACACCAAAAAGTTTACACTCAAATGCCCATTTAACTAGGTAATGGGCAACTTTGTTCTTATCTCTATAGATCCACATAAACAATAGGTTATAATTACTATCACAATGCACTAAGCTTCTAATATAATCCACCATTTTCAGAAAATCCAGATTAGGCATATTTGAGGAGTCCATCACAATATCAATGATTACCTTCTAAAATGGCATGCTCGAACCCTTGAGCCCTTAGCCATATCTGCGACTCATCTCAAATTTTTTTTTTTTTTTTTTGGATAGATACGATTAAAGGTCAAGCTTAGGTTCAGTGTCTTGTAGTATTGGACCCATTAAGATGATGACATGTGACTAGTTTTGGACACGTGTCACCATCTGACCAGGTCCAATGCACTGAATGCACTGGACCTAAACTAAGTCCTATAATAAAATTTCAACCTATGACATCCACTTCATTCATGATAATTACTTTTTATCAATAGCTGCTGTTGGTCCCATTAGTCTTTTCCCAAGCATTAACAAATTCACCATCACTACACCTTGTTGCTATAAATGATATGTTTACTTTTCTCCTTATTCCCATGTAGCATCCACACAATATTTGATCCAATTAAAAACTTTAAAATGAGGACCTAGTTTCATCATATTCCTCTTTGTGTGATGATTTCCTTAAAGTACCTTGAAAGCTCACACTAAATTTGGGAAGGCAACACACTTGGATGAACCTGTTCCTTTCCAAACACTTGTGAATTTCGGAACCTCCATAAGACATCAACAGCAAGACAGGAAAACTGATCGACAGACATGATCCGCAATTAAAAGATCCTCTGAAGGGAAGGGTGTACCTATAGTTGGACATCTAAAGATCGAGTGAACTTGAAGCTTATAAAAATTGAAGCCCCACTTTATAAACAGATGGACTTCTGTGTCCCTTTCTGCCGACATAAATAAAAATACAATGATCTTCTTCACCTTATACCATAACCTCCTAGTTTGGATTTTAAAGGAAGTGCTACTCTCCACAATAATACCTTCAATCTCTGATGAAGCTTTTCTCCTCCATAAAAACCTCTTGTTGTTTTGATTATTTATTGTAGGTAGGCTTAAACAGAAAACTTATCGGATTTCTCACTTAACCATACAAATATGCCCAGGGTTGCACTCCTTGAGATTGAAATTTTCTTTATGGCTTCTAATGACTGCTAATCAAAACATTATTGTAGTTTCTTCTCATTCTAACTATAACCCTCTAGATTGATTTAATTCTAAAATAGCATTGGATTTTCCCCTAATTCAATAGATTTTGTAGGTTTGAAGCACCTCACCCACATAGAATCCAAGGATCTTGCCACACATCAATTTCATGCCCATTTCCTACCACGAAACGTTTACTTTTCTCAATTATTCTCCTACAGCTCTGAACTCATCCAAACCAATTTTGCAAGAAAAAGTTCATTAATATCTTTGACTTTTCGGGATCCCAAATCGCCATTCACACGAGTTTGACATAAGTCATTCCACCCTTTATATAGTAGCCATTTAAACAAAAAATAATAATTGTGGCATGACCAGCCCAGGATAAACCATTGCTGCTTTAGCTGCTCTGCCTAGCTACTATACATTAATTTCTTGCATGATCACAATGGAATTTTTTGCTATAAACCTGCCAGGTAAAAAGGTTACCTAATAAAATCTAAGAGGCCAAAATATTTGTTTTTATAAATGATATTACAAGACTAATTTGCCTGTTTTGATTAAAGTTGTTAGAGCCCTCATAAATGTGAGAAATGTGTGATTTAATTCTTTTTAACATGTAGCCACTGCAGAAAATATTTTGCAACGATGTCAAATAACTTCATAAGCCACCACACATATATATATATATATATATAACATCCATTTGGTCTTGGAGCTTTCAAAGGATTCATTTCCCAAATTACACTTCTGATTTCAATTGCTAAAGGGATCCTGTAAATGATTTTCTTTATGTTGTTAGATTATAAACAACCATAATATAAATTCTAGGATCTTAAATTATCATGATTTCACAACTACATAAATTAATTATAAAGCTTACCTTGATCCATTGCTGAACTTTTCTTAAGATCAAGTCTTAGTATAAAAGGCACTTAATTCTTATTGGATTGATTTCTCTCTCTTGACCCTCTTTTCTTTTTAATTATTCAATGTATTTGATGGGGTAGCTGAATGTCTCTTTTATAGGTAGAGAGAGGACCAAATTCCTTGTATCTATAACCTCTACTTGCCCATCAAAGTTGGAGTTACTTCGGAAACTTACTTCTCTATTAACCAACATTTTAAGGACATGTAACTTCTTATTAAACCATAACATATATGAAATTATCAAATGGATACGTTATCAAATGGGAAAATTTATTCTTACATTCTCCCACTTGGCCCATATGATAACTTATGTCAAGGCTTAATAAGATTAACTATTAGGTGCACAATGGTACATCTCCTCTTACTTTAAATTGGTCATCATAATTCTATAATTAAACAACCCACTAATGCGAGTCATGGCGGTTCCATATCAATTATATGACATAGTTTCTTCCATGTACTACAACACTAACAATCTGCTTAATATAAGCCTATCAATGAGAAGTGACTTTAAAGGTCTAATAATGTCTCTTTTGTTAGAGACTATTCCTGTTATTATTCATTCATTATCATATATGTATGTACATAAAATAAAACAGGAATAATCAGAAACACATTTAATGAGATCTCCACGTGTCAGAAGCATAAAGTAAAATTAAAATAACAACCATCATGTTCTACATTCAAGACCCATTTGATCAACATGTTCCTTAAATGTTTTACGAGGTAACACCTTTGTCAATGGATCTGCAAGCATAAGCTGTGTGCTTATGTGTTCTATTGATACTCGTTGTTTCTGAACTTATTCCTTAACCGTAAGGTATTTCAATTCCATGTGTTTTACACCATTAGAATAATTATCATTTTTAGAGAAAAACACAGTTGCATAATTATCACAATAAATTCTCAATAGCTTGGAAATAGAGTTAATAATTCCAAGTCCTAAGATAAAATTCTGCAACCACAATCCATGAACTGTGGCCTTAAAGCATGCCACAAATTCAGCTTCCATAATGGATGTAGCAGTGATAGTTTGCTTTGAACTTTTCCATGATATTGTTCCTCTAGCTAACATGAACAAATAACCAAAAGTGGACTTTCTTCTATTAACACATCAGTAAAATCTGAATCTAAGTAACCAATGACCTCAAGATTATTAGATCTCTTAAATGTGAGTATGTAATCCTTTGTGCCTTACAAGTACCTCATCACTTTCTTTGCAGCTTTCCAATGATCCAATCCTGAATTGCTTTGGTATCTTCCTAGCATACCAGCTGCAAAGCTGATGTCGGGCCTTGTGCATGTTTGGGCATACATTAAACTTCCTAATGCAGAAGTATAAGGAATTCCTTCCATTTGTTTTTGTTCCCAGTCATTTTGTGGGCATTGCATAAGGCTAAATTTGTCCCCCTTTTGAATTAGGGCAACCCCAGCAGAATATTTCTCCATATTGAATCTCTCTAGAACTCTTTCAATGTATGCTTTCTAAGACAACCCTAACAATCCACATGATCTATCTCGGAATATTTCTATTCCTATCACATAAGTTGCCTTACCCATATCTTTCATTTCAAAGTTCTTAGAGAGAAACTTCTTGGTTTCATGCAATAAGCCAAGATCACTACTAGGAAGCAAAATATCATCAACATACAAAATTAAAAATATAAACTTACTCCCACTAACCTTTAGATAAATACACCGATCAACAGTGTTTTCCTTGAATCCAAAAGATGTAATGATATCATTAAACTTAAGATACCATTGTCGGGAAGCTTGTTTAAGTATGTTTATTGACTTCTTAAGTTTGCAAGCTAAGTGTTCTTTACCCTTAATGGAGAAAACTTCAGGTTGATCCATATAGACATCCTCTTCTAAACTCCCATTTAGGAAAGCAATTTTCACATCCATTTGGTGCAACTCCAAATCATAATGAGCTACCAATGCCAAAATGATTCTAAGTGAGTCATTCTTGGATATAGGGGAGAAGGTCTCTTGGTAATCAGTGCCTTCTTTCTGAGTGAAACTTTTGGCCACAAGTCTAGCTTTAAATCGTTCAATATTGCCCTTAGAGTCACACTTGGTCTTAAAAACCCACTTACTACCAACTTTCTTGTATCCTTCAGGCAATTTGATGAGATCCTAGACTTTATTTTGGTCCATTGATTTCATTTCATTTTTTCATGGCATTTATCCATTTAATAGAATCAACACTTTTTATGGCTTGTGAAAATGAAACCCAATCCTTGTTCCTATATCAAAATCAGATTCATGTAGATAAACCATATAATCATCAGAAATAGAAGTCTTTCATTCTCTTTGAGATATTCTTAATGCTATTTCTTGTGGTTCTTCTACCACTTGTTCATTGGTGAGCATCTCATTATGGAGTAATGGTTCATTAATTTGTTGTTCAACATTGTTTGGTTGTTCAAAAATTGTTGGAATAACAATTTCATTTGAAGTTATAGGTAGTGGAACTTGTACCCTAACTTCTTGAACATCCACATTTCCTAGATTATCATTCCCATTGATTTCACTATTTTCAATGAATCCGGCATTGCCGGTTTCCACATTTTTCGTACTATGGTTATGACAGTAGAACCTATACGCTTTAGACTTTTCAGGGTAACCTATAAAGTAATCATTGATTGTTCTTAAGTCTAATTTCTTTTCAAGTGGATTATAAATTCTAGCCTCCACTGGACAACCCCAAACATGCAGGTATCTTAAACTCGATTTCCTTCCTGTCCACAGCTCAAGGAGTTTTTGGAATTGCCTTACTAGGAACCCAATTTAATAAATATACAGCGGTCTTAAGAGCATACATCCACAATGATAAGGGTAATGTGGAATTACTTAACATACTCCTAACCATATCCATTAGAGTACAATTGCGTCTTTCAGCTACACCATTTTGTTGTGGTGTACTTGGCATAGTGTATTGTGCACAAATGCCATGCTTTTCAAGGAGTTTAGTAAATAGGCCTGGGCATTGCCCTAATTCATCATACTTTCCATAATATTCACCACCTCTAATTGATCTAATGATTTTCACTTTTCTCTCTAACTGTCTTTCTAGCTCAATAATGTACACTGCAAGGGTCTCCACTACTTGAGATTTTTCATGCAATAAATAAATATAAGTGTAACGTGAAAAATCATCTATAAAGGCGATAAAATATTTTTCTTTACTGAAAGATGGAGCATCAAAAGGCCCACAAATGTCTGTATGGATAATTTCAAGAAGCTTTGTACTTCTTGTGGCACTTTACTTAGTGTGTTTGGTTTGTTTGCCCTTAATACAATCCACACACACACCGAGATTAGTAAAATCTAGGTTTGGGAGAATCCCATCTTTTACTAGTCTCTCTAATCTAGAAATGTGTTCTAGCCTTTTATGCCACAAATTTGAGGAATTTTCATTAATTATGCCTCGTTTAGTACCGATACTACGATGCAAGGTGAGAAGGGTTTTAGCAAATTCACCATGAAGGTTAAATTTGTACAAACAATCAGAAATTATACCAGAACCAACAAAAAAGTTATTCTTAAATAAAGTAAAACTTTTATTTCCAAATTTTATGAAATACCCATCAATATCAAGTTTAGGCAAAGAGACTAAATTTCTAGAAAGAGAAGGAACATAAAATGTTTGAAACAAATCTATGTGTTTATTGGTATCTTGAAATAAACGATAAATCCCAATGGCTTCAATTGGTGCTTTCACTTGATTTCCCATTAATACAAAATTCTCATTTGGATATATGGTCTGGATTGAAAGAAATCTCTGCATCGTATTTGAAATATGAGTAGTAGCCCTAGAATCAAGCCACCAAGTAAGGAACTTCAGCTAGGTTTGATTCGAAACATACAGAAATATAACCTTTAATTAAATATTTACCTTTTCTTTCGAACCATTGCCTACGTTTTGGGAAATCTTTCTTAAAATGTCCTGACTTTTTACAGAAGTGACATTTATAATCGCCATTTTCCCTCTTTTAAAGCTGACTGGTTGGAGTAAGATCACTTGCTTTGCGTGATCCATGCTTTAATCCTTTTTTAGGCTTCCTCCATTTTCTTTCAACTTCTTGATTTATGAGATGAATTGAATGTTGCTCAAGTTGCTTGAGTCTTTCCTCTTCTTGATTAAGCATAATGGCCAATTGATTTACATTCCATTTATCTTTCATAGTGTTGTAATTAATTCGAAATGGCCCATACTGAGGAGGCAAGGAATTCAATATAAATTGAACGAGAAAAAACACATCCACATTCATCTCTAGTCTTTAATTGAGCCACCAAATTAGTCATTTCAATGGCATGCTCCTGTATCCCACGCTTACCATCAAATTTCATGGTGGTAAGTTTAGCCATTAATGTTCCTGCAAGGGACTTGTAGCTGTTTTGAAATGATCTTCTACATTTGAAAGGAATTCTTTTGCACTATCAGTTTTAGGAAGTGTTGTCTTGATATTGTTTGCAATGGTCATTCTCATAAACATAATACTTAGTCTATTTTATTTTTTCATGCTTTATAGAAAGCCTTTTCTTCCACATTGCTTGTGTCAGTAAGAGTAGACGGTTTCTCAGATCCAAGTGCTATATCAAGATCTAGTACACCGAGGTGAAACTGAACTTGTTCTTTCCAATCACATAAATTTGTTCCATTTAGCTTGGGAATAAATGAAGTATGTGAATGAAGTGAAACAGGGACTGATACTGCAAACAAAGTAATAATATATGCTCACTACATTAGTGCTAAGAGTTATCGATTGAGGAACAATAAACCAAAGTGAAACACATGTTTAAACAATGATAAATAGTATTACCGTGATTAACTTTGGGCTATTCTTATGGTAAACTATTAAACAGTTATGGCGATTCCATTTCACCTAATACGACTAATTAATAAAATATTCATAATTAAGTTGGTCTGTTACCTTTGGGTATCTGTTCCAATCTCAACAATGAATATCCATCAACTATCCTATTCCAATTTATTAATCACTTGAAAGTAGTGCACCTTTGGGCCAACCTAATATTCTTGTGATTAAAAAATTGTGATTTGCAAAGTCACTAATTTTTAACACTAAGGAATATGTGTTAAATTTCAATTATTTTGACTTGTTGTCTATGCGTCTTTTCGATTGGGCCACTTTGGTGACTACTAAACCGTATCAAAATACAGACTCCGAATCAAAATTAATGACCTTGCATAAACATTATATTAATGGAATATATTATAGCAGTACAGATATAAATGTTTGTGCTATACATTTTTACATCAAAATAAATAAGTCCCTTCTTTCATAAAAGACATCAATGAAATACTTGATAGAACAGTAAGTTATAGTCTTGATAATATAATTAGTTTATTATAACATTAAATAAACTAATAAAGAACAATAACTAACAGTCTCAAAGTATAAAAGAGTTTATACCATAACTATTCATAAATGTCAGATGATATTATATTTTCAATTTAAGATTTGAGTTTTTAACATTAAACATTAAAGTTGTTAATCTTTAAATAAACAATTAAATAGACTAGAACCAAATATTGGAGAAATTTGTAATGCCCCAAAGTTATTAACTAATGGAAAAACAAATTTCATATTATCCAAACTTGAACCATGATCTTATAGAAGATGTTAATTGCTTTCACAAATCCAAAATCACAGTCATGATAACGGAAACTATATTTGTTTATAAATATTTTAATGGAAAAACATGATAATTCTAAAACACAAGCTCTGATACCACATGTAAATGATTTTCTTTATGTTGTTAGATTATAAACAACCATAATATAAATTCTAGGATCTTGAATTATCATGATTTCACAACTACACAAATTAATTATAAAGCTTACCTTGATCCATTGCTGAACTTTTCTTAAAATCAAGTCTTAAAATAAAAGGCACTTAATCCTTATAGGATTGATTTCTCTCTCTTGACCCTTTTTTCTTTTTAACTATTCAATGTATTTGATGGGGTGGCAGAATATCTCTTTTATAGGTAGAGAGAGGACCAAATTCCTTGTATCTATAACCTTCACTTGCCCATCAAAGTTGGAGTTACTTAGGAAACCTACATCTCCATTAACCAATTTTTTAAGGACATGTAACTTTTTATTAAACCATAACATATATAAAGTTATCAAATGGATTCGTTATTGTAGACACTCAATTTTGCTTCCATGATTTAATCAAGGAGGATGACTGGAATGACCATCCATGTACCCCAAAAAATCATGATTGCATTACATTCATTAATTCACTCATTACATATCATAAAAATGATCTTCTAACGGTTGTGACGGTATGTCCGGTTTTCAAATCGGACCGTCAGATTGAAAGATATCACATGATTAAGTTCGTACGGTCAGCATGCATTGTGTCTATGTAGAGTCGACTACGCATGATTAATTTAAATTAATTATGATTGGTTAAACAATTAAAATTAATTAAATAATTTTGTGATTGGTTGATAATTAGTGTTTAAAATAGGATTGCTTGAATAGGAATAAAGGGGATAATTGGATAACAATAAAATTGTGGATAATCTGAACTTTATCAAGATTTATTTTAAAGTATTTATCTACAAGATAATTGTTGCTGAAGAGACCTAAATTATCCAGAAAAGTGGTAAAAATCTTAGAATACGGATTGAAAACACGTCTAAGTGCAAGGCCCTGCTCAAGAAAACCTAAAAAAGGAGTCCAAAACGCACTCGAGCACGAAAGTACGTTTGGTGTCCAAAAGTACCATTTGGCACTTTCAAAGTGCTGAATGGCACCCTTTTGGGCTTTGGCCCAACTCTTTTCGAGTGTTGATAAGGCACATCCTTTTCGACTCTTTTGCATAAAGACGCGTCCTGATTCGTATTCTACCCGTCGTTGCTTATTTTTTAAGCATTCCAACCTCTATAAATAGGGATTGGATCTCAAAATTCAGCACATTCTTTTACACTCTAGGAGAGACACCTTTTCACACTCTCAAATTTCTCATCCCCTTGCTGATATTCTCTCTTAAACTAGGGTTTTTATGTTTAAAAGATAATTGCATAAATTTCTTTGAACCCTAAAACATCCTCTTAAGAAGAAGGAGTGCTCCATGCAAGAGGTTGTTTCCGATTACCCTTTTCTTTTCTTTATGCTTTTCTTGTAGTAAAGATGCATGTTTGTATATTTTTTTTTAGTGTAGTTGTTTCAAGTATCCATAACATGATTTGTTAATTTTTATTGTTAAAGCATGTTCTTGATTCTTTTATTATGGTTATGATCTCTTTCTTGATTTCAAAGATCTGCATATAATCAATTCTTTTTTTCGAATAAAAAACGAATTTGCATCTTCTTTAGATGTAGATCTGAATTTTTCTTAAAATAAAAATAGATCTGCATCTTCCTTAGATGTAGATTTGAATTTTTCTCAAAATAAAAACGGATCTGCATCTTCCTTAGATGTAGATAATTTGTATCTTCCTTAAATACAGATCTGATTTTTTTTTAACATGATAGATTTTGAAATAAAGAAAAAGATCATGAATGCTTGTGTTTGTTGTGTTTGTTTTATTTAATCCATGTAGCATAAATTTGTTTCTTGAATGAAATCCTCTCTATAAAAAAAAAAAATCGTTTCATACTTTTTGAACATATAAAAACAAATTTGATATTTTTTTAAAACCAAAAGACTTTGTTTTATTAAATAAAAATAGATCTGAATTTTCTCCCTAAAATCCACTTTCTTTTTACACAACAAAAATAGATCTGATTTTTTTTTTTTATAAACCAAATTCATTTTTTTTTCACTCACAACAACAGATCTGAATTTTTTTAACAAAGGAGAGGATACGTTCATAAATAAATTTGTGTGATTTAGTTTATTTCACATGTGCAATATATCATTCATCTCATGCATAAAAAAAGGGTACATTGGTCACAGGAGTCTAGAATACCAGACTCTGTCTAGGCAGAATGGGTGCCTAACACTTTCCCATTTCATAACCTAGCCTCCGAATTTAGTTTCTTTGGATAGGTAGACCTAATTCTTACATTTGCTTTTATTTTGGGTAGATTGTAACTAGAATCCAAAGCCATGTAATTTTCAATTTTTCAAACACGTATTTTTTTAATCAATGAAAGGAAACAATTCAATCATGTATTTTTATTTATTTATTTATTTATTTTTGTATGAAAAATAAGTAGCGACTTCACACCACTTACCCAAAAAGAGACACCCTTAAAAACACTCAAATATCTCTCTTTTTTTGAGAGGCACTTTTCCGGTCGCTCACAGTTATCAAATGGGACAATTTATTCTTACAGATCCTACATAGCTCTTGGTTCTCTTCCTCTCCCGCACCTGCCTTAAATAATTCTTCCATATCATCAAACCAGCTCGGGAGAGGAAGAGAATCAAGAGCTATGTTGGATCCCTTCAGCAATTGAAATCAGAAGTGTAATTTGGGAAATGAATCCTTTGAAAGCTACAAGACCAAATGGATGTTATATATATATACACACACACACATATATATATATAACATATTTTAGATTAGGTCCCTGATTTTATTTATTTAATATTTTTTCAATTTAAATGCCAAACTTATGATATTGTTTTTTTTAAAAAGAACTTATGATATTGTTTAAATTTGAAGCCCCTACCTATTTCCATTATTATGGGTAATAATGAAGCAAAAAAATTGGTAATAAAACTGTGTTTCAGATAATCAATTTTCACTTTTTTGGCCATCACTTTCTCATTACTCTCTTTGTTTGAGTGAAAATCATTCTATAGATAATATATATATGTGTGTGTGTGTGTATATATATATATATTGCATTTTCTAGTGTTTAGTAAATTTAAAACCTTGGGTCAACGAAAAACTAACCACTTAGTCAACGGAAAACACTCTTGTTTTTATTCCACTAGTTTTTCACTATTTATTTTCTGAAAACAAGCCACAGAAAAGAGAGTCTCGACACCCCACCACGCACTAGCGCCAACATTAAGCAGATCTCTCTCCCTAGTCTCTTCTGCACCCTCCCCTCTTTACCCATCTCTCTCATCGTCAACCTTATCCCATTCTTTATTTGATTTGCTGACAAATATATACTCTAATTTATTGCTTATGTGGTTTTTTTTTTTTTTTAAGTAAAGCTTGTTTTGTGTTTTTTTTTTTCTGGGGGGCTTGTACCAAACATTAGAAAATATGTTTTCTACCTCATTTTCAAGGTTACAATCAAACACAAGAAAATGAGTTAATTTTCTAAATTATATTTTCTAAAAAACGAGTCATCTCCCATAAAATGTTTTCGTTGAAACATTAGCAACATAATGTTTCTATCATGGGGCGTTAGAAAAATTTTATCTCATGGTAATTTCTCTCTCTACCCTCTATGGTCAACGGTTGCCAAATTAATTTATGACTAGGCTCTAAGTGAAATGGAAAGTTAATTAATTGTTTCTCTGCTTTTCCCTACTCCATTACTGCCCATAAGAACAAAAAATTAAATAACAGAAATAGACATTGGCTTCAGATTGAAATAATTTTTAAATCTATGACTTTAATTTTGAAGCAAAGACTTTTTCTTTTGTTTTTTGTTTTAAATTTTTATTATTATTATATTAAAGAAGGGGGGTTATTGGGCCAATTTGGTCACTATCCAATACAGGCTATTAGTTAGGCCTACCTATCTCCTTTAAGCATGAAAATAGCCCCAAACAACATAAAGTTATTTATCATGCCTCCTCGCGGTACTTTTTCGTTTTTGGTTTCCTTGTCATTTTCGCTTTCGTCGGTCCCTACTACTCAGACTCAGACTCAGACTCACACCCTGGCTTCTCGTCTATTTCCTCCTTTTTCGTTCATTTTTGCTTTCGTCGGTCCCTACTACTCAGACTCAGACTCACACCCTGGCTTGTCGTCTATTCCCTCCTTTTTCGTTCTTTTTTGCTTTCGTCGGTCCCTACTACTCAGACTCAGACTCAGACTCAATCCCTGGCTTCTCGTCTATTTTATGGCATTGACAGCAAAGGTAAGCAATGTAAACTTTTTTTTCCTTTTTGCACGTTTCTTAATCCAATAAGCTCAACTCAACGACCTAAAGTAGCACTTCTCATCTATACTATTATTTGTGAGACTCTTCTATTTGAAATTCTAATATTTTCAAATTTAAGGCTTAAATTATAGAGTTAAATATGTAAAATTAGTAATTTAAAAATTCTTAATTTTTAACTAAATTAAAATAAAATAAAATAAACTATTTTTTCTCTCATTTTTACATTTTTCTCTTACGTTCAGGGACGGATCCACTGGGGGCTTCCCCCCCCCCCCCCCCCTTCTTTTCAAATTAGCTTTTTTTTTTTTTTTTTTTTGTTGCATGCCTATATTTTAGAGTTTATAGTTGGCCCCCTCAAAATTTTAGATTGGTCCAAATAGTTCAAAAGAAACTAATCATTTAACCTTTTTTTTGGACTCATGCCCCTCCATAGTCCAAATACAACACAACAAAAAATTCACAAATTACCAATATCATAATTCAATAACTCATAACCAAAAAAATCTCATAGAAAAAAAAAATTCCCTTACGGGAGTGACATAATTTATATAACTTTTTAATTGATTTATAAATTATGAGAAAATCAATTACAATATTTAAATTTTTTTCAAAAGATAAAATGCAAAATTCTTTTAGAAGTTAATATTGATGATGTAGCATTGCCAACTCTTAATATTAATATTCCAATTTTTAAAAATCCTCAAACAAAGTTTTGAAAACTTCATTAGTGTGATTTTTAGTTGCATCCAAAAGTATGAGTTTATCATATTGGTGAGTTGGTCAATGTGATAAAATCAACATATAATTCCAATCATCCAAAATTTGGAGATCCGAAGTCCTCTTCTTTTATTATTCTTCTTCGAAAAGGTTTGAATATCATACTGTAACTTTAAACTTTTTTTGTTCATATTATTTCCTTCTTGACTTAAATATTTATGATAATAAAGTGCAATTGTTTTGTTTACCATGATTTTTTTTTAATAAACCATGTCACTTGAAAACTTTTTGGTTCATGCTTTTGCCCCCCCTAGGTTCAAATCCTGGTTCCGTCCCTGCTTACGTTAGTTGTCAAGTAGTAATACAACTTCTTTTTTATAAAAATAAAAAATATTTTTTCCGCAAATTTCCCACCTCCACGATTCTCTCTTGAGTGCAAATTTGATAAGTACGTAGTGTAAAAGTTCACATTTACACAATCTAATAATAATGTGACACATCAACTTTTTTAGACTTACTTAAATAATATAATAGAATCCATCACACTGAATAACATTACAATATTCATATTACAGTATTATACTTGCGGTAATAAAATAATAAGGAAAAAAAAATAGAAAACTAGGCCTGTTTGGTACATAAACTTAAACACATGTTTTTAATTTTAAACAACATTACACGTATTTTTACACACTTTTTTATTTATGTATTTTCAAAAAAATTGAAAACTGTTATTTAAATCCACATACCAAACGGACCCTAAATTTCCTTCAAAGCTTGCTCCTCGAGATGCTGCTGCGCCATCGATGATGCCACCAAGTCGAGAAGCTTCCACATTGCCTCCGACGATGCAGCCAAGCTGATAAGCTTCCAAGTTCAGACGACACTGCCGGAGCAACAAAACACCATTTTCATTTCAATAAGTTGAACAAACTAACTCACTCATCTCAGATCTACCAATTCCAAGCTTAGATTAAGCTCTAAAACCAATAGTTTTATCAACAACCACAACATCAACATGGTATTACCGTATTAGTAGTAGTAGTACCATCAACTCATCCCATTGAATCATGTGGGGTCCCCTCCAAAACCAAAACTTACCAAGCTCTACAGATTGGTGAGGCGGTGACATTTAGAAAAATAGGTGAGGCATCCCAGCCCCCTCAAACGTCACTTGTGAAGACCAAGAACAAAGGCGGCATGTTGGTGGAGGTGTTATATGCTGTACCCGGCATATATGCCGGGTACAACATATAAAAATTGATGTTGGTGGTGGTGGGTGTTCACCAAATTTGAGGGGAGAGTTTGAGAGAAATTCATTTTCTTTTTTTGACCAGATCTTTTGTTTCAAATTCAATTATATTATTGAAGTTTATTATAAAATGGGTTTTTACTCTTTTTTTTTCCCTATAAGAATAGTCATTAGCTAGCATTTCCTGTGCCTAGGATTGTTCCAACAGACTTTTTAGACTCCGGCGACGATGGCAGAGGCATCTCGGCTCTGCAACGGAGTGACAAAGTCTCTTATCTTTTATTTGCAACAATCTGACATGGCATATTATTATTGGAGGAGTAAAAGTCTTCTTTACACCAGATCCTTACTGAATTTATTCTCTTCTTCTCGAGAAACATTAGTAGTTAGTGCGATGAGGCTAGCTCATCAATAACTCAAGTCCCTTTAAGCGATTGTGCTCTCCATCAACCTTTATAACCCCCTCACTCTACGAATTTCACATTGGCAATTAACCCAAAGTGACTGATGACACGCATTCAGCAAAACAAAACCAGTGATGACAAACTGGAAGCTCATTTCCTCTGGTAGTTTCTTTTCAAGTATAATTTTTGGTTTTAGAGAGCTGAAATTTTTTTATATCCAAAGATTAAACAAGACGCCATTAGCAACACACGGGATCATTTAGTCATAGGCATGTCCAGGAGTACAAACATAGACTGTACCCAAAACTAAAAAGCCAGAGAGAGAAGTTTTGGGTCAGAGATTGGGTGTAGTACTCTGGAGGCACCAGACCCAAACCAAGTCCTGAATTTTATATTCAGTGAAAGGGAATCGTTTGCTCTATTAGTTAATTTATTTTGCTTGTCCTCATAAATAGCCTCAGTTTGATACTGTCAACCGCAAACTTTTTCTCCCTCATTCAAGAAAGCTACTCTCTGCTCTCCACCAAATTCTTAGTGCAACTAGATAGCAGTAAATTTCCTTTCTTTCCCCCTTCTCCATTCCCCAAGGGAGCATTTAGAATTGAAGAGCTAATGCTAAGTGAATAGCTAGTTTTCACAAAAGTTACATCATGCAATGGCTACAAGAAAAAATATGTAGCTTGCTCAGACAGAGGGATCGATTTGGAAAGTGTATCCAACTTCTGTGAAATGAGATTTCACCAGAGCAAGTGCCTTTGATCGGTGAGAAATGTTGTTCTTCTCTTCCTTTGGCATCTCTGCATAACTACAACAAACAAACAAAAATCATAATCAGACTGATCTTGAACACTGATATAATAGAAGTCGAAATGGAAGAAGCATGAGATTACGTTTGCTCATAGCCATCAGGTTGGAAAATGGGATCCCACCCGAAATCATTAGGTCCCCTGGGAGGAACTATCTTCCCCTAACAAGTGAACCACAAATCATATGTTAGTGCAATTCCACGCAATGCACAAGCAAGTTATAAATTCATTTTGAAATAATTTGCGGGAATCTATGTGATCTATATGCAATACTCATTTTGTCATATTAGAGCATTCACATCAGTATTTCTATTTTACACATCCATTTTTACATTAAAAACCTACTTTTTCTATTTTACACTACCACTTTTACAAAACACCCACATCAACTCATTTATTTTACAAGCTATTGCAATAAAATATTCATTCCTTTCACTTTTTTTATTATTTCCCTCACCTCACTCTTTAATATATGCGCGTTCCCTCACCTCACACTTTTTCATTTTTGCTGAACACCTCTCTCTCTCTCTCTCTCTCTCTCTCTCTCTCTTCTGCCTTCTCTCACAATTTCTCAAAAACAAAAACCCAGCCACTTCTCGGCGACCCACTTCTCGACGACCGGCGACCCACCCAGCGACCAGCGACCCGCGAAGAAGTTCACGGCGACCCACCTAGCGACCAGCGACCCACGAAGAAGTTCACGGCCCACCCAGCGACCCACGAAGAAAACCCAGCGAACCGAAGTTCACGGCGACCCACGAGCTGAGCTCTGACGACCCGCGAACCGAGCTCCGGCGACCCACGGTCAGACGAGCACCGATCGGACAGCTCCACTTCTCAAACAAAACCCAACTCTATACCCGATCTCCAACAAAACCCAATCTCCAACAAGCACCGATCTGATCTCCGAGCAAGCACCGGTCAGATTTCCGAGCACCGATCTCCAGCGTGGGTTTGTCTGTGTTCTTTGTGTGTGGCTGTGTTTGTGTTTGTGTGCATCTGATGAGGAGAAGAAGATGAGGAGGTGAGGTAGTTGGGCACGGAGAGAAGAGAGAGAAAAATTGGTGTGAATTTATATTAATAAAATAATAAATACACGTGCTACAGTAACCGTGTATATATACACGGTTACTGTAGCTTATGGATAAATATAGATGATTATAGCAGACTTTGGAAGCACTGATGTGGAGCAATTTTGATATAAAATGTGTAAAAATGGTAGTTATTTGTATTATACATGATTTTTCATGTACTGATGGGAATGCTCTTAGATATTACTTTCAATTATATCACGTTTTTAAAAAGGGGAAAAAAATCAAGGAAGCAGTAATTGTCGAGTTGAATATAGTTATTTAATTGATGTATTAAGAATATAAATGTATTTCTATAATTATTATTAAGTTTTAGCATGCGTGTCTGTCTTGGAGTCTTAGTATTTGGTAAATAAATGAGTTTTGGCAGCCGCCTGAGGACTGAGACTGAGGTGTGGGAATGGCCAGGACCTATTGGTTGAGAGGGCTAAAGCTCAGTGTGGTCAGGCAGTCCAGCAGGTTAAAAAAAAAAGAGGAGGTAGGTTAGTGGAGTGTGAGAGAGATTTTTTGGGTTCCGTTAGTAACTGGGTGAGGTGGAGCTGAGTTGGATTTTTAATCAAGTTGGCATATTATAACTGGGCCAGTTAAGTCACATTGCAGGAATTGCACCTTAATGCATTGCATTACTGTTAAAAGGTTCGCATGAGTATTAATAGAATAAAAATTTGCCTAAAGTATTGCTTTCTAAGTAAACCAACCACATGTTCTATCTAAAGATATCATTGTTACGAAAACAGACGCATATCTTACATTTTAAGTTGCTTACACTTTGGGCATAAGCAGACTAAACTGGGCCTGGCAGAATAAAATGGGCCTCCTAAACAAATTGATTACTTGTTTTATCAAATTAGAATTTTTATATGGGTAAAGGCAACTTTAGTACCGAGTCAAGTGTGTGGGTAGATTATCTAAATGAAACTGCTCAAAAGAAATTTATCTTAATCACTCATCAGAGATTCAGAATAACATAATATAGAACTACTGAGATATACCGGAGTTCTCCCCAGGAATGTAATGGGTTCAGCATTGGGCCCAAGAGCAAATGAAAACGCACACAAAGCATAACCTGATTTATCCTCGTATGCCATCAAGAGATTGTTCAGACCTGGAACAGATGAGATAAGAATCAAGTAAAAACAAAACTAGCAGGGCAAAAAAAATGAATTAAAGCATACAACAACCACCTTCATGACCAATCTTCTGCAGGAACCACTTGCTGCATTGCATAATATTCTCATTAGATAATGATCATCAGAGGTGGACAGCAAAGCAAGAAATTTAAGACCAGATTTACAAATGATATTAAAACTACACTGGTAACCAAAAACCAATGCATGGTTAAAATTCAGAAGTATTAAGATTGAGCTTGATGGAGCTTAAAATCATGAGCAGAAACAGCAGAGATTTTCCCACTTCATAGCATTTTATAAATTACATGTAAGCAAACAAATGGCATCTTTAGTCCTGTCTGTCAAGAGAAAACATTCTGTATACTATGAACAAGTCAGCCCAGCTTAAGATCTGATTTATGAAAACTGAGTTTGTATTCATTTCAGTTTTGAAGGGAACAAAATGTACTTGAGTAGAAACCCACAAACCTCAGGTACAGTGAACCCTGAAGATAAAGAGATTGATAAACCCACAAACCTACATCGTTTCCTCTCCAGAACGCCTTAACCACTTGCCCAACAAAGCTTGATTGAAGATTCCTAATGTTCTCACTTTGTAATTCTTTTTTTTTTTTGATAGGTAATAAGAATATTATTAAAACAAACTGAAAACAAATGTAAGCCAATACAAGGTGTTCATGATGGTGAACACAAGGAAAAGCAACAAACAAACAAACAACAACAAAGAACAACAACAAACTTAAAAGCAAAACTAAGAGAAGAAATAAAATCGAAGATAGTGGAGCAATCCGAGAAGCCCCAACACCTAGACCAATCAAATAATGTCTTCTGGCATAGAGCTTGTAATTGAACCAAGGATTTCTCAGTATCTTCAAAAGAGCGCTGATTTCTTTCCGTCCAAACAATCCACATCAAACAGCCAGGAACCATATTCCATATGTCTGAATTAAATTTTCCCAACCCAAAACCCCAACAATACACCAAGCTTTCCACAGAGCCTAGCATGACCTATTGTGTCCCAAAGATCTAAAGCATATAAACCCACAGAGAGTGAGCTACCGGACAATGGAGGAGAAGATGATCCACAGTTTCCTCATTCTGATGGCACATACAACACCTATTTACCAAAATACGCCCCCTAAGTATAAGATTATCCAATGTAAGGATTTGCCCATGAACTGCTATCCACACAAAAAATGCCACCCTCCTAGGGATCTTAGCTTTCCAAACACCCTTCCACGAAAAATTGGAGTCAGCTACACCCCTAATGATATTGTAATAGGACCGGGTATCAAACTTGCCATTCCCTTTGAGACACCAGTGAGAAGTGTCGCTCCCACCACGCCTAGGGATCCGAGATTGAATGAACTCAAGGAAAGAGCAGGCAGCCCCTAATTCCCTTTCATGAAAATCCCTATGAAATCTTAAATTCCAGATTCTATCATTACCACCCTCCTGGTAGCATATTACATCAGAAATGCAAGCTTCCTTGTCATTAGAACACACATACAATTGAGGATAGAGCCTTTTAAGTGAGTTATCTCCAACCCACTTATCATGCCAAAAAAGAATACGAGTGCCATCACCCACCACTAAGGCCACATGGTTGGAGAACCTCTCCCAACCATCATGAATACCCCACCACAGACCACATCCGTGGGCCCTTCTACATATTTTAGTAGTCCACCCCCCTTGACCCTCTTCATATTTAGATGCAATAACCCTCCTCCAAAGATGAGTGCCTTCTCGCCCAAACCTCCATAACCATTTCCCTAACATGGCTTTATTAAAATGCACTAACTTCCTAATCCCCAAACCACCCAAATCTATCGGTAAACACACCTTCTCCCAAGCCACCAAAAGATATTTGAAACACTCCTCTGAAAAGCCCCATAAAATTTTTTTCTGAATACGCTCCAATCTATCAGCCATAGCTACAGAAATGACAAATAATGATAGATAGTACATAGGAAGGCTCAAAAGAGTACTCTTCACCAGGGTAAGTCTACCCCCCTTTGATAAATAAAGACGCTTCCAACCTGAAAGTTTCTTCTCCATCCTCTTCAAAATAGGATTCCACACAGATGCTGTTTTGTATGGGGTGCCCAACGGCATACCCAAGTATTTCATACGCAGACTACCCACCCTACAACGAAGAATGGTAGCCAAAGCATCTATATTTCCAACCTCCCCAACCGGAACAATCTCACTCTTCCCCGCATTAACTTTCAAACCAGTAAATACTTGGAAGCAAGTCAAAGTCAGCCTAATGGACAACAAATGATCTCTAGACGCATCACAAACAATATGGTATCATCTGCAAAAAGCAAGTGTGAAATGCGTACCCCTATAGAGTTAGATGGCCCTACATGAAAACCACGAAGCAGGCCACAATCCTCGGTTTTCTTCAACATCCTACTTAGTACTTCCATAATAAGAAGGAAGAGAAGAGGTGACAACGGATCACCTTGTCTCAACCCACGAGAGCTTCCAAAGAATCCAACCGGAGATCCATTCACAATAATAGAGAAGCGAACAATAGTAATGCAAGCCTTAATCCACCCCTCCATTTCACCCCAAAACCCATCCTATCCAACAGATAGAACAATGCATCCCAATTTACATGGTCATAGGCTTTCTCACTTTGTAATTCTTTAGGCTACTTTGTGCTTATTTTCACAAAGTAGTCTTGTTTCAATAACATTACTTTTCCAATCAAAAAGAAGAGAGAATGTAATAGATGGACATTTGAAGGAGTTGAACAGAACTGAAGATGATTTCCTTACATTTGTTGTTTCACAGGATGACTGCATTCACCGGTCATCTTGTTTGCAATCTGTTAAAATTTCCTGATTGTTATAACTTTAGATAATTGTTGAATTGCAACCCATGTATACACCCTGCATATGCTTAGGTACATTCTTTCCATTATCTTACAGAAAACTCTTGTCAAAAGGTGAGGAAGAGATCTTGTTTAAAAGGTTGTCCGTAAAAAGGATCAAATTTATAAGCAATTTCATAGAAACATAATGTGTGGGAGGACCTTTCTCCAAGTAAAAGACCTTTTTCTTACAATATGAAGAGATATTACCTAGCCCTCAAGCTTCTACAATCACAGCTGTAAACAAGCTGAGCTGAGTTGGGTACTAAAAGTCCAAGATTGTTCATTTAATTATATTTCGAACATGAGCCAAGCTCAATCTCATCATCAAACTAGATTACAAGTTCAAGCTTAATTCATTTTTTTTTTTTTATCGAATATGCTTGAGATTTTTCTCAAATTACTTGATTCACTTATTCCTTTCCTACATATGGTAAACACTAGGACTAAAAATTTTGACTCCTACCAATCAAAATATAAATAAATTTATTAACCCTTCACAAATCTATACTAATAATTAAAAAGTAAATTAAAGTTGAAATTATATTATTTGAGTTAATTAGATAAAATGATTTTCATTTATAAAATTATAAATTAGATTCACAAGCCTTGAATTATTAAAAATTATATAAATTTTACTACAAAACAGACTATATATATTGTCAATAAATTGCAACAATAATTTGATACTTTATGAACTTATATACAAACTTACGGAATCCAATCCCAAGTCTATATAAGTATATTTTTATACATGTATACATATAAATCTATAATAATATACACTTAAATTGAGTCTCATACTCATGAGTCACAATTACATTATTATGTATGAGTTCAGCTTGTTTAATAGTTGAGCCTAAAGTTAAGCTTTATCTTGGCTCATTTGCTTAATAAACGAACAAAAACAAGTTTTTTTCCCAAGCCAAGCCCAAACTTTCATAAATAGCTTGGTCCAATAAAAACTCCCTCTGCAACTGTTTAAAGGATAAGATGAGGTAGAAATCTTGGTCAAAAGATTGTCTTCTATTTGAAGGATCAAATATATAAGCAACGTCATAGAAACATATGCATGGGAGGACCCTTCTAAGTAAAAGATAGATTTGTCTTACGATATTAATAGGTATATTATGTAGTCCTCAAAATTCTGCAATTTTCAAATGTCCACCAATTATGCTAAGTAGAAATTTTGTGCTCCAAATATGTGTTTTGGAAATGATTCATATCTTATGGTCAGAAGAAGTGCAGAAATGAGCAAACAGGATTAACTGTCAAACCTCCAATAACAATTTTTTTATATGTAAAATTATTTGTATTAAAAAAGTTTGAAGCGTAAAACAATCTAGGATAACAATTTAAGCATTCATGTCATATACTCAACTGCTCCTGGAAAAAGAATAAGAATACAATACATCCAAGAAGTTACACAAGTTAGAAGGTTGACCTTGTCTAGCATCAACAGAGAAACTATAGAGCTGATAAATACAACCCCTAGTCTCTCTCAACAGAATGCTTCTGGCCCTCAAATGGTCTCCTTTTTCTTTCCTCCCAAATTGTCAACGCACGGCATGATAGAACCACACATGTTCATTTTTCTATTAATGAAAGTTATAGACGGACTTAACCCTTAATAATATGTGGTTTGAAATGTTCTGGTGTTAGATTTTATATGGAACTCAGAGCAAAAGTGTTTTTGTTGAAGCAAAATTCCAATGCCCAATTTATCATGTGTTATTGAAATTCATATCAAGCAATTTATAATAGAAATTGTTCTTCAAAATCACTTGATTTCAAATCCTCAAACCTAATACAGCCTAAGACGAAACATACTTCAACTAAGAGGGTGAATTGAAACATGGATATGTAGTAAAGAATTACAAGAAATATTCTATTATGTTCAATACTGTTACAGGAGATGATTCACGGTCAAAGTAGCTTAGCTTTTCATAAAATGAGAGCGTACATAACCTACAAAGATTCTTACACTCTTACTTCATCATATAAATGATAATAAATCTAGAATTACATCCAGCAGACAGAAATGGCATAGTGAAAAGCCCTCAACAAAAATTAATGAGATATAGATTAGAAGTTCACCTCGAGATTAAGATGAAAAGAGAGAAACAGAACTTACATGTATGGCCCTGCAAAAATTTCAAAACAACCAAATAAATCAATGATCAAGCTTTTATACATATATAGAGTTGAGTTCAGGTTACACTCGGTGTAACTCGTACTATCAGAGTCAATTAAAAACTTTTTATTTGATTACTATATTCTTAACATGTATGTCAAATTTCATGTATTTGATTCATAAACTTATCTTTTATGCATAGTTTTAAACCAAAAAAAAACTTGAAATTTAAACATTTTGATAAATGACATAGTTACTGATATATTGAAATTTTACAAGCAAGGATAAAAAAAGAAAATGTAATACAACGGTGGATTTGTCAAAATTCACATATAATAAAAAATATCGAATACCCAACTCATATATACATTTTTTTTTTTTTTTAATTACCAGGTAGACCCTTTAGGGCATTGAAACAGAGGCAAGTGTCTTCAACAAGAACTGGTCCATTCACCTACCCATTACAAAATTTAGCAATATTTACATAAACAATATATAATTAATACATACATATATATATATATATATATATATATATGAGAGAGAGAGTGAGAAAGAGAGAGAGAACCTGAATGGCAGCCAAGCGAGCCTTCTCTTTGGAGATATCTTCAGGCTCGCCTTGCAATTCTGGCACTGAGAAATAAGGAAACTAATTTAACAAAATTTAAAGAAAATAAAATGAATATCAGAGAGAGAGAGAGAGAAAGTTACAGTCAAGCTTGAGGGACTGGAAAGGAATGGAGTTTCCCAAGATAGCACGAACTTCTTCGAGCTTCTTGGCGTTGCCGGTCACGAAGGTCACCGGCCGTGGTAATACCAAACCCGATGCCATTTTCCCTATTAACCCAATTTTGGATGATCTCTTTGATTACAGACTAGTTGCTTCCTACTACAAGGGTACTTGTAGACTACTTAGCGGTCGTTTGGCAAAGCAGTTTGAAACCTCAATTTATTACTTCACTTTCTTTTCTTTTTTTAAGAAAAATGCGTAAATGTACTTTTTGGTTCCTACACTTTTTACCATTTTTCTATTTTAGTCCCTACATTTTTTTTTATTGTTTTTAGTCCCTAAGTGAAAAATGCGTTCCATTTTGGTGCCTGCCGTTACTCATTTAACGGAAATATCATACGTGGCAAACGGAATGCACTGTTAGTACATTAAATGCTGACGTGGCCATTATAATAATTAAAAAAAACTTTTATTTGTTATTTAATAAATGTCATGTCAGCATAAAATAATAATTAAAAAAAACATTTTCATGTTTTTTATAAATTCTTTTAAAATAAAATAAGATAATTAAATTTAAAAAAAGAGGTAAATTACGTATTTGGTCCCTATCCTATACATCATATTTCAATTTGATCTTTAACCTTTCAATTGTGTTAATTTGGTTCCTAACCTTTCAATACTGTGTCAATTTAGTTCTTATTGTTATCTTTCAGATGAAAATTGATGACATGTCTATTGGCCAAAATAAAAAAAATTAGCTTCCATTGATGTGATAATAAACTAAAATTTTATTTTGGTCATTTGTCATGTCAGCAATTTTCATCTAATATATAATGGTAGGGACTAAATTGACACGACACTAAAATGTTAGGGACCAAATTGACACAATTGAAAAGTTAGAGACCAAATTGAAATATGATGTAAAAGATAGAGACCAAATATGTAGTTTACCCAAAAAAAATTTATTCCTTTTCATTATTTTTTCTAAAGAACATGTTCATGTTCTTTGTGTTCATTCCCAGAATATGAATCATATGCTTAGATAAATAAGAGTTAAACAAAATTACATTTTATTAAGCATTTTCTTGGCAACTAAACACAACAAATTTTTATTTATTACAAACCTAGAAAAATTCACACACTCAGAATAAAAACTTCACCAAAACTTCTTTATCAAAAATCACTTCCCCAATCCTTCTAAAACATTCTCAAAGCTTCCTCTCTCTCTTCCAAAATATGCTCATGGTTGAAAGCTTCAAGCTCTACCCTTTTGCTCATTGCCACCGCCGCCACCACCACCACAACTGGTTGTGGTGCTTTTTTTTTTTCTTTCTCTGACTGTCTCACTTTCTTTATCTCTTGATTTTGCTCAAACCCAAACCCAAACGCAAACCTAAATGCCTCAAGCTCCTCGCTCAGGTCAATACTTTACTCTCTCTCTCTTTCTCTCTCTCTCTCTCTCTCTCTCTCTCTCTCTCTCTCTAGCTCAGATTGGTGTCTTTCTCTCTTGGTGGGTCTCCCTATCTCAGACCGGTATCTCTCCCTCTCTGATTCCCCTTTTTGCTCACCCCTCCTTGTTTCCTCCCCTCTCCACAACCTCCTATAGCTTTGATCTGGGTTTAGAGAGAGGTTGAGATCGGTGTAGTGGTAGTTGTGAAACAAAAATCAGTGGTCGACGGTTGTGAAGTAATGGTCGGTTAGGCCCAGTGGTGGGTCGAAGGATGGGTTTTGTCGATGCCCGGCCTTTGTTTTGATAAAAGCTTAATTTTCGGAAATTGGCAGTAAAAACATAATTTTGGCATTGGCTATTGGGGCTTTGCATGCATGGGGGCTTTGAGGTTTGGCTTTTGAATGGGTGTGGTCCCAATATATGCTTTCCTAAGGCGTTCGAGCAAAGTGCCAAATTTCTACGGTGAAAATCTAGCGACAAGTGACCTTACTTTCGTGGAGGAAATTAAGCATTGCTTGCCTTAGGTGGCACAAACTGTGACAATCACACTAGAGGGGGGGGGGGGGGTGAGCAGGTATATATATACATATATCATGCACAATGCAAATACACAGAGCAAGAAAGTAAATGCCTACATCCCTAGAGCATGGCCCAAAATATAGGTGCAGGAAAGTAAACATGGGTCGCCATACTCTAAAGATGAGTGAATGGTACACAACATGATATACCTAATACAAACCATCTAGGGGAGAAAGGGAGGACGAAGGAAAGGGGTTTAAAAGAGTACATAACCAAATTGGAGAAGTTAAACTCTTAAACCTACTGACAGCCGCTTGGCTTAACCACATGCTCGCGTCTGTGTCCCTTTTGCTTGCGCCTGGAAAACCGTGCCCTAGCTTCATGCGTCCTCACTCCATGTGTGTACATGCAAAGGTAGAGACAAGAAACCAGCAGACAAGCAATGGAAGGGAAAGATGCAAAGAGTATATGAAAAGGCATAAAACAGATGAGCGTGATAGGCATGGCAAGCATAGCAAGAAAGCAAGCAAACAAGCAAAAAAACGAACAAAAGGTGGTGTCCGTGAGGGACAAATGTAGGTTTGGATCGAATGTCCATAACTTCATTATGTTGAAGCATGGACAACACACTAGCAAGCAAGACTCATGCATGGGCAGGTAAGCAAGCGTGTAAAGATGCATATAAAGCCAACGGGTGGCATAAACAAGCATGGCAAGCATATCATCTCACGGATCGGAAAATGGGAAAGGTATGCACGAAGCAACCGGCATTTTGGTGATGCCTCCAAAGTGGTTACAACCAAACAAGGCCTCATGGGCGTCGAGTGTAACCACACAACCATAAACCCATTGAGGGTGTCAAACGTGGTGAAGCCTAGAACCAGAGAGGCTAACACAAGCATAAAGTATAGAAGCAAGCAAGCATAGACATGTAAAATGGGTGATCCAAACCCTTTGATATGGGCCAGGAGTATGGACGATGACGAAGACCATAGGGTCTAGATCGGGTCCAAACCAACAGGCCAAAACACAAGAAAGAAAGATAAAGCGACAAAAGGGCTACAATAGCACATGGCATGACAAACATAGCCTAGGTCTAGGCACGCGAACATGGCATAGAGCGCACAAACACATGGAAAATAACATGAAACATGTAGAGAGCATAGATCCAAACACACAAGCATGTGGAAGCATAGATATAGACATATAGGCATAGAAACATGCATGTAAACATATAGAAATTTAGCACATAGACATGGAAGGACATGAATCCAAGCATACAAGCATGTGAAGACTCGGATATAGGCATAGAAGCATAGAACATGCATACCAAACATGTAGATCTAAGCAAGACATAACCATAGACATGATATCAAGCATGTGAGCATGTAACCCTAACATTGACATAGAGCAACAAGAGGAACAAAACATAGAAAAACATGGCATAAACCCTAAGCATGTAGATCTAAACATATGAACATGTGGGAACATAGATCTAAGCACAAAACATGGCATAAGATATGACAACAAAGAGATTCAAGCTAGAAACAAAAATATAGCAAGGAACATGCTAAAGAAAGCAATAAATCATCTTATTCAAGCAAAAAGAGCAAGATAAATGCTCGGAAAAGATTTAGAAGGTTAGGGGTGTGGATGATAGCTAAAAAAGCTACATCCACACCCCTAGACCCCAAATCCAAAATGTCGAACCAAGGAAAGGAAGATTGGGTATAAGAACAATACCTTGTGTTGTTGGTGAAGAGAGAAGAATCAAGAGGCTTTGATGTGTTTTTTGGGTGTTTTGTGTGTGTGTGTGTGTGTGTGTGTTTTTTTTTTTTTTTTTGATGTTTGGAAGAGAGAAAAACGTGTAGAGAAATGAGGCAAAGAGCAAAAAATCAGAAAAAATCTCTTCTCCTTTCTGGTCTGAGGGGTACTTGGGGCTATTTATAGCCCCAACACGCGTTTCAAAGTGGTGGCCTTTAGAGGGCCGTCGACGGCCCTTCAAGGACCGCTAGCCTCAAAAAGCCTAAGATGGGGCTAATCCTACCACTATTGGAAAGATCCTGACTCCATGTTTCTAAAAAGGTATGGAACTTGGAAATCCAATGGTCGGATCAAAAGTTATAGCTCTCGGAAGTTAGCGGTGCGTCATCTCAGTTTTTGTGATATCTCAACCGTTTTAACTCCGATTTCAACCCATGAATAGTCGTTGGAATGAGAATTTGATAATCTTCGCAATAGCATTGGTTTCAACCCATTCTGACAGCTGGAACAAAATTAGGGTTTTTGGGCCCATCTAGGATCGACTTTGGGTCAAACTTGGTCAAAGTTGTTAAAATTCTCCGAGAAACTCGGGTTTGATGTGAAACTATGAAAAATGTTGTTTTGTGAGAGTTTCGACCTCGTTTGACCTTCAGTCCAACCTAGGGTTGACCAGGGGCATTTTGGTCATTTTAGCTTAAAAAAGCACTTCGAGTGCTCTAGTGCCTGAACGGGTTGCACCACGTCGTTTTGGATGTTCTCGAGGCCCAATGGAGAGAAAATGATATTTTTAAATTTTTTGGGGTTCGGCACGCAAATCGAGGGCGGACAAAATACGATATCAACATGTTTGTTGTTGGAGTGGGTCGTGTGGTGGGTTTGTTGATTGTTGATTGCTAGGTTTGAGATGTTTTGGTGTTCTTGTTGGAGATTTGTTTGTGTTTGTGTTTGTTTGACAAGAAGGGTAAGAAAATCCTAGAAAATCTGAGTTTGTGATCTTATGTTTAATCTGGATTTGTGTTCTTTAGTGTTCTTGTTGAAGATAATACCAAATCTAAATTCAAGTATTTTTAAAATTTTAATTTTGCTTTGTGTTGGTATGGTTGAGCTGGGTTTGTGTTGGTATACGTGGATTGATTTTGTCTTGGATAATTTGGTTTGTGTATATATGTGGATTGATTTTGTTTTGTACAATATTCATTTATGATTTTTATGGGTTTGATTTTCTTGTGTTCTTATGTTTGATTTTCTGGGTTTGTATGATTTTTTTTGGGTTTTTGCTCTTCTGTGTTCTTGATAAAGAGGGTGTCAGATCTAAATTCATGTGTTTTTTTTTATTATTTATTTTTAATTCTGTTTTTTTTTTTTAAATTTGTTAAAATTGATAAATTAATTTTTAAAATTCTAAGCTGATGTGGCATTTATTAAATAACAAATAATTTTTTTATTTTATTTTAATGGCCATGTCAACATTTACTGTGCCAACAGTGCACTCCGTTTGCCACGTAGGATATTTCCGTTAAATAAGCAACGGCAGTGACCAAAATGGAACGTATTTTTCATTTAGGGACTTAAAGTGGTAAAATAAAAATATAGGGACCAAAACAGAAAAAGGTCCAAAATGTAGGGACTAAAAATGCATTTATGCCTTGAATATACACACACACACATGAGTCTTTTGGAAAAGTTATTAGAGTTTGTAGGCTGTATATGTACTGTGCAAAGTTATTTAGTAGGGGTGGCAAAATTTGACACGACCCGCGAACCCGACACGACACGACACGAAATTAGCAGGTTATGGGTTGAGGCTTAATGGGTTCGTGTCATATTCGGGTTGATATGGCTGACCTGTTTAATAAACGGGCTGGGTTAGTGTTGAACACATAGAACCTGTTTGACCCGTCTGACCCGTTTAATTAAATGACATTTTACTAATATACCCTTCAAACTCTAGGTATATAAACTTATTAGTTGTTGTGATTTATTTTCTTTGACATATTGTGATTGATTATTTGTGATATTGAGATATGTTTTAGTTTTGAATGATTATTTGTGATGCAGCTACTCGTTAATTCTGAATTTTATATTAAAAATATTTATTTGTTTGTTTTTTCATATTTTTATTTTATTTTAATAAAATCTGATAAACAGGTCGACACGACTAACCCGTTTAATAAATGAGTCGTGTTAGGGTTGAGGAATCTTAACTCGTTTAATAAACATGTCGGGTTAGTGTTGACCTATGTAGTCAAATACTCATAACTTGACACGACACGAACCCAACACGCGAACACGAATTGCCACCCCTATTATTTAGCAAAATAAGGAGAGATGCAGAATTTAGTATTAGTGTTGTTGAAATACGAGAGAGAGAGAGAGAGAGAGAGAGAGAGGGAGAGAAACTGACAAGTTTGACATAATTTTGGTATTTCGGTATTGATGTTGCTGAAATTTAAGAGGAGAGAGAAACTGACTTTATGTTAATGGGATTGCTGAAATTCTTTTCCCAGTTCCGTTAGTTTCTTCATTGGCCCACTGGCCCACAAAAATTCCATTCCAATAGTTTATTCATTGGTTTCAATTTACTATTAGTTTCTTTCTTTTTATTTTTATTTTTAAAAACGTATGACTCAAGGATTAAACCTATGAGGAAGGGTTGTACACACTAAGAACCAATGAAAACAAGAAGTCTACTGCACGACATGTTCAATACAGATGGAAACTAAATAGATTTATTCTACAACTATTAGATATTTCAAGTTTTCAACCAAAAAAAACACACATTATATATATATATATATGTGTATGCATTTATGTATGTATATATACTTTCCAAATTTTGATAGCTATGATAATGAGGATGGTGAATTTGAACATTGAGTATATTTAGAGATATCAAAAGTGTCAATTAGTACCATTGCGCACCCTTGGCGTGATGGTTACTCCACAAGTACAAAGTTTTTGCAGGATGTGGGAGGTAAAGGGCAGGATTCAAGTCTCTAGGAAGAAGTAATAGAAAGCTTTGGTAGTTCTTTCGAGGGAACTAGGCTTCCTAGAGAAGTTTAGAGAGATTAGAGAGAGATAGAGATAGAGATAGGGATGGAGAGAGAATGTAAGAAGAAATTGCATATGCTTGTTGCTTCCTTTTATTACTCCCCAGATTCTGCTCTTATAGTAGAGCAATCTGTTATACAATTGAATGCAAGTACAATTCTGTTGTTCAATCAGTTCTACCATTGGACGTTCAATTACACCATTGGACCAACTAACTACTCCCTATACAACTGGCATAACTAACCAACTTCTAGGCTAGCTGTGTAATAGTAATGATAGGTATAATAGCAAAACTCCTATTTATCCACAAGGTAAAGAAATTACCTTACAACTGTTGAACTTAATAAAGCTCTAGTTACAATACAACTATTGGACAAAGCAATACACTACAATACAACTACTGGACACAACAATTCACTAATGCTGTGACACACATTACCATAGTATCTTGTTGCAGGACTGCAGAGCAACTCAACCATTCGATGCTGCAGCCTTCAAATTTAGCCAAACCCAACAATGCACCCCCTAACAATACACCAGGAAATACAACGACACCCCAACTTCACCAATACACCAATTATAATTACACCACAGTTATACAACTCTTAGAATACTCTCCTTCCCATCACAGAAACCTTGCCCACAAGGTAAGGAAATCGAAGTTGAAGCTTGTAAAGAGATTCCCAAGTTGCATTTTCCCGTGATTGCCCTTGCCATTGGACCAAAACCTCAATAATGGTTCTACTTCTGAGTTGCTTAGACTTCTGCTGCAAAATTGTAGTATGTTCAGGGTTGAGAAAACCATCTGAGTCAATTGGAGTAATGGTAGGGAAAGGAGTAATGTGAGCACCCAACTTAGGCTTCAAGCAAGAGACATGAAAACTAGGTGAAGCAGACAACCTGCAGGCAAAGCTAACTTATAGGCCACCTGTCCTACCCTCTGCAGAATCTGGAAAGGACCAAAATACCTAGGAGATAGCTTGTTAAACCCTTTAGCTCTGAGGGACAATTGCTTGTAAGGTTGGAGCCTCAAGTAGACTAAATCACCCTCTTAAAAAGTCTTGTTAGACCTGTGCTGATCAGCCTAAGCCTTCATCCTAGCCTGAGTTGCAATTAACTTCTACTTGAGAAGATTGAGTAGAACAGTTCTGTCATGAAGCAATGCATCCATTGCAGCCACCTGAGTGGTACTAGGGACATAGTCTAGGACCCTAGGAGGTGGATAACCATAAAGGGCCTCAAATGGAGTCATTCTAGTAGAGGTATGGTAATTGGTATTAAACCAAAACTTAGCCAGATATAACTAAGTAGCCCAAGTATGAGGCCTGTCACCCACAAAGGCTCTCAAATACTGCTTCAAACTTCTATTCACAACCTCAGTTTGGCCATCAGACTGAGGGTGATATGCAGAAGACATGGCTAGCTTAGTCCATTGGAGTTTAAACAACTCCCTCCAAAAGGCAGAAGTGAAGGTAGCATCCCTATCACTGACAATGGTTCTAGGTAAACCATGCAATTTAAACACCCCTTTCATGAACACCAAAGCTACCTTAGCAACAGTAAAAGGATGTGACAAGGGCATGAAGTGCACAAATTTAGTGAGTTTATCAACCACCACAAAAATTACTTCAAAACCTTGAGATTTAGGAAGGCCAGTGACACAATCCATACTAATGTCAAGCCAAGGTTTGTTTGGAAAAGGGAGTGGCTGCAATAAACGAGCAAGCTTAGAAGTGTCCACCTTTATTCGTTGGCATGTTTCACAAATCTTAATATGATGCTTGATGTCATGTTTCATGCCAAACCAAAAGAAATCATGTTGAATCCGATGCATAGTTTTCAAATAACCAGAATGGCCCCCAAGAGGACTATTATGAGAATGCTGGAGAACAAAAGGTTTCAGTGGAGAAGTAGAACTGAGGAACACCTTATCTCTATAAAGCAATAAGCCATTCTGAAGAGAGATGAGCAGGAGGAGCATCAGTGGCCAAAGCAGTGAGTAAATTCTGATACTCAGAATCAGCCTGATAGCTATCCTTCAAAATATCCAACCAGGTAGGACAGGGAAATGAAATTAAGTAGAATTGAGCATCATCCTGAGTTGTAGCCAGAGACAAGGTTGAAGAGGAAGAAGTATGAGCTTGCTCCAGTAATGATAAGGATGAGGAAGGATCAGACACTTTCCTAGAAAGAGTATCAGCTACCTTGTTCTCATATCCTTTCTTGTATTCTACTAAGAAAGAGTACCCCAAAAACTTTGTTATCCATTTCTGTTGAGCAGGTGTGCCTACCCTTTGCTCCAGCAAAAATTTCAAGCTTTGTTGATCCGTTTTAATGATAAATGGCTTACCCACAAGGTAAGGTCTTCACCTTTTCACTACAGTAACCAGGGCAAGAAACTCCTTTTCATAAGTAGACAAGTGTAAACTTCTATCCTTGAGAGCATGACTATGAAAGGCCAATGGTCTTTGGTTTTGCATCAACACAGCCCCAATACCATTGCCAGAAGCATCACATTCCACCACAAATGTTTTAGAAAAGTCAAGCAAGAATAGGAGGGTTAGAAACAGCTTGTTTAAGAGAGACAAAGGTTGAGTTAGCTTGTGTAGTCCAAGTGAAAGCATCCCTCTTGAGTAGTGCAGTTAAGGGAGCAGCAATAGTGCCATAGTTCTGAATAAACTTCCTATAATAACTAGTTAAGCCCAAGAAACCCCTCAAAACTTTAACTGTCCTAGGCACAGGCCACTGTTGCATTGCTTCAGTTTTCTTGGGATTTGTTTTGACCCCTTGACTCGAGATCAAATGCCCCAAGTATTCAACCTCTCCACAGCCAAAGACATATTTACTTTGCTCAGCATACAATTGATTGGAGAGTAAGACTGATAAGACAATTCTTAAGTGAGTAACATGATCCTCCAAACTCTTTCTAAACACTAGGATGTCATCAAAGAAAACCAACACAAACTTTCTCAAGTAAGGCTTAAAGATATGATTCATTAAGGACTGAAAAGTAGAGGGAGAATTAGTTAGGCCAAAGGGCATAACAAGAAACTCATAATGCCCCTCATGAGTCCTGAAAGCAGTCTTGTCAATGTCACAGTCCCTCATTCTAATATGATGGTATCCTAATATAAGATCCAATTTAGAAAAAATGGATGCACTACACAACTCATCTAGTAATTTATCTGCAATAGGAATGGGGTACTTGTCTTTAACAATGGCTTTATTAAGGGGCCTATAGTCAATACACATCCTCCAACTACTATCTACCTTCCTAACTAGCAAAACAGGAGAAGAAAAAGGACTATGACTCACCCTAATGGAACCAGCTTCAAGTAACTCATGCACTATTTTTTCTATCTCAGTTTTTTTGGTAAAAGGGGTACCTGTAAGGTCTTTCATAGATTGGAGAAGAGCCCTCCTTCAAAATAATCTGATGCTCATGACCCCTTATAGGAGGGAGGCCAATTGGCATGTCAAAGGCCTGCTTGAACTCAAGTAACAGGTTGGTAATGGCTTTACAATACCAGCCCTTTCTTGACTAGGGGCCTAAAGAACTGGTCACCATCTTGAAGAACAAGAGCAGAGGATTTCAAGCCTTGTAGCAGCACTGTGATTTGTTCTGGTAATCAAATTGCATAGTAAGATTCTTGAAATTACATTGAATAAGGCCTACTGAGTACAGCCACTGAGTCCCTAAGACCACATCACAACCCCCCAAGGGCAAAACATTCAAGTCCATTTGGAAAAGAGTCCCTTGTAACCTGATTTGAACTTCATGACAAGCTCCTTTAGTTTTTAGGACATCCCCATTAGCCACTTTAACCTCAAAACAATCTTGAGTCGAAATTGGTAACTTCAACAGTTTCCAAAGTGCCTCATGCAGAAAATTATGAGTACTCCCACTATCAATCAAAATTACCATATCTTGATGATTGATTCTGCCCCAAACTTTCATAGTGCCTGGTGATGGGCTACCCAACAATGCATAAAAAGTGATTTCTGTAAACCCTTCAGGGCATCTACTTTCTTCAAACTGGTGTAACTCCTGTTGAGAATTATAGACATCACTCACCTCCTCCAATTACACATTTGACTCAACCTTGTAAACCTTCCATAAGAAAGATTCTTGGAATCCTGCACTTATGTCCTATATGCCATTTATCTTCACAGTATTAACACAAGCCTTTCTTCCTCCTTTCCTTCATTTGTGCAGGAGAAATCTTCTGAATTGGTATCTTGGAACCTTTAGGATCATTCTTGATCATTGGTGGAGGACCAAGAATTGAGTTTTTGATTCCCTCATTCCAAGGTTTTGGAGTTAGATTCCTCCTACTAGCCCTTAATACTTTTCTTGAATCTTTGCAAGACCAAGTGTAGCACTCAACTCTGGGGTTTCAACATTCTAACAGGCAATTTGATTTCATCCTTAAGACCACTTAAAAAACAACTTAGTTTATGCTTCTCAGATAATTCTTTGATCCTATTGGACAGTGCTTCAAACTGACTCTTATACAAAGCCACACTACCAACTTGTCTTAGCCTAGTCAGAGTTTCCATTGGATCATCATAGACAGTTGCTCCAAACCTAATGTGTCGAGCCCTCACAAAAGCTTCCCAACTTGTGAATTGGCCAACTTCTTCTACCTCTTGAAACCAAATCAGTGCCTCTTCCTCCATATGATATGAAGCCAACAAAATCTTTTGATTAGGTAGGGTATTATATAATTGAAAGAACTGATGAGCCTTATACAACCAACCTGATGGATTTTCACCTCTGAACTTTGGAAATTCCAATTTCATTGATCTTGAAACTGGTGCAAAAGTTGTTTCTTGAAAAATTGGGGATGCTGGCCCTTTTATAGTAATTGGTCTCTAACGCCATTGACTACCAACCTCTGTAAGTTCTTGCACAGTCTGAGTCAATGTTTGCAAATGCCTGTGAAAGCATCTATCTTCTGATTGATTCCCTGTATTTCTTGTGCATTTTGGTCTGTGGCAAGAGAAAGAGCATTGAATTTATCGTTTAAAACATAGAAGGATCGAGTTTCTGTCATGGCAACAGAAATTGGCTCTGATACCAATTGATAGAAAGCTTTTGGTAGTTCTTTCGAGGGAACTAGGTCTCCAAGAGAAGTTTAGAGAGATTAGAGAGAGATAGAGATAGAGATGGAGAGAGAATGTAAGAAGAAATTGCATATGCTTGTTGCTTCCTTTTATTACTCTCCAGATTTTGCTGTTATAGTAGAGCAATCTGTTATACAATTGGATGCAAGTACAATTCCGTTGTTCAATCAATTATACCCCTGGATATTCAGTTACACCACTGGACCAACTAACTTCTCCCTATACAACTGACATAACTAACCAACTTCTAGGCTAGCTGTGTAATAGTAATGATAGGTATAATAGCAAAACTCCTATTAGAGAATTTCACACACATTTACACTTAGATTAGATAGAGTAGAATTTCTATATTGTATAAAAATAAAAATAAAAGTGCCAATTAGCATAACTTGATAAAAAAATGCATTTTTTTAATTTTTATTATATTTATAATTTTTTATTGTCATTAGTCTACTCTCAAAATGAAATATTATTTTCCAAAATTTTGAAATTATGCTTTTTATTTATGTAGTCATGCCATATACTTAAAAGGATTAACTAAATTATCTTCTTTTTTAAAATTAAAGTTACAGACTTGTTAATACTAATTTTTGTCAGCACAAGTAGCTCTTTGTTTATTGTAGCAAATAAAGAGAAAATAGAATACAATCATTTACGATATCGGTCAACCCAAGTTGGCCAATGAATTTGATGTGTGACATGGTAAATTTATTTCAACTCAATGGAATTGTTAGATTATTTGTTGAACAAAATAACTCAAAAGATTTAACTCAAATATTTTTTGTTGTATTTTATTTTATTTTATTTCCCATTTTTTTAAGAAACCTTTGATTTTTGATGTAGTTCATTTTTTTTTTTCTTTATTATATATTATTTTACATTTTCCCCTTAGCTCCAATTAAAAATTAAAATATATTAATTAAAATGTCTCTAAATATGCTTAATGTTCAAATCCACTATCCTCATTGTCATAACTATCAAATTTTAGAAAGTATATTAAAAAAATGTAATTTTTTTTTTTTTTTGGGAAAACTTGAAATATCTAGTTTTTAGTTTCCATTTATATTGAACATGTCATGCAACATACTACTAGTTGGTTCTTAGTGTGTATAGCCCTACCTCATGGGTTTGATCCCTTGGGTCTGCGTTTTTAAAATAGAAAGAAACTAACAGTAAATTGAAACCAATGAAGAAACAAACAAAACTGGGAAAAGAATTTCGGCAATCCCATTAACGAAAAGTCAGTTTCTCTCTCCTCTTGAATTTCAGCAACATTAATACCGTAATACCAATATTATGTCTTTTTTTTTTTTTTGGTTAACCAAGCTGATAACATAAAACTAAAAAACAACCATTCTGTTACAAAAGAGCTCAGCTTTGTCAAAAGCTAGCAAATCGACCACCACAGGCGGTGGTTCAAACAACAAAAGAAAATTAATAGCTTGAGTTGTTCCCATGTTAGCAAGCTTGTCAGCACATCTATTAGCTTCCCTAAAGATGTGGGCCACTGTACAGCCAATGAAGGTTTTGATCAGGTTCCTGCAGTCATTTAGAAGGGGTTCTAGCATGAGATTATGAGAGGAGGGGTTGTTAAGTAAGTGAACAATCAAATCAGCATCAACTTCTATATTAACATTAAGAATATCAAGTTGCCGAGCAAGTAAGAGGCCATCTTTGAGGGCCCAAAGCTCAGCCAAGACACTGGACATACTCCCAAGCTTCCTCACAAAACCAGCCACCCATTCACCATTACTGTCCCGAATCACACCTCCTCCCCCCACTTGAATCGGGTTACCAAAAACAGCACCATCAGTATTAAGCTTCATCCAACCAGCCAGTGGCTTCTTCCAACTAATCTGAACTTGCACTCTAGGCGGTTTGTTAGAGCAATCTGGTACTAGTGCAAAAAACTCAGCACCCCTTTTAATGCTTTGCACGTGAATATTATGTTCTTTCCTCCCTGTCTTAAATATAAATTGATTCCTATGCAGCCAAATCTGCCAAACAGCTTGGGGAAACACATATTTCCAAGGTACACACGGTTGAGACAAATACTCACAGGATTCACAATTGTTTTTAAGCCAATCCACCAGTGTGGTTCCGTAAAAATCTTGTCTAGTATCATCAAAACCCAAATTCCTCCAAACTTCCCTAGCCACACTACAATCACGCAAAACATGGATAATAGACTCCGTACTAACTCCACACAAATCACAAGTATTATCCAGGTTAAAACCCCTTGAACCTAGCACTTCCTTTGTAGGAATGCTGGAGTGGAAGCAAAGCCAAAGAAAGAATTTGATTCTTGGAGAGGTTTTTGCCTTCCAGACCCAAAGTTTTTGAGTGTTCAGGTTCAAAGGGTTTAAACCCTTAGCTTAATACCAATATTATGTCAAACTTGTCAGTTTCTTTTTTGCATCTCTCCTCATTTTGTTAAAAAACTTTGCACAGTACCCATAAAGCCTATATATATATATATATATATATATATATATATAATTCACATTCTAAAGAATAATATGTTGCCTTACCCCTAAAGCATGTGTGACAATATGCCCAATTGTGCCGCTATGTCCCCTAGAATCTCTCTCCTTGACCGCTTTACAACTCAAGAGGTTTAAAGAAATTATGCCATGGAATATCTGTGCCACACAATTTTAACTCAAATAGGTAGGCACACTCCTTTGTGATCCCACAAACTACAATATCATGATTCACGAAGCACGAGACTCAGCTTTTAATGATGCTCAAAACTGTAAAGTAAAACACTCGCAAGGAAAATGTGGTTAAAAGCATGTAAGCGGACATGAATCGATACAGGACTCAACAATACTGAATTAATAATTTTGAGAAAAATAAGATGTGTGAAGATGTACAAGGCTGAGTAGACGAAACGTACTTCAGCTAGGCCCAAGTCCATTATGGGGAGTTAGACCCGCCACTCTTATTCAAGGATCTACTTGAACACTAGTGGGATAGCTTAATCCAACACCTACAAAGAGACACACAAGAAATCCAAACCAAACTTTCATATGTTGTATTATTACATATAAATAAAGAAAAGAAAAAATTTTCTTGGTAAGATCATTTCCATCAGTCCGTCTAAAAATATTCTGTCTATTTTAGCATAACAACCTATTTTTTATTTATTTTACATAATCATTTTACAAAAACACTCGCATCAGATTATCTATAATACACCCTCTTTTACTTAAATAATATTTTTCTCTTTTTATTTTTATTTCATACTTACCCGTGGCCCCACCCACCTTACCACACACTCCAAAGTCTCTAAACTCATTAGAGCCACCAAAAGTTACTTTATCTATTATACCTACACACATGCTGCAGCAGTGGATCTATTTTAGCTTTCAACATAATAAAATAATATAAACATCACAATAAAATAATATATCTACTACAATAAAATAAAATATCTACTACAATAAATAACAATCACAACCACCTGTAACCCTCACCGCTACCGCTACAGCCGCCGCCACCGCCCCGCCGCCGCCATCGACTCTTCCACCACCGCCACCGTCGCCACCGCCACACGATAGCAAATAATCGTCTAATGCTTCTGTGGGCTGAGAATTTTGAAAGATATGGGCATTGTGTTGACACAGAGCATGTGGTGCTTTAATTTGCATTAAATGGAGCTTGATATTTGTTGCTTTGATTGAGATTTTGGCATATTTGGGCGTTTCTCCTCCACTCCTTTACTACTTCATCTTCTTTGATATTTTACCAAAACAAATTGGTGTACAATTCTGTCAGTGATATTTTGCTTAAATAAAATTATTCATGACTGTTGCTTCAAGTTTCAATTCATACATACTTTTTAATCGGATTGAGATCATTTGTAAATACTTAGATTCATGTGCATTTGCTTTGATTAAAAGTTAAAAAAAAAAAAAAATTGCTCATAATGCAATACATCCGATCTCAATCCTTTTAAACCAAGCATGTTTACATATCCAACAAAATACAATGTCCAATTAAGATGTGCAACAGGACATATCCAATTAAAATTCCCAAACTTACATGATCATGCAACACATTCTTTCACCACAATAAGCAAACTCAAATACCATTTTTAAGGCAATAACAATAGCCGGAATCCCAATTCAGCTAAATTTACAGAATAAAACAAGAATCGTCAACCGTAATTGACAATCCTCATAGTCTCACAGAACAACCAGTCAGTCATCAACAACACTCATATCATCAATTTTCATCAAATGCAAATTTAATCACAAACACACACACATAATCATGATAACTGGAATCCACCCAAATCAGAGAACACCATCTTACCAAATCCATATCACAAAATCCATAATCATCATCATCATCAATGAGAAACAGAGCACTTACCAAATCCATATCACAAACATTAATCATCATCATCATATCACAAAATCCATATCACAAACATTAATAATCATCAAAAACCCAAAGTGGATTGGCGGATTGGCAAATCGGCGGAAGATTATACCCAAATCAAAAAACCCAAAGCATCAAAAACCCAAACCCAAAAAACCCAAAGAATGAGAGTGAATGAGACCGGATTTGATAAAATGAAAACAAAAAAAAGAAAAGAAAAAGGAAGCAAGTTGTACCGGAGTGAGGTGGACGGAAGCTTGAGGTGGACGGTTGAGGTGGACCGGAGTGAGCTTGAGGTGGACCGGCCGGCGAATGAGAGGAGAGTCGACGGTGAGCTTGAGAGCAGAGGAGCCAGCAACGAGAGAGAGAGGGGCTGAGTGTTTGAGAGTGGTTGTGTTTGTGCAGAGAGTGGCTGAGTGAAATGAATAAAAAAAATGAGATGCAGCACGGGCTGAGATTAAAATATAATTTTTTTTTTTTAGCTCCAAGCTACAGTGCACATCTATTTTTAGATGTGTACTGTAGCAATTCATCTATAAATTTTAAGTTTACCTCCACTGCTGCATGAGGTTTTTTGTGTTTGTGAAGCTAAATTTTAGCATTTTAGCATTTTAGCTCCACTGCTGTGGATGCTCTTACTTCTGTGGACACTCTCTCTTTCTTTCTATTTCTCCTCCTCTTTCTTCTTCTCCTTCTCATTCTTTCTTCTTCTGCATCTTCTTCTTCTTCAGCATCCTCTTCTTTCTTCTTCCTTCTTCTTCTTCTTCTTCTGCAATTTGAGTTTGATTATGGGCAGTGATTTTGTGTTTGCAATTTGGGTGGTGATTTTGGGCGGATTTCTCCACTACTATGGGCCATGATTTTGGGCTCTCCGCTGTTGCTTTCTCTTCTTCTACTACTTTTGCATTTTCTTCTTCTTTTGCAATTTGGACTTGATTATTTATATGGGTTTGATGATTTTTTTTAGGAGAGGGTTTGATGAATTTGGGATATAAATTTAGAATAAGTTTGAAGAATTTGATGATTTGTATAGATTTGTTGTTGGATTTAAGAAAGGATAGAAGGAGTAAGATGGTAGAGGAAGAGAGAGAATTGGATGAGAGAAGAGAGAGAGAAAAAAATCATATAAAAAGCTACAATAATCGTGTAAATATACACGGCTACTGTAGCAATTTTAGAAATGCACAATATTATTGAAGGACCGATGTTGGTAGATTTTGAGTGAAAATGTGTAAAATGATGCATTTTTTCTATTATAGAGAGACTGGTGCAAGTGCTCTAATCTGCTCACCCAGTGAAAACAAAACAAACTTGCATAATTTTAGGGGCAAATAGGTATGGAGAGAAGGAAAGGGTAAGGTAGTGAGGTGGTGTGTGGAGTAGCTGCTTTTGTAATATTTACCCTAATTTTGAAACCCAGACCATTTAAAGGACTGAAAAAGAGAAATGTTCAAAATTTTTGAGGTCAGGCCAATGTTTAATCAAGATCAAATCGTGACATTTCATTTAATTTTTTAATCAATTCAAATAATAAATTATATTTATATATAGTAATTTCCCAATTTTGACCAACATAAGGCATGTGGCCAAATGGTTGCCACACAAGATATGCATATCTGCCAAGAGAACGTAGGTTCAAGCCTTGTTGTAGACAATTTTCAGCATTATTTTCAAAAACGAGGGAGTGGGTTGTACCCTAACCAAGAAAACCGACCTTTATGATAGTTCCCCATTAACCCATTAGGATAGTCTATGCCAAGAGTAGAAAAGTTTATGACTATAGCATTACTCTTAAAAGTCCATCCCCATTAACCGCTCGGGTATCGACTTAGAAAGAATCAATTCCAAGCCTATTGATAATCCATGATCACCTTCCTTGGTGTTCTTTAATTTTTTAAATTGGTTCAATTGTGAAATAAAATATTAGGACATGTGTATCTAGGGGGAATTTTGAACCTTCCAAATTGTTTCCCCCCTCTTGTCTCTTTACTAGTTCTAAGAACCCATGGCTTGGGTCATGGGTTTTGTTGGAAAAAGTTTCTCTCCAAATTAGTTTGGAAAGAAATCTTTCAAACTCCCCTTATATCTATTTATTGGTTATGAATTTTCCATACTAACGAAGTTTCAAAAAGATCAAAGATTAATAGTTATGTCATCAATGACATATTTAAATTTCAAGTTTTTGTGGTAAAATTATGTACAAAATATAAGTTTATTGATTAAATAGTAAATACCATCTTATTTGAATGAAATTTGACATGCATGTTAATAACATTAAGAACATATAATTTAACGATTAGATTTTCAAATTCATATTCAATAAAAAGATATAGGACAAGTTTAGAGAGTTTCTCTCTAAACTAGTTTGAAAAGAAACCTTGTCTAGTTTTTACATGGAATTTTGTTATAAAAAAAGAGTTACATGGTTCTAGTGTTCTACCATTCACTGGAGCTTCTCTAATAGGGATGGATGCTGTTGCTGAAGATTTGGTTTACTTTTACTGAAGGGCTAATAAGTAATAAGAGAGGTGCTCCTGTTGGAGATATGGAACAATGAAATTTTTAATTGGTAGTCTATGCCAAGTGGTGATGGACTCTCCTTATTGCGTGTGGGGCTCGCGGACTTGGGCTTCCTAGCATATAAAAGGCTCTAGGTTGCTCAATTCATCGGCCTCAGTTCCTGGGTATGGGCCAAGAAGCCCAGTATTTGCTTGACCCATCTGCCTTAGAAGTATTTCGGCTTTCATATCATTGGTTTCCAAAACAACCCGCAACAATTATTTGGTGATTTTACAAGCATTTTCGTCATACTATAGGTTTTGAGTTAATTTTAATCATTTGGGAGGCTTCAAATTTATTTTTTCATTTTTGTTGATACGTGGAATCTCAATCACGGTGGAGATTTGGGGGCTATTATATCATTTTAAACATTTTTTTGGGATATTATGATAATTTTAGATGTTTTGTATCTGTTCTATTATTTTAGAGGTCTCCAGAGCATTTTTTTTTTTTTTGTTGTTGTTGTTGTTGTTGTTGAAGGTTTTAGAGGACTTTTTGTGAGTATTTCAAATTCAAATTTATATGAACTTAAAGCATCCAAACAATAGATATAACAATTCTAAAATTCAAATCCTCCTATGTAACAAATGAACCAAAATAAGGAGTTTTTTAATCCATAAATCTTGATTTAAAATCAAAATCAAAATCAAAATTAAAGTACCTAAACACATCATAAAATAATTCTCTTAAATTCTTTGAGTTTACACTTTTTTTTTTAATATAAAAAAAAGCTCACTCTGACCTATGCATTGGAGAGCCGGAGGCCCAGTGGTGGAGCTAAAAAAAATTATTTGCGGGGTTGTGGTTAACGTTGCTGCGTCCATTAAAAAGGGGCTAATTTGGGTTTAGCATATGTTCTAGAATCTAAATATACCGATAAGAGTTTTGGGCTGGGCATTCATTTCCTTTCACACCAGTCATTACCATCACGAATGCAAAAGGCCCTGGGAACCTTGGCCCAACCGAAGTCCAAAGCTTTGCCGATAATGTTTTTTTGGCAAATAAAAAGAACAAAGGCATCCACCCTGGCCTAATAAGTAGTTACGATTGGTGAAAACATTTTTCTTCCCTCTGGCCTCTTGGTCCCAGACTCACAGTCTTTCCTCTGTCGTTTCACTTCTACCAGTGTGAGTAGAATTTAATCTCAAATATTTGGTTTAAATATAATGCCATAAAACTTATACTTCTTTTATTTATTTATTTTTATATATAATAAAATTTTAACATATGGCTATTTATCATCAGATCAAACACATCAATTAGTTTTTTTGGTATAGTCAGGATTTCTATGATAATTGCTTATTATGGTAAGAAATCGATTAATTTTTTGGTGTATGTAGAAAATTTTACAAATTGAGTTAACTGAAAACCCACAAATTGTGGGTTCCAGTTAGCTCAATTGGTAAAGTCTCTGATTGTTGTATAAAAAATTTGAGGTTCAATTTCCGCTTACACCAAAAACTGATTGGTGTCTTGGTCTGATGATAAAGAGCTATCATCAGGAATGGACGACATATGTTAAAACTCTCTTTAAAAAAAAAAAAAAAACCCACAAATTAAAAACTATACTAATTAATTAGGTTAATTGGCATCCTCGTTTTTTACTATAATTTAGCAACCAAAACATATCGAGGCCTCGATGTACCTGCCGGACCAATTACCTGCACTAGGTGTTGCAGAAAGCTTTAAGGACAACCTTGGCCCACCCCAGGCCCACTTATACGTTGCCTCAAAGGTTTTCTTCTTCTTAAGGCTGGGGGCAATAGAGTTTTGGTGCCTGCTCATGCATGTACGATGGTTTATATGAAAAAGAGTCAGATAACAACCCCTATTGACTGGTCATTGTTCCCTTAATCCACCAGACTAGCTGGGCCTTTGCTTCTAAAATAATATGAAACTGCTCTGCCTACCCTCACTAATTGAGTGAGAGATAAAGCAATAGGACCAGAAGAGATAGAGGTGAGTTTTAGTCAAAAAGCTTTTATATATATTTATTTATTTATCGATAATCCAAAAGCTTTTATATTTTTTTTTTTGGTAGAAAAAAAAAGCTTTTATATTTGCTGTAGTATATTTGATTATCCATTTGAGCAGGACATGTCTATGACTATAAGCACATGGCACTTTATTAAATTGTCATTCTGCTGAGCCTTGGATCATTTTCAAAACTAGTCGTACACTTGTGAAGCTATTATCAATTCATTAAGGGAAAATGCTATAAAGAAGCTGCCCTCACGCTATGAATCATGAGCTCTTCTTCTTGACTTTAGGATTCTAATATCTATAAAGGTGGTTTTACTATTTAAATATATATCACATATTCACATGCGGCATAACAATTCCATCCCATTATTTTTAGTTATGAAGAACAAAATTTAGGTGTTATGAACTTGTGATTAAATTGATATATACAATTATGTGATTGTATTAATTGAATTATATGGTTTAATTTATTATTTTTTAAAAAGATAACATTGTTTCTGCAATTTTAATTAAAACATCCATATTATTGAATACATGTAATCAAATAATTTGACGAGCAACTAATAAAAAAACCACATGATTACACTAGTTTTAACAAATTATTATTATTATTATTTTTTAATCAGAACCAAATCAAATTATAAACACGATCGAAAAATATGAACTAAAATCTATAAACTTTGAATGGAGTATATATATAGAGGATAATAAACTTTGGATGGTATGACTTATCCACAACTCACAAAAATGTACTACTAAATATTGATAAAATGAAACTTGGAAACCGCGAGCTTTTCAAGTCTCAAATATCCATGCCTATTAGCTGCTATATCGTAAAGATGCTACAGGTAACATATATATTGTAGGTGCAGATATATCATATATATGAAAGAATCATCAATTCAAAAGAAAGATCTAAAAATGAGATGACCCACTTCATAATCTTCCTCCTAGCTAGCTATTAAGTACGAATCTATACATTTTTTTTTTCAAAAGGCAGAGAGAGAGAGAGAGAGGTGGGGTGTGAGTAAGGGTTGTTTAATTTTTTGTATGGGCTTGGTGACAGAAACAAAACGTGTATAGATTCCATTTGGAGCTTTCCGAGGCCACGACCCTTAAAATAGGGGCTGCGAAGCAGCGCCGCTTGCTTTTATATTTTGGTTCTTTATGGTCCTAAAGTTCTTAAATTATTAGTTTAAGGAAGGAGACCTTAAAGTCCTATATGGAATATTATAATCTACTTTACTAGTATAATAATTATATATCAATAATATTTTATTCAGACTTGTTATGGTTCTCAAAACAAATTTATTGAGATTTGTTTGTTATTATTTATTTATTTATTTTCAAAAAGGGTTTGGTTTGGTCAGGAAAAAAATTTGGATTCCTATCCTCACGTGAAGTGTTCTCAAAATCAGGGATGTGTTCATATTTGTTAAAGTTACTACTCCACTCAAATCCACTCCCTTCCAAAATCTTAATTATTTTCTCACGTATTCACCTATAAGCCAAGGTTCTAGCTGGAGAGATTCCTTGTTTTTTGCTTTCTTTTTCTTCTTTTCATGATTATGGAATGTAGGATTTGATTCACCCTTAAGGAGCTCCATTTCAAAGATTTCCTTAGCTTGCCAATTGATTATCATCCTTTTGCCCTTTATCATAGCTTATATTCTTTTTCCTGTATAAAAATATATTATATAGAAGAGTCACTTACATGGATGGAATTTGGATTTAATCTCAATGGGTTTAGAGTATGAATATTTTTTTAATCATTTAATGATGAGAATTACAAAAATATTCAAGATTAAACTAATACTTGAAATTTAAACTTATGTCTATTAAGTATTAATAAAATATAATTAAATAAAAATTGTCACTTAATACATTTTAACTTAATCATCTCAAGTTGTGATAAATTTACAACAATTTATCTTTATGTAAACAAAATGGCACCGTTGAGTTGTTCCGTAGATGAGTTGGCAAGCATCACTACAAAAAAAAAAGACTTATTGCGGCAGGCCAAAAAGCGCCGCTGAAGCCCCAAAAACCGCCGCTAAAGGTACATTTGACCTTTAGCGGCGGGTGCTATTGCGGCGGTTCAATACAATGGCACCATTTGAGTTTAGGTATTTATTAACTAAAACTCTTTATTTTTTTATTTTAGTTTTAGGTGGGGGAATAAATAGGTGTAAGCTAGCCGGTCATTTCCAATTTTGGGGTCTTTCTAGGCTAACTTAATTCTACTCAAGTGTTAGACGTAATTTTTTAAAATTTAAAATTTTGATTTTAATAATATGTTCTACAAAATCACTTAACTCTATATAAATTATAAAAAAGAAATTTGTGAGGTCAAGAGGGGTAGCCCTTGAGTAGGTTTTTTTTATAGGATTTTTTGAATAGATAATATAACATATATGGACACTAGTTAACTTAAAAACTTAAGCCAATGAGTTTAAGCTCAATTATGTTATGTCAACCATTCACTCTTCTTATTAAAAAAAAAAAAAAAATCACTTTTTAATTATATTCAATGTGAAACTTAACTCACATATGTATATCTAACAAAATAGTTTTTATTGAAGGTGGGAAATCTTTTGAGTGTAAATATTATATATATATATATATATATATAGAGAGAGAGAGAGAGAGAGAGAGAGAGAGAGAGAGATTTGAAACCAAGTTCTTTTTTTTTTTTTTTCATTGAAGAACAAGATAATATCATTGAACCATTAGACTCTTAACCGAAGAGTTAAGACTATATTTTTAATTTATTTTTTTAAAGAAAGAATCTAGCATTGTGCAAGTTATCACAAGTGAGAATTTTAAAAAATAAAATAAAATGAAAAGATGTATTATCTTATTTGACTCGATTTTGGTTGACCCCATTCAAATTGAATGTTGTTCGATTCACATAATATAGATTTTCTTTTTGTGTGTTTTACATAATAATAGTAATAATATAGATTTCTACACATAATATTTTGTATTCGATATGGTCCATAAAAGTCTATGTTACATATATTTTTTTTTTTGGGAAAAAAAAGTCTATGTTACATATTAAATTGTAAAGAATACCTTCAAGTCATAACACTTGTACAATTATTGACAACTAAGAAATTCTGGACCTTGTTTAGCAAAAAAAGAAAAAAATTCTGGACCTTGTTTTTTGGAATATATTAATAGGAAAAACATAGAAATGCCATTGGATCAAACGGCAATGTGAAGGTCAATCTCTTTTCCCTAAGGATGCTCCTACGTTTGTCAGATTTTTAGGGTTAAAAAGAAAGTCGAAATGTAAGCCATACCTGCTTAACTGGCGCGTGCCCAAACACATTAAGATCACGTGAAAGGCAGTATGGTTAATATATATAAATTGCTTAGTTTAGTACTTAATAGATATAGATTATTAATTTCTCAAACAATAAACTAATGCAAAATTGCAAATTATATTAAGCCATGCTTAAGACGCATGACACCGCATCTGCATGGTACTGCAAGCTTGCGGAGTTTACAATCTACCATCATCTTCTGCACATTCTGCTGTTTCTTTTGGTGTAAGATAATAAGATGAAACTAATTCACATACAGGGAAGCACTGGAAATCTTACATTTTTACGTACAACTTTTACTTCTTAGTAAAGAATTCCAGCAATATTTATAAGCTCTGCTCAGGGATTTGATTAATTTTAGGGGATGATCGATGTGGTTAGTCAGAGACGGTCTAAGATTTTGTGTGTGCCTGACGAACATACTTTTTTTTTTTTTTTTGAGAAACCCTGACGAACATACTTAATTAGAAAGCACAGCACTTGTTTCCTAATGTCTGGAATGCTTTTGACTATGTTGTAAATATTAACCAATTCCTGATTGTTATATATATAGTCTTATAGATAGCCATGAACCGACCATAATGTTTGAAACAAAAAGAAAAGAAAAGAAAGAGAAATGATAAATGGGGGGTTGTGCTCAATAACATGACTAAGCCTAAGTTTGAGACTGCTGTGTGAGTAGTTAGATCTTTAATTAGTATAACTTTAACTGTGGCATTCTTTATAATTTAATTCAATGCTTTTTATTTTATGATCGATGACTGCTCTGTGTTTCAACTTAATTTCAATCACGAAAATGTGGATAGTCCTAGTGAATATCCCCAGTTTAATTGGAGTATTGGACTCGGTTTGACGTACTAATACTAGTGAAGCTGCTTGATTGTATTGGAAATTTGAATTTAAGTTAACAATGATAGAATCATAATTAAAGGATAAATGGCACCAAAAAGAAACAACATATGATAAATATTAGAAGATTACAGTGATAATCCCCGTACCAAAATGAGGCGGCAGTTCCCCATTTTTATGAGAGGCTCCCTATGTGTGTGTTTGTTTCTCAAAAAAAAAAAAAAAAAAAAAGTTAATGCGTTGATGATAACTTTGGACAAGTGTCCTAGAAGATTAATTATAAAGCTCCACTTGTTGAAAATCTGTTAGTTACTACGAAGTCAAATTACTCTCAATTTGGAAGGAAAAAAACGGTGATCTATGGAAAAAGTGTAGGGGTGTCAATTCGGGTTAGCGTGTTAGGTTCGTGTCGTGTCGAGGTATGAGTATTCGACTAAATGGTTCAACCCTAACCCGACCCATTTAATAATCGTGTCATGATCCTTTAACCCTAACCTGACCTGTTAATAAGACAGGTTAGCCTGACCCAACCCATTTGACACGCTTAATAAACGAGTCGTATTTGGTTGATATGAATGTAACACAACCCGTTTTAACCTGCATAATATTAAATATAACATTCACCTATAAATAATTTAGGGTTTGTAGGGTTTAGAGATCTAGGGTTTGTAAAGTTTTAATTTCCAATTATATCTCTTGTAAGTTTTTGTAAGTACTCACTTTTCTTTTTAAATTTAAAATATATGTTGAATATAAAAGGTATTTGACAAATCTAAAATAAAATAAATATTTATTTGTTATACGAGTTAAACGGGCTATGTTAAGTGGGTCGTTTCGGGTTGACACAAATAAATTGGCGTGTCAAACGTGTCTATTGCGGGTTACGCAGGTTGACTCGCTTATGACACGTTTCTTATCGTGTTGCTTTTAGGTCGACCCATTTATGACCCAAACCCATTAAGGCCCAACCCTAACCCAGAAAAACCCGTGTCGTGTTCGTGTTGTGTTTGCGGGTTGGGTCGAACATTGACACCCCTAGGAAAAACCCTTATAAATGCTTGATAATATATATAAAATATTGGAATTATGTGGTAATGAAATTATTTCTTACACCAATTGTTTTTAAGGAAAATTTTCAAATAACCTTTTAAAAATGAAAGTTGATTGGACAAAAAAAAAAAAAAAATCAAACTTTTTATTTTGTTTTATTCATGGGATAAAATCAAACTTAAATCCCCCTTAGTCTACCAGATGGGAGAGGGTGAATATACAATTATAGAATATTACCTACATTTAAAAAAATGTCTACTATCTATTTGAGAAAATAATTATAAAAGTAGACTTTGTAAAAAAGAAAGAGATCAAGAACAATTGAAATCGTATTCTTTTTTTTCTTTTTCTTTTTTGTTTTTATTTGATTTAGTTCAAACGTTAAAATTCAAATGAAAGGGAAATGAAATATAGATATAAATTAGGTAAGTGGATTCCAGTTAGCTCAACTGGTAAAATCTCTGATGGTTGAATAAGAGATCTGAGGTTCAATCCCTACCTACACCAAAAACCGATTAGTGTCTTGGTCTGATGATAAAAAGCTCTCATCAAGACCGGACACTATAGGTTTGTCGATACTCGATTTTGCACTCATGATTTAATTAAGGAAGATGATTGCATCACATGCATTAATTCATTCATTGCATATCATAAAAATGATCTTGAGATTCTAATGGTCACGACGGTATGTCCGGTTTCCAAATCGGATTGTTGGATCAAAAGATATCACATGATCAAGTTTACACGGTCAGTATACATTGTGTCTAGGTAGAGTCGACCATGCATGATTAATTTAAATTAATTCTGATTGGTTAAACAATTAAAATTAATTAAATAATTTTGTGATTGGTTGATAATTAGTGTTTAAAATAGGATTGCTTGCATATGAATAAAGGGGATAATTGGATTATAATAAAATTGTGGATAATCTGAACTTTATCAAGATTTATTTTAGAGTATTTATCTACAAGATAATTGTTGCTGAGGAGACCTGAATTACCCAGAAAAGAGGTAAAAATCTCAAAATACGGATTGAAAACACGTCTAAGTGCAAGGCCCGACTCAAGAAAACCTAAAAAAGGAGTCCAAAACACACCCGAGCACGAAAGTGCGTTTGGTGTCCAAAAGTACCATTCAGCACTTTTGGAGTGCCAATCAGCATTTTCAAAGTGCCGAATGGCACCCTTTTGGGCTTTGGCCCAACTCTCTTTGGGTGACGATAAGGAACATCCTTTTTGATTTTTCGTAGAAAGACACGTCCCGATTCGCATTCTACCCGTTGTTGCTTATTTTTTAAGCATTCCAGCCTCTATAAATAGAGACTAGATCTCAAAAATTCAGCACATTCTTTTACGCTCTAGGAGAGACACTTTTTCACACTCTCAAATTTCTCACCCCCTTTCTGGTATTCTCTCTTAAACTAAGGTTTTTAGGTTTCAAAGATAATTGCATAAATTTCTTTGAACCCTAAAACATCCTCTCAAGAAGAAGAATAAGTGCTCCATGCAAGAGGTTATTCCCGATTACTCTTTTCTTTTCTTTATGCTTTTCTTGTAGTAAAGATGCGTGTTTATATATTTTTTAGTTTAGTTGTTTCAAGTATCCATAACATGAGTTGTTAATTTATATTGTTAGAGCATGTTCTTGATTCTTTTATTATGGTTATGATCTCTTTCTTGATTTCAAAGATCTGCATATAATCAATTCTTTTTCTCAAAATAAAAAGGGATCTACATCTTCCTTAGATGTAGATCTGAATTTTTCTTAAATTAAAAACGGATCTGCATCTTCCTTAGATGCAGATATGAATTTTTCTTAAATAAAAAACGAATCTCAATCTTCATTAGATGCAGATCTGAATTTTTCTTAGATCAAAAACGGATTTGCATCTTCATTAGATGCAGATATGAATTTTTCTTAAATCGAAAACAAATCTACATCTTCCTTAGATGCAGATCTGAATTTTTCTTAAATAAAAAAAGGGATCTGCATCTTCATTAAATGTAGATCTGCATTTTTTTCAAATTAAACACTGATCTACGTTTTCATTAGATGTAGATCTGATTTTTTTTTTTTTTTTTTTAACATAGCAGATTTTGAAATAAAAAAGGATCATGAATAGTTGTATTAGTTGTGTTTGTTTTATTTAGTACACATAGCATAAATTTATTTCATGAATGAGATCCTCTTCTCAAGAAATCTTTTTTCATTTTTTTTACACATATAAAAACAGATTTGATTTTTTTAAATACATAAATCTGATTTTTTTTTTAATTATAAAAAAATAGATCTGATCTTTTACAAATTAAAAACCATTTTTTCTATGTTCTTAAAAACAGATCTGATATTTATTTCAAATTAAAAGACACCATTTTAATTAAATAAAAATAGATTTGATTTTTTTTTTAAAACCAAGTTTAATTTTTTTATTCACAACAACAGATCTGAATTTTTTAAAACAAAGAAGAGGATGCATTCATAAATAAATTTGTGTGATTTAGTTTATTTCACATATGCAACATATCATTCATGGCATGCATAAAGGGCTACATTGGTCACAAGAGTCTAGAAGACCAAACTCTGTCTGGGCGGAAAGGGTGCCTAACACCTTCCCATTTCGTAACCTAGCCTCCGAATTTAGTTTCTTTGGATAGGTAGACCTAGATCTTATCTTTGCTTTTATTTTGGGTAGATTGTAACTATGACAAAAAGCCATGTACTTATTTGGTAGTTTGTAACTAAGACCCAAAGCCATGTAATTTTCAATTTTTCAAAGATGTAATTTTTTTAATCAATGAAAGGAAACAATTCAGTCATGTATTTTTTATATTTAGTTTTCCTTTTTTTTTTTTTTTTTTTTTTGGTATAAAAAAATAAGTGGCGACTCCACACCACTTACCCAAAAAGATAGGTGCCCTTAAAAGCACTCAAAAATCTTTCTTTTTTTGGGAGACACTTTTCCGGTCTCTCACAAGGTTGAAACTTTCTAAAAAAAAAAAAAAATCTATTAGGTAATGAATTTAGACACCATAGGTTTAAATAATTATTATCTATAAAAAAATTATAATACTCATTATATTTCTTAAAACATTTATGTAAAAAAAATGTAATAGTTATCTAAGGACTAATAATTACAAATTCGCAAAAAGTAAATATAGAAAAATAAAATAAAAATCCTTGCAGAGCACAGTCAACAACTAGTTTATTATATATATATATATATATATTGTGGGGCCAGAATAAGTCAGCAGCCCCGGCCCACTCCAGGCCCAGCCCAACGGCCCATGCCGAGGACGCCTCGACGATCCGAGGTCCGAGGACCAAAGTTTGGAGCCCAGTACCCAAGGAGCGTTGCCGAGGATAGTCACATCCTCGGCATGCCGAGGACAGAAAGAGGGCACACGTCACACCTTTAAGGGGGGTCTCCCCAAGCATCCAAGGAGCAAATAACGAGAACCAATGGCCGGACATTGGTGCATGGCGGAGGAGCAAGTCCCAGGTGAACTGTCACCTCCACATTAAATGCCCTCAACTAACGCTCTGGCCGCATTAATGAGGACAGGACCTCTGAACAGTGCCGCCTGGAGCGCTGCAACCCACTGGAGGTATGGGAATGCGGCTGATGGGACAGACACTCGAGTAGAAGCCGGATTGATCAACAAATGTAGGGCTAGGATCAACTGAGTGAGGAGTATATAATGTAAAAATCCCTCTTATGGGGGGGGACGGACGAAAAACCAGAGAAAAAGGAATACTGTAGCGGAGTATTCTCTCCCAACTCTTGTAACCCTTCTGAAAAGAGATAACAGTAGCTTCCAGCTCCATAAGACACGTCCGAGGAGCCCCATGGTGTGTTTAAGCCCACGTTCTAGTTATTGGCAACCACGTACAACCATGCATGGCCGTTGCCTTCCTTACTGAGGCCTAGCTCTTGAGTCCACACTCTACAAATTTATTGAAGGGTTAGTTGGGCTTGGGCCCACTCTCTCGATCCTTAGAGAGCGCTCGAATCCACCCCCTACAATTGGCGCCGTCTGTGGGAAGAGCTTGTGCGTTGGTGAGGACAACAGTTAAGCATGGTAGGATCAGGTCTTCACCAAGGAACTCCCAATCGACCTGAACCGGCGAAGTCACGACATCAAGGTAAGTATGGCGACCCCGGAGGCGGTCAGAACGACAACAGGAGGTTTCGAGAGGGAAGCGTGCACACTTCAACGGCGAGCGAAAGCCGGGGGGACGGGCACATTCCCCAGAAGCGCGACGATGGCCACGCCACACGTTCACAAGAGGCCCACAGCCACGCTTCCCGGAGAGGGGACGATAAGGTGGCCATGCAACGTGAGATAGACGAGCTAAAGAGGAAGCTGCGCCGCGCGCAACGAAGACGATCTGAGCCTAGCCCTGACCCGCCCTCCGACGACGAAAGCGACGATGAATACCGGCAAAGGTCAAGGACGCCCCCCAGCGAGACTTTCTCCCACGAGGAGGAGCGCTACCAGAGGCGTAGGCGCGCCAACCCGACCCCAAGGGACTTGGGAGGCGATGCCATGAGCAGGGCGCTGGACCGGCTCTCCAGGTCACCCTTCACGCGTCGTATAGAGGACGCAGAGCTTCCTCGGCGGTTCCAGCAGCCAACTTTCATTGCCTACAACGGCAAGACGGACCCCGTGGAGCACGTGAGCCAGTTCAACCAAAGGATGGCGGTCCACTCCAAGAATGAGGCACTGATGTGCAAGGTCTTCCCATCCAGCTTGGGACCTGTGGCAATGAGGTGGTTCAACGGTCTAAGGACGAATTCCATAGACTCGTACAGGCAGCTGACCCAGGCTTTCGGCTCCCGCTTTGTCACAAATAGCAGGCCTCCTCGGCCCATGAGCGCGCTGCTGTCCTTGTCCATGCGCGACGGCGAGACCCTCAAGGCTTACTCGGACAAGTATTGGGAGATCTACAACGAGTTGGACGGCAAGTACGATGCTGTTGCCATCAACACGTTCCAGAACGGATTACCTATGGGGCACGGCCTGAGGACGTCCCTAACCGGTAGGCCGGCCACCAGCGTGCGGCAGCTGATGGATCGGATCGACAAGTACAAGCGTGTGGAGGAAGACATGCTGCAAGGCAAAGGCAAGGAGAAGGCTACCCCTCAAGAGAGAAGGGATTTCAGGTCGGACCGTTATGACAATGCCCGTCCGAGGAGGGATTTCGGTGGGCATTCTGGAGCGACCCATGCGCAGACGGTAGGCGCTGTGTTCCGAGAACCCGTGCACAGGGTGCTGGAGAAGATAAAGGACGAACCGTACTTCAGGTGGCCGAACAAGATGGCTGGGGAACCTGAAAGGCGCAATCAAAGTCGCTACTGCCAGTACCACCAGGATCACGGGCATAATACGGAGGACTGCAGGGATCTTTGGAACCACCTGGACCAGCTAGTCCAGGAGGGAAGGCTGAAGCACCTCCTCCACCATTCCAGCGGTCAGCAAAGCCGAAACTACCAGGAACCTCGGAGGGACGCCGCCATGGGGCAACCCACCGGGACGATCAATATAATACTGGCTGCACCAGGAAGGACGGGCACACCCCCTCTACGAGTGTTGTCTGTGGCCCAACTGCCCGCCGAGGACCCCCAGACGTGGCCAAAGAGGTCCAGGAGGAATCCTCCCCCAGCCCTGAGCTTCTCGGAGGAGGACAAGATTGGGACCATCCAACCACACGAGGACGCCCTGATCGTCACCCTCAGAATAGGGGGCTACGATGTGAGGAGGGTGATGGTGGACGGTGGCAGCGCGGCCGAGGTCATGTGTCCAGACCTCTACAAGGGGCTGGGGCTAAAGCAGGAGGACCTCACACCTTACAGCTCCCCCCTAATGAGCTTCGATGGGAAGCTCGTCATCCCAAAGGGCATGATCAGACTGCCCGTACAGACAGGTCCAGTGGTGGTGGAGGCGAACTTCATAGTGGTGGACACATACTCTCCCTACACAGCCATCGTAGGGAGGCCTTGGCTACACGCCCTGGATGGCGTGGCCTCCACCTTGCACCAGAAGGTGAAGTTCCTGTCAGGGGACCAGGTTCTGGAGATCCGAGGTTGCCAGTCCACGGCTAGGCATTGCACAGTGGCTGCCATATCTCGTCGGATCGATGCGCAATCCTCGGCCCCATCCGAGGAAAATTCATAGCAATCAAAGACCCAGGTGGCGCCCCCAGGTGCACCTGCCGAGGATGCTAAATGCGAAAACCTGGAGAAGGTGATAATTGGCGATGATGCGGAGAAGTTTTTCCAGGTCGGGATACAACTGCCTCCACGGGAGAAGGAGGAGTTACTCGAATTCCTCAAGAGAAACCTTGATGTGTTCGCATGGGATCCCTGCGACGCCCCTAGGATTGATCCATCCTTCATCTGTCACCACCTCAACGTCAACCCATTTGCGATCCCCAAGCAGCAGCCACCTCGGCGCCCGTCTAAAGAGCACGCTGATGCGATCAGGGAAGAGGTCGATAAGCTTAAGCACGCGGGGGCTATCAAGGAGATCTTCTACCCCACATGGTTGGCCAACACTGTGGTGGTCAAGAAGAAAAGTGGGAAGTGGAGGGTTTGCGTAGACTTCACGGACCTGAACAAAGCTTGCCCCAAAGACCCTTTCCCGATGCCACGAATAGACCAGCTAGTGGACGCGACTGCAGGCCATCCTCGGATGAGCTTCCTGGACGCTTTTCAGGGTTACCATCAAATTCCCCTAGCCTTGGAGGACCGAGAGAAGACGGCATTTGTGACACCCATTGGGAACTACCACTACAAGGTCATGCCGTTTGGCCTGAAAAATGCCGGATCCACCTACCAGAGGATGATGACGAGAATGTTCGAGCCGATGTTGGGCAAGAGCGTCGAAGTCTATGTTGACGATATGGTGGTGAAAAGCAAGTTGGTGTCCGAGCACTTGGAAGACCTCGGCCGCACATTTGGCGTCCTGAGGGAGCACAAGCTCCGCCTTAATGCATCGAAATGCTCATTCGGCGTAAGCTCTGGCAAGTTCCTGGGGTATATGATCACTCACCGTGGGATCGAGGTCAACCCTGACCAGATCAAGGCCATCCACAATATGAAGCCTCCGCAAAATCCCAAGGAGATCCAAAAGCTTACCGGGATGATCGCGGCGCTGAACCGGTTCATTTCCAGGTCGGCCGACAGGTGTAGACCCTTTTACCTCCTGATCAACAAGTGGAAGGGGTTTGAGTGGTCTGAGGATTGTGTCGCAGCTTTCCAGCAACTCAAGGATTACCTCTCCCGACCGCCTATCATGTCCCATCCCGAGGTCGACGAGGTCCTGTACGCGTACCTTGCTGTGGCGCCCCATGCGGTGAGCCTAGTGCTGATACGGGAAGATAATGGCGTTCAAAGGCCAGTCTACTACGTCAGCAAGTCGCTGCACGAAGCGGAGGTGAGATACCTACCCTTAGAGAAGGCCATCCTGGCTGTAGTCCATGCTACGAGAAAGCTCCCCCATTACTTCCAAGCTCACACCGTGGTTGTCCTAACCCAATTGCCTCTGAAGTCTGTGCTCCGGGCCGCTGATTACACAGGCAGAATAGCGAAGTGGAACACAATTCTGGGAGCTTTTGACGTCAAGTACATGCCTCGGACCTCCATCAAAGGCCAGGTTCTGGCAGACTTGACGGCCGAGTTTGCCGAACCAACTGAAGAGGTGACGGCCGAGGGTAAAAACCGTAACGAGAAGTCAGTTGGGGCAATCTCCATCCCAGAGGCACCATGTTGGAAGGTGTATGTGGATGGCGCGGCAAACCAAAGGGGGTCTGGAGTGGGGCTGGTCCTAGTATCCCCTGAAAATCATGTCATTGAGAAATCCCTACGGCTCGGATTCGCGGCCACGAACAACGAGGCCGAGTATGAGGCATTAATACAAGGGATGATCATGGTACAAAAGATGGGAGGAAAGTCGATAGAGATGTTCTCGGATTCGAGGTTGGTGGTAGGCCAGGTGAATGGGGAGATGGAGGCCAGGGACTCCAGAATGCAAGAATACCTGGACCAAATCAGACGCTTGCGAATGGGGTTTAGCCTCTACAGCCTGTCTCATATCCCCAGGAGCGGGAACAGCCATGCCGATTCATTGGCCACGCTCGCGACCTCCTCGGCAGGGGTTCTGCCTCGGATAATACTCGTGGAACATCTGGGGAGGGCAAGCGAAGTGCCAAGGGAAGGGATCCCCGTCCACCAGATTGAGGTGGGTTCCAGCTGGATGGACCCCATAGTGAGATTCCTGAAAGACGACATCCTACCCGAGGACAAGTCGGAGGCCGAGAAAGTTAGAAGGAAGGCCCCTCGGTTCTGGTTGTCCGAGGATCACAAGCTATATAAGCGCTCCTACACTGGACCATACCTACTGTGCGTCCACCCCGGAGCGGCGGAATCACTACTCGAAGAGCTGCAGGAGGGAATATGTGGAAGCCACACAGGGGGGAGATCCCTGGCTCACCGAGCCATCACTCAAGGATATTGGTGGCCGGGAATGCAGCAAGAGGCCCAGGAGTACGTCAAAAAGTGCGACCAATGCCAAAGGTTCGCCCCAAACATCCACCAGCCAGGAGGGGTCCTCAACCCGTTATCCAGTCCATGGCCGTTCGCCCAATGGGGCTTGGATATCGTGGGACCCTTCCCCAAGGCACCAGGGAACAAGAAGTTTCTGTTGGTGGCCACGGACTACTTCACCAAATGGGTCGAGGCCGAACCATTAGCCAACATCAGGGATGTAGACGTGAAGAAATTCCTTTGGAGGAACATAGTTACGCGATTCGGGGTCCCTCACACCCTCATCTCGGATAACGGACTCCAGTTCGATAGCAAAGCCTTCAGGGAGTACTGTTGCGAACTTGGGATCACGAACAGGTACTCGACGCCAGCCTACCCCCAGGGGAATGGACAGGCCGAGGCAGTCAACAAAGTCATCGTCAACGGGCTTAAGAAGAGACTGGATGACGCCAAAGGGAGATGGGTAGAGGAGCTGCCCCATGTCCTCTGGACATACCGGACCACGCCCCGACGCTCAACAGGGGAAACGCCTTTTGCCATGACCTATGGTGCGGAGGCAGTGATCCCCCTGGAAACCAACTTCCCGACACTAAGGACGAGCTCCTTCACCCCAAGCAGCAATGATGAGCTACTGGGGCGGAGCCTGGACATGGTAGACGAACGAAGAGAGCAAGCAATGATCCGGCTGGCCTACTACCAGCAAAAGCTCAAGCAGGGATATGACACCAACGTAAAGCTCAGACCGCTAGCACCGGGAGACTTGGTGCTGAGAAAGGTTGTAGGAACTGCCAAGAACCCTTCCTGGGGAAAGCTCGGGCCTAACTGGGAGGGCCCCTATCGAATCACCTCGGTGGCAGGGATAGGAGCGTACTATTTAGAAGATTTAGACGACAAATCTGTACCTCGTCCGTGGAATGTAAACAACCTGAAAAGGTACTACTATTAATAAAGGAGTCACTTTGATTCATATTGTTTGCATATCTTAGTTATTTGCCTCGCGTCCTAAGTACTTTAAGAAAACTAAGTGTTAGACAGAACCAGGGAACTGCATGGTCCTCGGACTCATTCCCATGGGGAAACTAATCACTTTAAGAAACCTAAGTGTTAGACAGAACCACGGAACTGCATAGTCCTCGGACTCAGTCCCCCGGGGAAACTAGCTACTTAAGAATGCTAAGCTTTAGACAGAACCAAGGAACTGCATGGTCCACGAACCCAGTCCTATGGGGAAACTAACTGCTTCAGAAAACTTAAGAGTTAGACAGAACCAGGGAACTGCATGGTCCTCGGACTCAGTCCTATGGGGAAACTAACCACTTAAATAAAACCAAGTGTTGGACATAAACATAGGACTGCCAGGTCCTCGGACCTACGCCTAAGGAGAAACTAACTGCTTTAAAAAAAAAAAAAAAAAAAAAAATCCTAAGTGTCTACTTCAAAATTTCACCTTACGTTGTAATTATCAAATGCTGCAATTGGCCGAGGTACAAGTGGAGTCAAAGTTATACAAAAAAAAAAACTGAGTAGCGTGCAAGTAAGAAAATGGCCACAACAAACAGAAAAGAAGATAAAGTGTTCATTTCATTAAGCACAAGGGAATTGCACCCAAGAAGTTGCATTACAAATAAAGCAAAAAAGGGAAAAGAAAGAGATGCAGAAATATAATGCAGCAGGCAGAAGGGCCATAGGGCCTAAGTGGCTGCTTCAGTGGGTGGCTGGCCCGTAGCTGCCTCAGGGTCCCCCGAGCCCTGACTGATGGGAATGGCCTGCAGAGGCACAGCAGGAATAGCCGCCCCCTCGGCAGAAGAGACCTGGGCGGCGGGTGAAGGCTCTACAACCTGCTGAGGCGCGTCCTCGTTGGAGCCATCACTTAACACAACCACCATGGGGGGATTGCCCCCTTGGATTGGCTCATCAGCAACCCCAGCATCCGAGGCCTCTTCGCCCGGAGTAGCAACGGTTTCCACAGCGGCCTCCTCGGCTTCGGAGCCATCGTGGGCAGTCTCGCGGATAAAAGGAGAGTAGTACACATTCTCCTCTTTCCACAAATCGGAAGAAGCATCCACTCCAGCCTGCCTGAGGGCTTCGTTCCAAGTTTCGGAGCAATAGCGCCTACATAACCCAGGGACTTGGGCTTTGTAGGTAGCTGCTGTCTCAGCTGCCCCGGCAGTGAAGGCTGCCTCCTCAGCCTCCTGCTTAGTGGCCCAGGCTTCCTCCCTGCCATGCTCGGCCTCAAGCTTGGCCCTCTCAGCCTCCTCTTTGGCCCTCTCAGCCACCCTCTTGGCCTCCTCGGCAGCTGCCACTTTCTTCGCCAGGCCAGCTATCTGATCCTCGGCGAGCTTCAACTGCTTCTCTGCCTCACCCAGACGCTTTGTCTGAGTCTCGGCCTGCCTTTGGGCACCCTCAAGGCCCGAGGTTGCGCTCTCCTTGGCCTGGGTCATTGCCTTCAGCTCCTCCCTAGCCTTGGCAAGGTCCTCCTCCGACTTCTTGAGGGTCCTGGTGGCCACCATGCGCCTATCGCGCTCCTGATCCAGGGCCTTCCCATGTTCAGAGGCCGTCTCTTCCAGCCTGAAGGTGGCCTGTACAGCCTGCCAAACGAAACAGACAAGTTGCAATTAACCGAGCTCAAAAGAAATGAAGGCAGGAAAAAGGCAAGAAAAGCACAAGTGTTAAAGTCTTACCATCCCCAAATACCGCTTAAGGCAAAGGAAGACGTCCCTACTCCTCATGGTCCCGAGCTCCGTCATGTCCGCAGGCAGGAGCAGGCACCTCTCCACAGCGTCGGCAACGTACGCGCCCTCACCTTCTTTAAAGTCCCTGAGGGAGGAGTCATCCCTCAAGGGAGCCCCGTGGAGCATCGGGGCGGGAAGCCAGGCCTGAACCTCAGGCGGGGCAGCGACCTGTTTCTCCTGAGTTGAGGGGCCTATCCTCAACTGCTTCGGTGGCCGCTGATTGCCCTCGCCCTCCCGCGTGGGCCCAGATTTGTCCTCTATGGTCCTCTTACCCTTATCCTTCTTCTGCTTAGGGTCAACGGGCTCGGGCCTGGACGACGGGCTCGCCTGAGGTGGAGGAGGAGGAAGCTTGGGCTGTGTTGAAGCTGACCTGGTCTGAACAGGTCGATTCTTCGGAGATGGGGGAGGGAGCTTCGGCTTGGACCTCCCCGACGGCCCTTCCAGTAGCTCGGATAGGCTTGGCTGGTACTTCTTCTTGTAGCCCATCCTGCGCCGAGAAGACTTCTGTGCCGCGAAGAGGTCTGCCTCCGTCAGACGAGGGTCACCCAAGTCTCCAGACGGGTCCTCGGACTGATGGAGTTCCTCAAAAACACTGAAGTCCTCCTCGGCAGCACCAAAGTCTACAGGCTCCCCTTCCCTCTCTAAGTTCTCTTCTGTGGCCTCTGGGAACGAGTGGGAAGACGAGGGGACTGCTACCGTGACGTCTTCTGAAGTGGAGGTGTCCTCGGGAAACTCAAACCCGTCCTCGGTCACCACTATTTTCTGTAGGCGAGGATCGTTTGCTCTGATTACGTACTTCGGGGCCGCGAATGACTTCTGGAGCGGAGTGTACCCCAGAATCTTGTGCGCAGCTCTGACTTGGTGATCTTCCTCTTCCTCGAAATCCGCCGACCTGAGCGCCTTCTGCAAGTCCTCCCTATTGATCAAGTTATAATGGCGCGCATAGGAGTGCAGATCTGCAAAAAAGAAAAAAAAAAGGGTACAAGTCCGTGGTTAGAGGCCAAACAGTATAGGGAAAAAATGACGCTAAGAAAGAAGCTAGAATCTACAAATCCCCCTTCATTCCCCTGGCCCCACCTGGTTCTCCCTCCTCCGTCGGGCAGTGAAGGCCATCGTGCCACGCTCCGGACACGATGAGGAAATCCTCATTCATCCCCTTGTTGGACTCGGGGAGGCACTGGATAAGCCGGACCCTGTCGTCCCTCGTCCTCATGTAATAGGACTTGTTCTTCAAATGCTGAAGATTGTAGCAGTAGTTGACATCGTGATGGGTCAGCCTCAGACCCATTTTTTCGTTAAGGGCGTCTACGCTGCCCAGGATCCTGAACATGTTGGAGGCGCACTGGGTGGGGGTCAACCGGAAGTAGGTGAGGTAACCCCTCATCACTGGCCCCATGGGGATCGTCATCCCCCCTTCAAGGAAAGCGATGATAGGAATCGCCACTTCGCCCTCTCGCCTCATGAGGTACCACTCCCCCTCCCTACAATACCTTAAGCCCACATTGGCCGGTATCTTGTAATCGGCGATGAACTTCTCCATCGCCTCCTCAGTGTCAACAAACCTCTTAAGTCTACCCATCCTAGATGACGCCTAAGTGGACTAAAAGATGAACAAATGAAAGAGAAGGACAGAGAGACTTACAGAAATGAGGAGGAGACCTCGGACTGGCTTTTTGTGCTGGAGGTGGAGGTTTGGCTGGACTCAGAGTAAAGACGCAGGAGCTCTCGATTGCAAATGAAGAGTGAAGAAGCGGTTCTAATGGGTACTTATACCCTAGAAAGGAGAGCTGCGCAAGTTTTCCCGCCCACAAATGCCAAACGCATCCCCACCGTTAGATTGTCATCTGTCCGTTGAACGTGGGAAACATAAAGCCGCCCGAATTTAATGCAAGACACGTTACGCACATCGAAGCGCCAGTAACGCACCTTGGGCAGTTGAAAAGGCGCCAACGCTGACGAGGGATAAGACTTGATTAGACGCGGAGCAGGTCCGGGGATATCAAAATCCTCCTTCCGCCCGAGGATGCGGACAGCACGATTTTGAGGGGCTATTGTGGGGCCAGAATAAGTCAGCAGCCCCGGCCCACTCCAGGCCCAGCCCAACGGCCCATGCCGAGGACGCCTCGACGATCCGAGGTCCGAGGACCAAAGTTTGGAGCCCAGTACCCAAGGAGCGTTGCCGAGGATAGTCACATCCTCGGCATGCCGAGGACAGAAAGAGGGCACACGTCACACCTTTAAGGGGGGTCTCCCCAAGCATCCAAGGAGCGAATAACGAGAACCAATGGCCGGACATTGGTGCATGGCGGAGGAGCAGGTCCCAGGTGAGCTGTCACCTCCACATTAAATGCCCTCAACTAACGCTCTGGCCGCATTAATGAGGACAGGACCTCTGAACAGTGCCGCCTGGAGCGCTGCAACCCACTGGAGGTATGGGAATGCGGCTGATGGGACAGACACTCGAGTAGAAGCCGGATTGATCAACAAATGTAGGGCTAGGATCAACTGAGTGAGGAGTATATAATGTAAAAATCCCTCTTATGAGGGAGGACGGACAAAAAACCAGAGAAAAAGGGATACTGTAGCAGAGTATTCGCTCCCAACTCTTGTAACCCTTCTGAAAAGAGATAACAGTAGCTTCCAGCTCCATAAGGCACGTCCGAGGAGCCCCATGGTGTGTTTAAGCCCACGTTCTAGTTATTGGCAACCACGTACTACCATGCATGGCCGTTGCCTTCCTTACTGAGGCCTAGCTCTTGAGTCCACAACTCTACAAATTTATTGAAGGGTTAGTTGGGCTTGGGCCCACTCTCTCGATCCTTAGAGAGCGCTCGAATCCACCCCCTACATATATATATATATATATAAGTTGAAATGTATTTTACTTTTCTTCTTCTCTCATTGTAGCATATCATCCACCTATTTCCTACTCTCTCTTATTTTTGACTCTTCTTCTTCTTATTAATTTCTCAATTTATTGTTATACTTTCTCTAACCTTTTCACTTTCATTTTATGTTTCATCTCTCTCTCTCTCTCTCTCTCTCTATATATATATATATATATATAGGATTTTTTTTCTACTTCTTTTATTATTATTATGTCAATTTATTTTATTTATTTTATTTTTTATTTTTTGTAAAATCCATGTTTACAGGTGATTTAAATGATTTATTGACAAAAAATTTGTTTGGATAATTTGATAAGTTATAATATATATCTTTAGTTATTTTTTTAAAGTAATGATAGTTTATTAAGTTAAGACTTTTATTTTGGCCATTTACAAAATGATCCTTAACCACTTATTATTATAAATTTTTTACTTTTAAATAAGTTTAACCAAAAATTAATTTGGACTTTTTCTCCAAACACCTATTTTCTATCTCTCTAAAATTTTCAAGGTTATTTTATTTTATTTTTTAATTTCATCAATCTCTACACAAAAACAGGGACTGAACCAGGATTCGTACCTAGGGGGGCCAAAGCTTAAAACCAAAAAACATTTTATGAAAATAAAAACTAACATCTATTTCGTATTCAACAAAATACTACATACAAAATAAGTATTTCTTAAACATTTCATATTATAAAACACATCAACAAAGTAAAACATACAAAATAAGTGTTTATTATTTTGTGCGCGATTTTTGTTTAGTCCATATTTATTTTTTTATTTTGTTTTTGTAGTTAAAGGGGAATGAATTTTATTTATTTATTTCTTTCTTGTAGGTCAATATCTAAATATTTTAGAGGAGGTGAGACAAATATATATATATATATATATAAGGGAAAATCTTAATTTTTTGTATACCAGTTTTTTTTTTTTTTGGGGGGGGGGGGGGGGGGGGGATGGCCCCCCTTTGCCCTAGTGTAGGTCCGTCCCTGCACAAAAACCCTCAAGATTATGGATAAGCAAATGGACATTGAAATTCGAAAACATATTCTCAAGAAAAATGCATATCTTCTTTACTTATTATTAAAAAAAAGGCGAAAAGCCACTTTTAGTCCCTACATTTTCAAGAGATTCCCATTTTAGTCCCTACATTTTATTTTTACCGCTTTTAGTCCTTATCCTAAAAAACGCTTCTCGTTTTGGTCCCTGCCGTTACATCAGAAACGGAAAAAGCTGACGTGGCAAACGGCAGGAATAAATAATAGTAAATTATTGTCCACGTGGCCTAAATTAATAATAAAAAATATTTTTTGGCATTAAAAAATGCCACGTCAGCATCTAAATTTTTTAAAAAATTATTAATTTTAACTAAATAAAAAAAAATTAAAAACAGAATTAAAAACTAAAAATTACATGAATTTAGATCTAAGGGTGTTTTGAACAAGAACACAAACCTATATCTAAGAACACAAACCCAAAAATTAAAATCCAAAAATTAAAAATCTCAAAACCACCATTTTCTCAAACCTAGCAATATCATCAAATCCTAAAGCCTCATAGTATCAAATCAATTCAAAATACAACACAACCAATCCAAACAAAAAAAATCTCAAAACTCTAAACAACCCCCAATTAAGAAAAAAGAAAAAAAAATCGTAACTCCCAAGTGTCCCAATCCCAAAGCCCTGAACCCCCATAATATCACAAGTCATACACCCACAACGAGATCAGTCGATCTTGCTCCTGGAAAAAAGAAAGGCAAACGAAAGATGAGGTCCAAATCTGAAAGCCAAACCCTCTCCAACAGTACCAGCAACGCCGCCACAGCAGCAATGGATTCAGCCTCGTCGATTGACTCGATCCACCACCTGCTCCGTCTCGTAGCCTTCAACAGCTTCCTCCTCCGTCCCCCAAAGCTCCGCCTGAAGCTCCCAACCCCAACACTCCCCTCCTCGATGACCGTCTACGCCCTCGTCCTCCTCACCTACTTCCTCGTCGTCTTCGGCTTTGTGTACGACGTCATCGTCGAGCCCCCCGGCATCGGCTCCGTCCAAGACCCGGCCACACATCGGCAGTGGTTGGTGGTTTCGATCTGGGTTTGGTGCGTGGCTTGCTTTGTGGTTTGGTTCTTCATTTGTGGTTTGGTTTGTGATTTATTGGTGGGTTTGGTCACTGTGATTGTCCCTGGGTTCGTGGCTTGCTTCAGACGTGGTGGTTGATGGGTTGTTCTGAGCTTGAGATTTTTTTTTTTTGGATCGGTTGTATTGTATTTTGGGATTGATTTGATATTATAAGGCTTTAAGATTTGATGATATTGCTGGGTTTGAGAAAAAGGTGATTTTGAAATTTTTAATTTTTGGATTTTAATTGTTGAGTTTGTGTTCTTATATTTGGGTTTGTGTTCTTGTTTAAGACATCATTAGATCTAATTTATGTAATTTTTAGTTTTTAACTCTGTTTTTAATTTTTTTTATTTAGTTAAAATTAATAAATTAATTTTTTTAATTTAGATGCTGACGTGTCATTTTTAAATGCCAAAAAATATTTTTTATTATTAATTTAGGCCACGTGGACAATAATTTACTATTATTTATTCTTGCCGTTTGCCACGTCAGCTTTCTCCGTCTCTGATGTAACGGCAAGGACCAAAACGGGAAGCGTTTTTTAGGATAGGGACTAAAAGTGGTAAAAATAAAATGTAGGGACTAAAATGGGAATCGCCTGAAAATGTAGGGACTAAAAGTGGCTTTTTGCCTAAAAAAAAAAAAAAAACTTTTATCTTTTTGAATTATGCATACAATTTAATCTATAAATATCTTCAACACATCCATTTAATTTAGGCCAAAATGCAAAACTCACCCTCTAAGTTTCACTATTTTTCATTTCAGTCCTCTAAGTTTAAGTTTTGTCATTTCAGTCATTTAAGTTTTATTTATTTCCAATTAAGTTCGCCGTTAGTATTCTGTTAATTGTTGCCGTTAACTCACCAAAATGACCCCATTTTGAATTTTTTTATATTTTTTTTCTTAATTTTAGAAAAATGTTAAGTAAAAAAATAAAAAGATAATGAATCCCCACCCACCCACCTGATATCAGAGAAACCCAGAATGAGAGATGGGGAAAGAGAGAGAAAGAGAGATCGAAAGGGGGAAGATCGAGAGGGAAGATCAATAAGATTTACTAACAATATATATGGCTTTAATTTGCAAAGAGGACCTGATACATTGCAGTCCAACAAGATCTACTTATATACTTTGCTGCAGTTGCAGTGGGTAGGGGATTGACAGTATTTGCTTTGCAAACTACAAACTATGGATTTGCTTTGCAATTGCATCTTTAACTGGTTTGATGAAACAAAAGACAAAACCACACACATAGTCTAGTCTAGGTTGTTAGATGAATTGTCTACCCAAAGTAGCCACAGTTTCTCTCGTCCAGTTGCAAGTTCTTACTTTCCATTCTTACCATTTACCAAGTTTCTTAGCAACTTGCAGAAAGACATGTTCGCCCAATGGCAATTCAGGTACTACAACTGTAAAACATGAACAGAGGAAGATGGGGTACTACAATTGTGAATCTTATGGATCTTCCCCCTCCCGATCTCTCTTTCTCCCTCTTGATCTCTCACTCTCTCTCTCTTTCCCCCTCTTTCTTTTGGGTTTCTTAGATACTGGGTGGGTGGGGTGGGGATTAATTTTTTTATTTTTTGTATTTAACATTTTTCTAAAATTAAGAAAAAAATAAAATAAAAAGTTCAAAACGGCGTCGTTTTGATGAGTTAACATCAACAATTAACAGAATACTAACGGAGGACTTAATTGGAAATGAATGAAATTTAAAGGACTGAAATGACAAAACCTAAATTTAGAAGACTGAAATGAAAAATTGTGAAACTTAGAGGGTGAGTTTTGCATTTTTGCCTTTAATTTATATATATCTTTTATCTATTATAATAAATAATACTATTGTATACTTGATTTCAACTTTTATTGTGAATATATATATAGTTCTATTTCAACATAAATATTTTAAACTCTTGATTTAATTATGTAAAATTTAAATAATTGCTCTATATAAAATTTCGTATGTATATGAGAATATAAGAGAAAGTTGTATATATCTAATTTACTCCTAAAAAATTAATACATCTTTCAAAAGACTTAAAAAATCCTATCTTCAATTTATTTTTATTTGAATTATTATCTATTATATTCCATAAGACGACAATGGTGAAACCAGTTAATTTCTTCCCATAAAAACAAGGACATGAAAATATAAAATCTAACATTTTTGGTAATTCAACTTTTTTTTTGAAAAGAAATTTTGGTAATTCAAGTTAAAAAAAATATTTACAATGAAGCTAGAAATATGTAATTATTTTTGCAATGGGAAATATGAGGATGCATGCAATGATGACTCATGTACTTCTCTCAAAGCATATGAAAATGACATGTGTTAAAATCCTTAATGTAGGGGGTGGATTCGAGCGCTCTCTAAGGATCGAGAGAGTGGGCCCAAGCCCAACTAACCCTTCAATAAATTTGTAGAGTGTGGACTCAAGAGCTAGGCCTCAGTAAGGAAGGCAACGGCCATGCATGGTAGTACGTGGTTGCCAATAACTAGAACGTGGGCTTAAACACACCATGGGGCTCCTCGGACGTGCCTTATGGAGCTGGAAGCTACTGTTATCTCTTTTCAGAAGGGTTACAAGAGTTGGGAGAGAATACTCTGCTACAGTATTCCTTTTCCTCTGGTTTTTCGTCCGTCCCCCCCCATAAGAGGGATTTTTACATTATATACTCCTCACTCAGTTGATCCTAGCCCTACATTTGTTGATCAATCCGGCTTCTACTCGAGTGTCTGTCCCATCAGCCGCATTCCCATACCTCCAGTGGGTTGCAGCGCTCCAGGCGGCACTGTTCAGAGGTCCTGTCCTCATTAATGCGGCCAGAGCGTTAGTTGAGGGCATTTAATGTGGAGGTGACAGTTCACCTGGGACTTGCTCCTCCGCCATGCACCAATGTCCGGCCATTGGTTCTCGTTATTTGCTCCTTGGATGCTTGGGGAGACCCCCCTTAAAGGTGTGACGTGTGCCCTCTTTCTGTCCTCGGCATGCCGAGGATGTGACTATCCTCGGCAACGCTCCTTGGGTACTGGGCTCCAAACTTTGGTCCTCGGACCTCGGATCGTCGAGGCGTCCTCGGCATGGGCCGTTGGGCTGGGCCTGGAGTGGGCCGGGGCTGCTGACTTATTCTGGCCCCACAATAGCCCCTCAAAATCGTGCTGTCCGCATCCTCGGGCGGAAGGAGGATTTTGATATCCCCGGACCTGCTCCGCGTCTAATCAAGTCTTATCCCTCGTCAGCGTTGGCGCCTTTTCAACTGCCCAAGGTGCGTTACTGGCGCTTCGATGTGCGTAACGTGTCTTGCATTAAATTCGGGCGGCTTTATGTTTCCCACGTTCAACGGACAGATGACAATCTAACGGTGGGGATGCGTTTGGCATTTGTGGGCGGGAAAACTTGCGCAGCTCTCCTTTCTAGGGTATAAGTACCCATTAGAACCGCTTCTTCACTCTTCATTTGCAATCGAGAGCTCCTGCGTCTTTACTCTGAGTCCAGCCAAACCTCCACCTCCAGCACAAAAAGCCAGTCCGAGGTCTCCTCCTCATTTCTGTAAGTCTCTCTGTCCTTCTCTTTCATTTGTTCATCTTTTAGTCCACTTAGGCGTCATCTAGGATGGGTAGACTTAAGAGGTTTGTTGACACTGAGGAGGCGATGGAGAAGTTCATCGCCGATTACAAGATACCGGCCAATGTGGGCTTAAGGTATTGTAGGGAGGGGGAGTGGTACCTCATGAGGCGAGAGGGCGAAGTGGCGATTCCTATCATCGCTTTCCTTGAAGGGGGGATGACGATCCCCATGGGGCCAGTGATGAGGGGTTACCTCACCTACTTCCGGTTGACCCCCACCCAGTGCGCCTCCAACATGTTCAGGATCCTGGGCAGCGTAGACGCCCTTAACGAAAAAATGGGTCTGAGGCTGACCCATCACGATGTCAACTACTGCTACAATCTTCAGCATTTGAAGAACAAGTCCTATTACATGAGGACGAGGGACGACAGGGTCCGGCTTATCCAGTGCCTCCCCGAGTCCAACAAGGGGATGAATGAGGATTTCCTCATCGTGTCCGGAGCGTGGCACGATGGCCTTCACTGCCCGACGGAGGAGGGAGAACCAGGTGGGGCCAGGGGAATGAAGGGGGATTTGTAGATTCTAGCTTCTTTCTTAGCGTCATTTTTTCCCTATACTGTTTGGCCTCTAACCACGGACTTGTACCCTTTTTTTTTTTTCTTTTTTGCAGATCTGCACTCCTATGCGCGCCATTATAACTTGATCAATAGGGAGGACTTGCAGAAGGCGCTCAGGTCGGCGGATTTCGAGGAAGAGGAAGATCACCAAGTCAGAGCTGCGCACAAGATTCTGGGGTACACTCCGCTCCAGAAGTCATTCGCGGCCCCGAAGTACGTAATCAGAGCAAACGATCCTCGCCTACAGAAAATAGTGGTGACCGAGGACGGGTTTGAGTTTCCCGAGGACACCTCCACTTCAGAAGACGTCACGGTAGCAGTCCCCTCGTCTTCCCACTCGTTCCCAGAGGCCACAGAAGAGAACTTAGAGAGGGAAGGGGAGCCTGTAGACTTTGGTGCTGCCGAGGAGGACTTCAGTGTTTTTGAGGAACTCCATCAGTCCGAGGACCCGTCTGGAGACTTGGGTGACCCTCGTCTGACGGAGGCAGACCTCTTCGCGGCACAGAAGTCTTCTCGGCGCAGGATGGGCTACAAGAAGAAGTACCAGCCAAGCCTATCCGAGCTACTGGAAGGGCCGTCGGGGAGGTCCAAGCCGAAGCTCCCTCCCCCATCTCCGAAGAATCGACCTGTTCAGACCAGGTCAGCTTCAACACAGCCCAAGCTTCCTCCTCCTCCACCTCAGGCGAGCCCGTCGTCCAGGCCCGAGCCCGTTGACCCTAAGCAGAAGAAGGATAAGGGTAAGAGGACCATAGAGGACAAATCTGGGCCCACGCGGGAGGGCGAGGGCAATCAGCGGCCACCGAAGCAGTTGAGGATAGGCCCCTCAACTCAGGAGAAACAGGTCGCTGCCCCGCCTGAGGTTCAGGCCTGGCTTCCCGCCCCGATGCTCCACGGGGCTCCCTTGAGGGATGACTCCTCCCTCAGGGACTTTAAAGAAGGTGAGGGCGCGTACGTTGCCGACGCTGTGGAGAGGTGCCTGCTCCTGCCTGCGGACATGACGGAGCTCGGGACCATGAGGAGTAGGGACGTCTTCCTTTGCCTTAAGCGGTATTTGGGGATGGTAAGACTTTAACACTTGTGCTTTTCTTGCCTTTTTCCTGCCTTCATTTCTTTTGAGCTCGGTTAATTGCAACTTGTCTGTTTCGTTTGGCAGGCTGTACAGGCCACCTTCAGGCTGGAAGAGACGGCCTCTGAACATGGGAAGGCCCTGGATCAGGAGCGCGATAGGCGCATGGTGGCCACCAGGACCCTCAAGAAGTCGGAGGAGGACCTTGCCAAGGCTAGGGAGGAGCTGAAGGCAATGACCCAGGCCAAGGAGAGCGCAACCTCGGGCCTTGAGGGTGCCCAAAGGCAGGCCGAGACTCAGACAAAGCGTCTGGGTGAGGCAGAGAAGCAGTTGAAGCTCGCCGAGGATCAGATAGCTGGCCTGGCGAAGAAAGTGGCAGCTGCCGAGGAGGCCAAGAGGGTGGCTGAGAGGGCCAAAGAGGAGGCTGAGAGGGCCAAGCTTGAGGCCGAGCATGGCAGGGAGGAAGCCTGGGCCACTAAGCAGGAGGCTGAGGAGGCAGCCTTCACTGCCGGGGCAGCTGAGACAGCAGCTACCTACAAAGCCCAAGTCCCTGGGTTATGTAGGCGCTATTGCTCCGAAACTTGGAACGAAGCCCTCAGGCAGGCTGGAGTGGATGCTTCTTCCGATTTGTGGAAAGAGGAGAATGTGTACTACTCTCCTTTTATCCGCGAGACTGCCCACGATGGCTCCGAAGCCGAGGAGGCCGCTGTGGAAACCGTTGCTACTCCGGGCGAAGAGGCCTCGGATGCTGGGGTTGCTGATGAGCCAATCCAAGGGGGCAATCCCCCCATGGTGGTTGTGTTAAGTGATGGCTCCAACGAGGACGCGCCTCAGCAGGTTGTAGAGCCTTCACCCGCCGCCCAGGTCTCTTCTGCCGAGGGGGCGGCTATTCCTGCTGTGCCTCTGCAGGCCATTCCCATCAGTCAGGGCTCGGGGGACCCTGAGGCAGCTACGGGCCAGCCACCCACTGAAGCAGCCACTTAGGCCCTATGGCCCTTCTGCCTGCTGCATTATATTTCTGCATCTCTTTCTTTTCCCTTTTTTGCTTTATTTGTAATGCAACTTCTTGGGTGCAATTCCCTTGTGCTTAATGAAATGAACACTTTATCTTCTTTTCTGTTTGTTGTGGCCATTTTCTTACTTGCACGCTACTCAGTTTTTTTTTTTGTATAACTTTGACTCCACTTGTACCTCGGCCAATTGCAGCATTTGATAATTACAACGTAAGGTGAAATTTTGAAGTAGACACTTAGGATTTTTTTTTTTTTTTTTTTTTTAAAGCAGTTAGTTTCTCCTTAGGCGTAGGTCCGAGGACCTGGCAGTCCTATGTTTATGTCCAACACTTGGTTTTATTTAAGTGGTTAGTTTCCCCATAGGACTGAGTCCGAGGACCATGCAGTTCCCTGGTTCTGTCTAACTCTTAAGTTTTCTGAAGCAGTTAGTTTCCCCATAGGACTGGGTTCGTGGACCATGCAGTTCCTTGGTTCTGTCTAAAGCTTAGCATTCTTAAGTAGCTAGTTTCCCCGGGGGACTGAGTCCGAGGACTATGCAGTTCCGTGGTTCTGTCTAACACTTAGGTTTCTTAAAGTGATTAGTTTCCCCATGGGAATGAGTCCGAGGACCATGCAGTTCCCTGGTTCTGTCTAACACTTAGTTTTCTTAAAGTACTTAGGACGCGAGGCAAATAACTAAGATATGCAAACAATATGAATCAAAGTGACTCCTTTATTAATAGTAGTACCTTTTCAGGTTGTTTACATTCCACGGACGAGGTACAGATTTGTCGTCTAAATCTTCTAAATAGTACGCTCCTATCCCTGCCACCGAGGTGATTCGATAGGGGCCCTCCCAGTTAGGCCCGAGCTTTCCCCAGGAAGGGTTCTTGGCAGTTCCTACAACCTTTCTCAGCACCAAGTCTCCCGGTGCTAGCGGTCTGAGCTTTACGTTGGTGTCATATCCCTGCTTGAGCTTTTGCTGGTAGTAGGCCAGCCGGATCATTGCTTGCTCTCTTCGTTCGTCTACCATGTCCAGGCTCCGCCCCAGTAGCTCATCATTGCTGCTTGGGGTGAAGGAGCTCGTCCTTAGTGTCGGGAAGTTGGTTTCCAGGGGGATCACTGCCTCCGCACCATAGGTCATGGCAAAAGGCGTTTCCCCTGTTGAGCGTCGGGGCGTGGTCCGGTATGTCCAGAGGACATGGGGCAGCTCCTCTACCCATCTCCCTTTGGCGTCATCCAGTCTCTTCTTAAGCCCGTTGACGATGACTTTGTTGACTGCCTCGGCCTGTCCATTCCCCTGGGGGTAGGCTGGCGTCGAGTACCTGTTCGTGATCCCAAGTTCGCAACAGTACTCCCTGAAGGCTTTGCTATCGAACTGGAGTCCGTTATCCGAGATGAGGGTGTGAGGGACCCCGAATCGCGTAACTATGTTCCTCCAAAGGAATTTCTTCACGTCTACATCCCTGATGTTGGCTAATGGTTCGGCCTCGACCCATTTGGTGAAGTAGTCCGTGGCCACCAACAGAAACTTCTTGTTCCCTGGTGCCTTGGGGAAGGGTCCCACGATATCCAAGCCCCATTGGGCGAACGGCCATGGACTGGATAACGGGTTGAGGACCCCTCCTGGCTGGTGGATGTTTGGGGCGAACCTTTGGCATTGGTCGCACTTTTTGACGTACTCCTGGGCCTCTTGCTGCATTCCCGGCCACCAATATCCTTGAGTGATGGCTCGGTGAGCCAGGGATCTCCCCCCTGTGTGGCTTCCACATATTCCCTCCTGCAGCTCTTCGAGTAGTGATTCCGCCGCTCCGGGGTGGACGCACAGTAGGTATGGTCCAGTGTAGGAGCGCTTATATAGCTTGTGATCCTCGGACAACCAGAACCGAGGGGCCTTCCTTCTAACTTTCTCGGCCTCCGACTTGTCCTCGGGTAGGATGTCGTCTTTCAGGAATCTCACTATGGGGTCCATCCAGCTGGAACCCACCTCAATCTGGTGGACGGGGATCCCTTCCCTTGGCACTTCGCTTGCCCTCCCCAGATGTTCCACGAGTATTATCCGAGGCAGAACCCCTGCCGAGGAGGTCGCGAGCGTGGCCAATGAATCGGCATGGCTGTTCCCGCTCCTGGGGATATGAGACAGGCTGTAGAGGCTAAACCCCATTCGCAAGCGTCTGATTTGGTCCAGGTATTCTTGCATTCTGGAGTCCCTGGCCTCCATCTCCCCATTCACCTGGCCTACCACCAACCTCGAATCCGAGAACATCTCTATCGACTTTCCTCCCATCTTTTGTACCATGATCATCCCTTGTATTAATGCCTCATACTCGGCCTCGTTGTTCGTGGCCGCGAATCCGAGCCGTAGGGATTTCTCAATGACATGATTTTCAGGGGATACTAGGACCAGCCCCACTCCAGACCCCCTTTGGTTTGCCGCGCCATCCACATACACCTTCCAACATGGTGCCTCTGGGATGGAGATTGCCCCAACTGACTTCTCGTTACGGTTTTTACCCTCGGCCGTCACCTCTTCAGTTGGTTCGGCAAACTCGGCCGTCAAGTCTGCCAGAACCTGGCCTTTGATGGAGGTCCGAGGCATGTACTTGACGTCAAAAGCTCCCAGAATTGTGTTCCACTTCGCTATTCTGCCTGTGTAATCAGCGGCCCGGAGCACAGACTTCAGAGGCAATTGGGTTAGGACAACCACGGTGTGAGCTTGGAAGTAATGGGGGAGCTTTCTCGTAGCATGGACTACAGCCAGGATGGCCTTCTCTAAGGGTAGGTATCTCACCTCCGCTTCGTGCAGCGACTTGCTGACGTAGTAGACTGGCCTTTGAACGCCATTATCTTCCCGTATCAGCACTAGGCTCACCGCATGGGGCGCCACAGCAAGGTACGCGTACAGGACCTCGTCGACCTCGGGATGGGACATGATAGGCGGTCGGGAGAGGTAATCCTTGAGTTGCTGGAAAGCTGCGACACAATCCTCAGACCACTCAAACCCCTTCCACTTGTTGATCAGGAGGTAAAAGGGTCTACACCTGTCGGCCGACCTGGAAATGAACCGGTTCAGCGCCGCGATCATCCCGGTAAGCTTTTGGATCTCCTTGGGATTTTGCGGAGGCTTCATATTGTGGATGGCCTTGATCTGGTCAGGGTTGACCTCGATCCCACGGTGAGTGATCATATACCCCAGGAACTTGCCAGAGCTTACGCCGAATGAGCATTTCGATGCATTAAGGCGGAGCTTGTGCTCCCTCAGGACGCCAAATGTGCGGCCGAGGTCTTCCAAGTGCTCGGACACCAACTTGCTTTTCACCACCATATCGTCAACATAGACTTCGACGCTCTTGCCCAACATCGGCTCGAACATTCTCGTCATCATCCTCTGGTAGGTGGATCCGGCATTTTTCAGGCCAAACGGCATGACCTTGTAGTGGTAGTTCCCAATGGGTGTCACAAATGCCGTCTTCTCTCGGTCCTCCAAGGCTAGGGGAATTTGATGGTAACCCTGAAAAGCGTCCAGGAAGCTCATCCGAGGATGGCCTGCAGTCGCGTCCACTAGCTGGTCTATTCGTGGCATCGGGAAAGGGTCTTTGGGGCAAGCTTTGTTCAGGTCCGTGAAGTCTACGCAAACCCTCCACTTCCCACTTTTCTTCTTGACCACCACAGTGTTGGCCAACCATGTGGGGTAGAAGATCTCCTTGATAGCCCCCGCGTGCTTAAGCTTATCGACCTCTTCCCTGATCGCATCAGCGTGCTCTTTAGACGGGCGCCGAGGTGGCTGCTGCTTGGGGATCGCAAATGGGTTGACGTTGAGGTGGTGACAGATGAAGGATGGATCAATCCCAGGGGCGTCGCAGGGATCCCATGCGAACACATCAAGGTTTCTCTTGAGGAATTCGAGTAACTCCTCCTTCTCCCGTGGAGGCAGTTGTATCCCGACCTGGAAAAACTTCTCCGCATCATCGCCAATTATCACCTTCTCCAGGTTTTCGCATTTAGCATCCTCGGCAGGTGCACCTGGGGGCGCCACCTGGGTCTTTGATTGCTATGAATTTTCCTCGGATGGGGCCGAGGATTGCGCATCGATCCGACGAGATATGGCAGCCACTGTGCAATGCCTAGCCGTGGACTGGCAACCTCGGATCTCCAGAACCTGGTCCCCTGACAGGAACTTCACCTTCTGGTGCAAGGTGGAGGCCACGCCATCCAGGGCGTGTAGCCAAGGCCTCCCTACGATGGCTGTGTAGGGAGAGTATGTGTCCACCACTATGAAGTTCGCCTCCACCACCACTGGACCTGTCTGTACGGGCAGTCTGATCATGCCCTTTGGGATGACGAGCTTCCCATCGAAGCTCATTAGGGGGGAGCTGTAAGGTGTGAGGTCCTCCTGCTTTAGCCCCAGCCCCTTGTAGAGGTCTGGACACATGACCTCGGCCGCGCTGCCACCGTCCACCATCACCCTCCTCACATCGTAGCCCCCTATTCTGAGGGTGACGATCAGGGCGTCCTCGTGTGGTTGGATGGTCCCAATCTTGTCCTCCTCCGAGAAGCTCAGGGCTGGGGGAGGATTCCTCCTGGACCTCTTTGGCCACGTCTGGGGGTCCTCGGCGGGCAGTTGGGCCACAGACAACACTCGTAGAGGGGGTGTGCCCGTCCTTCCTGGTGCAGCCAGTATTATATTGATCGTCCCGGTGGGTTGCCCCATGGCGGCGTCCCTCCGAGGTTCCTGGTAGTTTCGGCTTTGCTGACCGCTGGAATGGTGGAGGAGGTGCTTCAGCCTTCCCTCCTGGACTAGCTGGTCCAGGTGGTTCCAAAGATCCCTGCAGTCCTCCGTATTATGCCCGTGATCCTGGTGGTACTGGCAGTAGCGACTTTGATTGCGCCTTTCAGGTTCCCCAGCCATCTTGTTCGGCCACCTGAAGTACGGTTCGTCCTTTATCTTCTCCAGCACCCTGTGCACGGGTTCTCGGAACACAGCGCCTACCGTCTGCGCATGGGTCGCTCCAGAATGCCCACCGAAATCCCTCCTCGGACGGGCATTGTCATAACGGTCCGACCTGAAATCCCTTCTCTCTTGAGGGGTAGCCTTCTCCTTGCCTTTGCCTTGCAGCATGTCTTCCTCCACACGCTTGTACTTGTCGATCCGATCCATCAGCTGCCGCACGCTGGTGGCCGGCCTACCGGTTAGGGACGTCCTCAGGCCGTGCCCCATAGGTAATCCGTTCTGGAACGTGTTGATGGCAACAGCATCGTACTTGCCGTCCAACTCGTTGTAGATCTCCCAATACTTGTCCGAGTAAGCCTTGAGGGTCTCGCCGTCGCGCATGGACAAGGACAGCAGCGCGCTCATGGGCCGAGGAGGCCTGCTATTTGTGACAAAGCGGGAGCCGAAAGCCTGGGTCAGCTGCCTGTACGAGTCTATGGAATTCGTCCTTAGACCGTTGAACCACCTCATTGCCACAGGTCCCAAGCTGGATGGGAAGACCTTGCACATCAGTGCCTCATTCTTGGAGTGGACCGCCATCCTTTGGTTGAACTGGCTCACGTGCTCCACGGGGTCCGTCTTGCCGTTGTAGGCAATGAAAGTTGGCTGCTGGAACCGCCGAGGAAGCTCTGCGTCCTCTATACGACGCGTGAAGGGTGACCTGGAGAGCCGGTCCAGCGCCCTGCTCATGGCATCGCCTCCCAAGTCCCTTGGGGTCGGGTTGGCGCGCCTACGCCTCTGGTAGCGCTCCTCCTCGTGGGAGAAAGTCTCGCTGGGGGGCGTCCTTGACCTTTGCCGGTATTCATCGTCGCTTTCGTCGTCGGAGGGCGGGTCAGGGCTAGGCTCAGATCGTCTTCGTTGCGCGCGGCGCAGCTTCCTCTTTAGCTCGTCTATCTCACGTTGCATGGCCACCTTATCGTCCCCTCTCCGGGAAGCGTGGCTGTGGGCCTCTTGTGAACGTGTGGCGTGGCCATCGTCGCGCTTCTGGGGAATGTGCCCGTCCCCCCGGCTTTCGCTCGCCGTTGAAGTGTGCACGCTTCCCTCTCGAAACCTCCTGTTGTCGTTCTGACCGCCTCCGGGGTCGCCATACTTACCTTGATGTCGTGACTTCGCCGGTTCAGGTCGATTGGGAGTTCCTTGGTGAAGGCCTGATCCTACCATGCTTAACTGTTGTCCTCACCAACGCACAAGCTCTTCCCACAGACGGAGCCAATTGTAGGGGGTGGATTCGAGCGCTCTCTAAGGATCGAGAGAGTGGGCCCAAGCCCAACTAACCCTTCAATAAATTTGTAGAGTGTGGACTCAAGAGCTAGGCCTCAGTAAGGAAGGCAACGGCCATGCATGGTTGTACGTGGTTGCCAATAACTAGAACGTGGGCTTAAACACACCATGGGGCTCCTCGGACGTGCCTTATGGAGCTGGAAGCTACTGTTATCTCTTTTCAGAAGGGTTACAAGAGTTGGGAGAGAATACTCCGCTACAGTATTCCTTTTCCTCTGGTTTTTCGTCCGTCCCCCCCCATAAGAGGGATTTTTACATTATATACTCCTCACTCAGTTGATCCTAGCCCTACATTTGTTGATCAATCCGGCTTCTACTCGAGTGTCTGTCCCATCAGCCGCATTCCCATACCTCCAGTGGGTTGCAGCGCTCCAGGCGGCACTGTTCAGAGGTCCTGTCCTCATTAATGCGGCCAGAGCGTTAGTTGAGGGCATTTAATGTGGAGGTGACAGTTCACCTGGGACTTGCTCCTCCGCCATGCACCAATGTCCGGCCATTGGTTCTCGTTATTTGCTCCTTGGATGCTTGGGGAGACCCCCCTTAAAGGTGTGACGTGTGCCCTCTTTCTGTCCTCGGCATGCCGAGGATGTGACTATCCTCGGCAACGCTCCTTGGGTACTGGGCTCCAAACTTTGGTCCTCGGACCTCGGATCGTCGAGGCGTCCTCGGCATGGGCCGTTGGGCTGGGCCTGGAGTGGGCCGGGGCTGCTGACTTATTCTGGCCCCACACTTAAAATCCATTTTGATTTCAGAAACATAATTAGTAAAAAATAATAAAGACAATTAATTTCTCCCCCCCATTTTAGCAAGTTCAAGAGAAAAAACTATCAATAATATTAGTGATAGGTTACAATTAATCAAATATTTTGTGTTTAGTACTACTAAAATTATCCATAAATGTTTTAAGAAGTCCAAGAGTAAAAAGAAAACAACTTTAATAATATTAATGATAGGTTACAAAGTATTGTGTATTTAATACTACTAAAATTATCACCGCACATCCTTGGTGCGATGATCACTCTACAAGTATAAGTGCTTGTGGGGTGTGGGGGGCAAGAGCCGAGGTTCCAGTCTCTAGGAGGGAGCTTTATACACATATATACTTAGATTAGGTTAGAGTAGAATTTCTATCTTGTATAAAAAAATAAAATACTACTAAAATTAATGGTGTATTAATTTTTTATTCATTATTATTTTTCAATTAATTTTGAAAATATATATTACTAATTATATTATTAGTAAATGTAATAATAATAAATTATGCATTACTAAATGAATAATGACTAAATAATTACAACAACTAAAAATCCAAAAAATATTTCTTTGGTAGTACATTACCCTATAATTAAAAACAATTCCTAAAGGAGAGAATGTGTCATTAAACTAATAGTACACGTACATTAATTAGATATCCTTAAATAGGTTGAATTAAATGGCTATTAAGAAACAATTTAAAGGACTAATTAATTTGGATTCTTTTATATATATATATATATATATATATATATATATATGTATGGACAATGTTTAGCTGCAAAATTGGTTGTAGCCTAAGACTACAACCTTTCTTAATAAAATAAATATTACTACATATTTTGAAAATCTAATTATTGAATTACTTGTTTTTTACGCTTATAATACACATGTCAAATTTTGTGTCAATCAGATATTATTTATTATATGATCTATAAGCTTATATTTTATGCATAATTTTAAACTATAAAAACTTGCAATTTAAACAATTTATTGATTACATAACTATTGATCTTTAATTTTTTTAAAATTTTACAAGCATAGAAGATATAAGAAGAAGATGTAATCCAACAGTAGATTTGTCAAAATTCACTCCCAATAAAAAGAAATTGAGCAATGTTGTAGTCTTATGCTACAACCAAGTTTGTAGCTAAATTTTGTCATATATATATATATATATATATATATATGAGATGGGTTCAAGTTGTATATGATGTAACTCTAAAGAGTTATATATTTTTTAAATTGGATTTAAGTAAATCCAATGGTAAAAAAAAAGACATTCATTAATGTTAATATTTTAATTAGGATCTCATTAATTAACCGTTATTTATTACATTCCATACCGATCTCTAAACCTAAAAAAAAAAAAAGGTATGCATCTTTCTCTCTAATTTTTTTTCCTCCACTGCACGTCTCTCTCTCTCTCTCTCTCCTCCACCGCTCTTCCACCTCAATGCTTTATTTGATACTTTCCAATATTCCCCTTACCCTCTAGTCTCCCACTTTTTTTCCTTTGTTATAATTTCTTAGATAGAACAATTTTATTGTATTCATCTATATTTTAGTATAGACATTAAAAATTTTGGTGGGTGTGATGGTTCTTTTTATATGCAATAAACCTTTCAATTTATCATTTTTTAATCTTGTAAGATTTCCTCTCTAAAAAGTTAATAATTGCCACCTCCCTCTTTTTTATTTTTGGGGGTGGGGGTGGTGGTCCTTTCATTTGAAGATAACAACACCTTATGGAAGTAGTAGTATTGGCTTGCTCTAATTTTTTAAATAGGCTCTTAAAGTAAGATTTATTGCTTATAGCTGATTGTGAAGACTTAATACAAACACTTCATTTTGAAGGGAAATGCTAGAAGGCTCATTGACAAACATTTTGATGGGAATACAAAATGTATTATTAGTGACTAAGAAATTTTGTAGGTTTGAGAGTGATTATGGAGCAGCAAAAATGATCCTTAGATATCTGTTTCACTTGGTATTGGAGTGATTATGGAAGTTTAAGAGTGATTATGAAGCAGCAAATGCTATTGTATCAGTTGTTAGTTGTTACTGCTAAATATATTTATGTTAGTTGTACACTTAAGACTCCCATTAATTGAATAAAATCGCTTCTTCATATATCAACTTTTGTAATTAGAGATGTTTGGATTAAGAAATGTTGTAACTTTGCCACCCATGAAACTGCTAGTTTTTTTTAACATGTGTATTTTATCTTTAGATCAAAATACGATTTTGTTGATCAATTTCTATAAGCAAAAGAGTCTTGAATCAAGATAACAAGCAGGTTGCTAATGCATTATAAGACAACATGTTGACTATGTTTAATTGAAAGCCATCCTCGGAGACATTAACACATTTTGGCAAAATTATTAAGAGGCTTCCTCCAAAATGTTTTCATTATTCTAATAGATTGCTTCTCAAATATAAAATTTTATCCAATTTGCATGCTATTTAAATACTGAAATTTGAATCACAAAATTTAAATAAATAAATAAAAGCACTTTAAAAATTGGATTCTAAAATGAGAATAATGATTATTTCAAATAGCAGTAGGTATGAATGTATCTACATCTTGCATTTTACATGGTGGGATGCCTCTACTTTTCCTTCATTTGATGGAATATACAATCATCACACCAGCATATACTTAAAATCATTAAAACTTTTTTGGACAACAATCTGTCTATCCCATCTTCAAAACTTTCAAAAATATTATACAATCCTCAATCGTATGCTCTTAAATCCTAAGCTGTCTAAGAACACAAATGGTTCTACGCAAAAGTATAAACCTATACTAAGTAAATTTTCTTCTTTCTTTACACTACCATGCAATTTCCATGCTCCCTAGTATTATAGGGAATAGAAATGAATTATGAAACATACCCTGAACCCATAGTGCAAAATGATACTACTTAAATCCAGAGTAACATCCAAGTAGAGATGTCTACAATTTCTTGCTTTTCACAAAAAGATTTCCTATGTGAAAAATGAATATAGAACTAAACAAAGAGTATAGAATTGCTTGAAAATATGAAAAATGTGCCATAAACACACCATTAATCACATTAAATTAAATCAAAAGCAAATGAGTAGTTGTAACCAAAACTATGGCTGCACTGCTACTACCCTCCATATATATGTTGTCATGGATCAAAGACTAATAGCTAAGTTTTTTAGCTAGAAAATTTCAAACAGTATTCCAACATAGGTCCTTATAAAAACAAAACAAAAAACCCAAATGTACTATTTCATCATGATTAACAACATAGGTCCTTAAACACTTATATTCTAAGCTACTTGGACTCTATATATCTGAATTCTACCAAGTGAAGCTCATTTTGTGATTCTCTTTAGCCACATATACTTAAAGTTGCAAAAAAAGAGTTATAAGTAAATTTGAAACACAAGATATATATTATTACAATAAAAAAAAAAAAAAAAAGACTCAAAAAAATGAAATGAAAAAACTCACTTTATGCTAAATCATCAATATTATTGCATATAAAAAGAAACTCTACATCCACCAAAATTTTTAACGTTTGTACTACAATATAGTTGAATACAATAAAATAGTTCTATCTAAGAAATTATAAAAAAGGGGAAAAAAAGTGGGAGACTAACCAGAGGGTAAGGGGAATAATGGAAAGTATCAAGCAAAGCGTGGTGATAAGTTAAATGGTGCAATAACATGTGATACTCCCTAGCATCAGAAATCCCAGTTGTGCAACCAGCAGCTGTGGCTTTTTTTTTGGCTGCCGAAGACCTGGCCATGGAGGTGGAAGAGTGGTGTAGGAGAGAGAGAGAGAGAGAGAGAGAGAGAGAGAGAGAGAGAGAGAGAGAGAGACGTGCAGTGGAGGAAAAAAATTAGAGAGAGGGATGTATGCCTTTTTTTAAAAGGTTTAGAGATAGGTATGAAATGTAATAAATAAGAGATAATTAACGAGATCCTAATAAGAATATTAGCATTAATGAGTGTCTTTTTTGACCATTGGATCTACTTAAATCCAATGGTTTATGTAGCTATTTTTTTTTCTTTAGACCATTGAATTTGAGTAGATCTAATATTAATGGTAAAAAAAAAAAAAAAAAAAAGACACTCATTAATGCAGATATTTTGATTAGGATATCATTTATTAGCTCTTATTTATGACATTCCATACATATTTCTAAACCCAAAAAAGGGGATAATATGACTTCTTCTTTTTTCCTGTTATGAATGCCATGAGTATATATAACCTTTAAAAGAGCTAAATGGAAGCAAAGAAGTTCATGTAGATCCAACCAGATGAGATTAAAGCGTAGTTGAGTTTAATTGAGTTGTATTATAAGAACACTTTTGTGATGAGATTGTTTGTGACAAGATTGGTCGAGAAAAACTTATGAAGATTTGACCACGCATATCCCAAACCACACATGCAGCAATTATATTGATACATTAAGTAACTAATACTTGTCTGTAGTGGGTTCTTGTTGAAGAAACAACCTTCATGATCAAGAGTCAAGATTTGGAGTGTTCATGTTGATGAGGCAAGGAGCATGGTGGTGAGATTGGAATTAAGAGAAAGGCAATGGAATTGATTTGGGGAAAAGCGATGGAGGAGAAAGAGAGAGAAGAAAAAAAACGTGATTATGGAGAGAGAGAGAGAGAGAGAGAGAGAGAGAGAACGTAAACCTTTTTTGGGTTTAGAGATAGGTATAGAATGTTATAAATAAGAGATAATAAATGAGATCTTAATCAGAATACCAACATTAATGAGTATATTTTTTTTTTTACTGTTGGATCTACTTAAATCCAATGGTTAAAAAAATGTGTAACTTTTTAGAGTTACACTAGAATTAACTTGAACCCATCTCATTATTGGAGGTGAATTTTGACAAATCCACCATTGGATTACATCTTCCTTTTATATCCTCCATGCTGAAAAATTTCTAAAAAATTAAAGATCAATAGCTATTTCGTTAATAAATTTTATAAATTTCAAGTTTTTGTAATTTAAAATTATGCATAAAATATAAGTGTATAGATCATATAGTAAATAATATCTGATTTACACAAAATTTGACATGTGTATTAGGAGCGTAAAGAACATGCAATTTAATGGTTAGATTTTCAAAATATGTAGTAATGTTTATCTTATTGAGTAAGGTAGTAGTCTTAGGCTACAATTAATTTTGTAGCTAAACTTTGTCCATATATATATGGTTTATAATTTAATTGGTTTTAGACTCTTTGGTTTTTGCACCTAATAATTCACTTGTCACAAAAATTAAAAACTTAGATGGACATGTGGCAAAAAAATTGGACTCCAATTGAAATCAAATTTAAAATCTAAATTGGATTTGGACTCTTCGATTTGTACACTCAATAATTCACTTGACACAAAATTAAAAACTAAATGGGACATGTGGCGCAAAATTGAGAATCCAATTAAAATCTAATTGAATTATCTCTGAATTTTGGCTATTAATATATATATATATTAGTTCATTTCGAATAAAAAATTATTTTTATGGTTCATGTATTATACTTACTAGTGTAATCAGTGCTTATGTATGGGTATAATGAATTGTAGTGGTTCTATTGATGTTAGCTTGGGTTATAAAACATATAGGATATTAGTTTAATCAGGACATTTGGATGTACTAAAATAGTTTTTTCTTATAATTTTCATGATATTGGTTACATCAAGTTTCTCATTACATTGCTATTATGTATATAATTTTTAAAATCACTATTGGATACTACATATACAATATGAATTCACAATTATTGTCTGTGAAATTCTACTAATTATAAATAAATACAACATGAAATAAAAGAATAAATTGGTCTAATAGTATCTTCTAAATTGAATGGGGATAGGTGTATGGGATCGTTCAGCTCAATTACAATTTATTACATTCAAGATCCTGGCATACAAAATATCTGAATAGAAACAGTATAAAAAATATGCTCACTAGTTCAAAGAAAAAATAACAGAAAAATATAAACAATTTAATTTGTATGGAAAGCTAACAAAAGCAAAATTCAATTTTGAATCTAATTAAATTTTCTCTAAGCATTGGTGTGTGTGCGTATATATATATATATATATATTAGTTAGTAATGGACAGTATATAGTCATGGTATATACATACGATTAAGTTTTTTACGGTTTATTTATATTGAACTCCTCGTTTTCTATATTGTATTAACTTACTTGACACAAAAATTTAAAAACTTAGATTAGATAAGACATGTGGCGCAAAATTAGACTCTAATTAAATTCCAATTTGAAATATAATTGGATTTTCCCTCAACTTTACACACACACACACACACACATATAGATTATGTGTTATAATATTTGAGAAATTAATTTTAATTATATTACACGTCATTATTTAAAATTGGGAAATTAAGGGTGATTATAGAATACTTCGAAAGTACCATAAATGCATACTATCTCTTTTTACATAATAGTGGGTCTCACTAGTTAAATTCATAATGTGACTCACAATTCATGTGAGAGGTTGAAGTACGTATTTATGATACTCCTAAAGTATTCTATAATTTTTCAAAAGGTAATTTTAATTATATATTATGTGTCGTTGAATGAGTTATAAAATGTAACCTGTTGCTCATGTGTTATATTGTCTTTTATATTTTTCATATTCACACAATATTAAGATGACTAGGTATCAATATTTAATTTAGTCGTAAAATATTTGATTAAATAATAAATAATATCTGATTAACACGTAATTCGAAATACGTGTTAAGGACAATGAAAATGTGTAATTCAACGATGTAACTTTGAATATATTAAATTAATAATTATTTTTAGTAATGCATCATTAACAAAAGTTACACATGAGAGAGAGAGAGAGATTTCTTAAACTAAAATAATTAGTGTAAAGAAAATAGAAATAAATGTGTTTGCTCATTAACACATGATAATTAATTAATATTTTAACATAAATGCAAAATTTCTATGATGTGGAAGGCTAAATGAAGATAATTCCCAAGATTGTGCCACATGGTAAAACTTTAGATCACTATGGTTATGACTCCTACTGTTACCTAGTTTTATATATAGATACATAGATATAGATTTAGATTTTCAAAAAAAAAAAAAAAAAGATTTGGATTCTTGATTGAGTTTCCCTTTGAATTATATATATATATATACACACACACCAAAAAACAAGAAAAAAAAAAAAAACCCAAATTAGTATGACCAAAGATGGAACAAATTAAACTTCTTTATCTAATGAGCATGCATATAACATCACTCAAATATAGTTAGTAAGAAACTATAAACATTTGTCATTATCTAAATGTCTGAATACAAATCATTTGTCCCATCTAATTTCAGGAATGAGTTGTCACTTACAAGAAAATAAGTGGTAAAAACACTAATGCCTTTCAACCATAGTTGCCAAAGTTCTAATTTTGGGCCCATACAATGACACAGTTGTCTCTTGCCTTATAAGTTACAATAGTACACTTTACCTCTTTTAATACTTACCTCTTTTAGCAGTTATTAAAAACGTTTCTCCATTGTGTGAAAATGAAACCATGGGTCCGAAATACAAATCTTATCAAAAGAAAAGCCCCCTTTAAATTTTATCTTGATATTTATGAGTTATGACTGGCATGGGATGGTATGGCACCAAATAATTGGGTGCAAGAGAGGAGTGAGTGAACAGTAACTGAGTTACTGAAGCCCAAAAAGCTTCTCATGCATGCGATCCAAATGGGGTAGTAAATCCATGTCTATTTTCATTATATAAAAAATTGGAGATGATGGAGGCAAACAACGACACTGACTTGAAGTTGGAGCTAACTAGTAACTACTCTCACTTCGATAGTGGAGTAAAAATATAACTTAAAAACTAAACAAATCAGTCCTACCAGAAAGATGTGAAGTCATGGTCCATATATAAAAATGGTGTTTTTCCCTCTCTGCGCGTGAACCCAGCTATCAACCTTTCTTTATTCTAATAAACCTTACTAAGAGAGAGAGTGAGAGGCATCCAAAGTGTGGGGGTGGGGGTGGGGGTGGGGGTGGGGGTGGGGGTGGGGGTGGAGGTGGTGGTGCAGTTTTTGCTGATCTCTAGGCATTGGATTTTCTTTGGGTTTCATTTCTTTATTATTGTTTTGTTTGGTTAGGTGTGTGTTTGTGGAGTTGTGCTTTGCTTTGCCTAGTGTAGTAGAAAAACTAAGTACTACTACTCTTTGAGCTTGAGTTCAAAGCAAGAAAGCTAGTCACGTAGAGAGAGAGCGAGAGAGAGAAAGAGAGAAAGAGAGAGGCTTCAAAACCCAATGATGCAAACCCGAGAAGAAAGGTTTAGAATTTGAGGCAAATGTCGTCGATGCTTAGCACGAGGCAATCCTTCTTCTTCTACAACCCCTCCTCTTCATTCTTTTTCTTCTTCTTCTTCTTCCTTATCAACCTTCTCTACACCCCTGCCTTCACATCCAACCATGAAGCCTCCCTTCTATTCTCTTGGCTCCACAGCTCTGCATCAACACCACCTCCATTTTTCTCCAACTGGAACATACTTGACTCCAACCCATGTAATTGGACCTACATAACATGCTCTTCCCAAGGTTTTGTCACCGACATTACTATACAATCTATCCAGCTTGAGCTTCCTTTGCCATTCAATCTCTCCTCTTTCCACTATCTACAAAAACTTGTCATATCTGATGCCAATCTCACAGGGACTATCCCAGATGAGATTGGTGATTGTATGGGACTTACAACCATAGACCTTAGCTCAAATAGTCTTGCTGGTTCTATCCCTGCAAGCATAGGCAAGCTCAAAAGCCTCAAAGACTTGATCTTGAGATCCAACCAGCTCACTGGGAAAATCCCAGTTGAGCTAAGTGGCTGCACTAGCCTAAAGAACCTGCAGCTTTTTGATAATCAGCTAAGTGGGTCTATACCACCCGAGCTAGGCAAATTGGCAAGCCTTGAAGTTCTTCGAGCAGGTGGTAACAAAGACATTATTGGGAAAATCCCAGATGAGCTTGGAAATTGCAGCAATTTGAGAGTGCTGGGGCTAGCTGATAGCAGAGTTTCAGGCTCTTTACCAGCCTCATTGGGTAGGCTTAGCAAGCTTCAGACTTTGTCAATATATACCACAATGGTCTCTGGTGAAATTCCTCCTGATATAGGTAACTGCTCTGAGCTTGTAAACTTGTTTCTTTATGAAAATAGTCTCTCTGGTCCAATACCACCAGAGCTTGGTAAGCTCCAAAAACTGGAGCAGTTGATGTTGTGGAGGAATAATCTTGTTGGGGTTATCCCAAATGAGATTGGGAATTGTAGTAGCTTAAGAATGATTGATTTTTCACTGAATTCTCTATCCGGAACCGTACCTTTAACTTTAGGTGGCCTTTTGGAGCTTGAGGAGTTTATGATTAGTAATAACAATGTGTCGGGTTCAATACCCTCAAATCTTTCCAATGCTACAAATCTTGTACAGTTACAACTTGACACAAATCAGATCTCAGGTTTGATCCCACCAGAGCTTGGGGTGTTGTCAAAGCTCACTGTGTTATTTTCTTGGGACAACCAGCTAGAAGGAAGTATTCCTTCCACTTTGGGTGGCTGTAGTAATCTCCAAGCATTAGATTTGTCTCACAATTCACTCACTGGTAGCATTCCTCCTAGCTTATTTCAGCTCCAAAACCTCACAAAACTGCTATTGCTTTCCAATGATATTTCGGGTTCAATACCAATAGAAATTGGTAATTGCAGCTCTCTTGTGAGGCTGAGGCTTGGAAACAACAGGATTGCTGGTGGGATTCCTAATTCAATTGGTGGCCTTAGGAGTTTAAACTTTCTTGATATGTCTGGAAATCGTCTTTCTGGGTCGGTGCCAGATGAGATTGGAAGTTGCACAGAATTGCAAATGATAGACCTCAGCAACAACACTTTGGAAGGTCCTTTACCTAATTCATTGTCATCTATATCTGAGCTCCAGGTATTGGATGTTTCGTCTAATAGATTTTCAGGTCAGATTCCAGCAAGCTTGGGTCGTCTTGTCTCATTAAACAAGCTCATGCTAAGCAGGAATTCACTTTCTGGGTCGATTCCTCCATCTCTTGGCCTCTGTTCAAGTCTCCAATTGCTTGATCTTAGCAGTAATGAACTCATAGGCAGCATTCCTATGGAGGTGTGTCAGATTGAAGCTCTTGAAATCGCTCTTAACCTCAGTTGCAATGGACTCACTGGAACAATCCCATCTAAAATATCTGCACTGAACAAACTTTCCATCCTAGACCTTTCTCATAACAAGCTAGAGGGGGATTTGAGTCCACTTTCCGGGCTTGATAATCTTGTTTTACTCAATGTCTCTTACAATAACTTCACTGGTTATCTTCCTGACAACAAGCTCTTTCGGCAGTTATCACCAATGGATCTAGCAGGAAACCAAGGTCTCTGTTCAAATCGCGAATCTTGTTTCTTGAGTAATGTTGGTAAGACAGGGCTAACAAGAAATGAGAATTATGTAAGGCGGTCACGGAAACTTAAACTAGCAATTGCATTGCTGGTCACCCTGACAGTGGCAATGCTAGTTATGGGGATCTTTGCAGTCATAAGGGCGCGAAGAACCATCAGAGATGATGATGAATCAGAACTGGGGGACTCATGGCCATGGCAATTCACTCCATTCCAGAAACTAAATTTCTCTGTGGAGCAAGTTCTGAGATGCTTGGTAGATGCCAATGTAATTGGAAAAGGGTGTTCTGGGGTCGTTTATCGAGCTGATATGGACAATGGTGAAGTGATTGCAGTGAAGAAGCTCTGGCCATCAACAATGGCTGGAGGCAATGGATGTGCTGATGATAAATGTACAGTTCGCGATTCCTTCTCCACAGAGGTGAAAACCCTTGGCTCAATCCGTCATAAAAACATTGTTAGGTTTCTGGGTTGTTGTTGGAATCGAAACACAAAATTGCTCATGTATGACTATATGCCCAATGGAAGTTTGGGAAGTATACTCCATGAGAGGACAGGAAATGCCTTGGAATGGGAACTTAGATACCAAATTTTGTTGGGGGCAGCACAAGGCCTTGCTTATCTACACCATGATTGTGTCCCTCCAATTTTTCACAGAGATATCAAGGCCAATAACATCCTCATTGGCCTTGAATTTGAGCCTTATATTGCTGATTTTGGCCTAGCCAAGCTTGTTGATGATGGGGATTATGCACGGTCTTCTAATACAGTTGCTGGCTCTTATGGATATATTGCTCCTGGTGAGTACTATTTCCTTTTGCAATATAGTTGTTAATATGTTTTGATGCTTGTTACTTTCTTATGCAAATCAAAGATTTTATACAAAATTAAAATTAATAATTATGGTGTATTTGGAAGTATTACATTTTCACATTTCTGAATTTGACCAAATGCAACCTGGTGAGTACTATTTCCTTTTGAAATATAGTTGTATCATGCTTGTTTCAATGCTTGTTACTTTTTCAAATCACATATTTTATACTCAAGCAAAATTAATATTCATGCTGTATTTGGATGTATTTCATTTTTTGTATTTCTGAATTTTACCAAATGCAATTTGTTACGGAAATTTTACCGATGAGTTCTCTCGAAAGCATTTGAGAGTTACCATATACTTGCAAACAGAAGAATGAGATTTCAAACAATTTTTATAATGGATGGTTTAACAAGCCCTTTAAATTCACAACCTAATATCATATTAGAAACAGCTAACAGTAATGTTATTTTCAGAATATGGCTACATGATGAAGATCACAGAGAAGAGTGATGTTTACAGCTATGGTGTTGTAGTTTTGGAAGTCTTGACAGGGAAGCAACCAATTGATCCTACAATACCGGATGGGATCCATCTGGTGGATTGGGTTAGACAAAAGAGGGGAGGAATTGAGGTCCTTGATCCCAGCCTACTATCTAGATCAGAATCAGAAATAGAGGAAATGATGCAAGCATTAGGCATAGCCTTATTATGTGTAAACTCCTCTCCTGATGAAAGACCAACCATGAAAGATGTAGCAGCAATGCTTAAGGAGATTAAACATGAAAGAGAAGAGTATGCAAAGGTGGATGTGCTCCTGAAGGGATCCCCAGCAAACAATGTTCAAGAAAATAAGAATTCTAGTGGAGTTCCAGCCACTTCATCATCAAGACCTGCAGTGCAAAGCTTGTTTCCAAAAAGCAATAATACAAGCTTCTCTGCTTCCTCACTTTTTTACTCATCTTCCTCTAGTGCCAAAATTGGTTTTAAGTGATTAATTATATAGTCGCTAAGCAGAAGGAAGTTTGCCACAAGTAGTTTCTTCGGTCTCTAAACTCTTTGTTTTTAGCAATGTAAAGAAGAAAAGATTGATATTCATTATAACTAAATGCAGATAGAGCCACAGGTTGCAAGTTTCGTTTCTACAGTATTTTATTTTTATTTTTTAACAAGTGGGAGAAAGGGATTCGAACTTAGGTTCTCCTTATTGGAAGAATCGAGCAATACATATTTTACATAATTTGTTAAATAGATACGCAGAAGAACTACTTTCTTCTGAGTTTCAAGTTCGAATTCACAGTATGAAAATACAATAATTGGCCTGCCAAGAGCATCTTGGTGGATTCGAGTTAGGACTGAATTGGTTTGAGTTGGGTTCAGATTGATATGACATTAACCAAGGATACAGACAACCTGAGCATGGAAATAATTGGATGGGTTGGTGGAGCATTTCCATAACCTGATTCCCTTCATTTGTGGAAGGAAAATGCATAAGAATTTCTAAAATTACACAAGGAATAAAGGAAGGCATTATTATGTACAAGCTCTATTTTTCCTTTTCCTTTCCCATAATCCAATTATTCCTAGAGACAGCAGAACCATTGGCTTTGGACAATTCATTGAGGTTAATGGCCTGGGACTAGTTTTCTATCCATGTAACATGACTAATGGAAATATTCTTTTTCCCTTTTTGCACAAAACTAATCAAACTATTGAAACTGAAGCATTCTCTAGGATGGAAAGAGTCAAGTAAAAAGTTCAGGAAAAGTCACTTCTGAAAAAGACTGAAAAATCTTACTTAGTCACCGATGATTTAACCTCTAAATTTTGTTGGGTGGGACCCATGATGAGTTGAGGTTTCGATTCCTGCATGTGTTTTTCAGTACAAATTCATAATGGGGTGTCTGAGTTTTCCTTTTTCTCATTCCCTAGTTAATCAGTATGTTAGAATTGATTCTTAATGATGATGCCGAAGAAATCACCAGTAAGTCACACGTTACTCGCACACTCGAAACGTCACCTGCACAACAAAAAAGAGAAGACCTACAGAGAGCACCGGTGTGGTGCTGGCCAAATACCCTTCGAAGGTTAAGTTAGATTCTCTTACAACTCCAGAGTGCTAGAGAGGGTCAATTATGCGTACATTGATTTATGAGGGTATTGGGGCTTTTATAATAGTGGAAAGTTAACCTCTTTCCTCTTTGGTGTAGAAGTCTTTTCCTTATAGGAATCCTCTTGAATAATCTCAACGTGGTGGGCAAGACATTTCCTTATAGAGAAGATTTTCCATCAATGCGCGAATCTTCTAGAATTCTATTCGAACTAGAATTATGTTGATGGATGTGTGTGGGCCGCAAGTTATTCTAAGTAAGTTCCCAGCATCCATGTGAGCATTAGATCCATTCCTGTAGCAGACTACAAGTGATGAGTCCGTTTATATCGGCCCAAAAACATGGAACCGTCAAGCCCATCTTATTGAGGTCCATCGTCCCATATTTTACCCTCTTCAGTTGCCCCCTCACCTTATGGGTCCGTCCTTTATCAAATGGAAGGACCCGTGGGGTGACGACATAAAACTATGGGGGTGATGGTTTCATGGTGAGCGGGTCGATGGTCTCAAGGCGGTCAGGTAGACGGTTTCAAGGCGAGCGGGTTGACGGTCTCAAGGCAGACTCCGCGAATTGCGCCTGCCCTGATAGGTTCTAGAGGACATTTATGACGTATGACACATGTCGCTCCCTTAATGGACATTGTCTCGGATCGAAGCGTCGCTTCGTCTTCCGTGCACCTCTCGTATAAATACCTCTTCCATCTCCTCTCATTTTTCTACTTTTTGCCAAAACATATTGTCAGAGCGCTTTCGTCATACCTGTCAGAGACTACTCCATCCAATAGTTGAATCTGTCATCTAACACACTCAATTCGTTCTCTCTCAAAAGTGGTAAGTACTTTCAACTTAAAGTTTCTTCTACCATCATATATAACCTCTTTAATTTACCAGAATTTATTCACCCATCACCCACTTTAGACCCGTCAGTCTTAGGTTTTGTCGTCGCGTGTAGGAAATGTCTAGTGCGTCAAGTAACCAGTCGGTGGTCCGTGATGGGGCGGATTACGAAGAAGTATACCCGTTAGGTCATAAAGACCGAGACAACCTAAGCGAGGAGAAAAGTCCGTCTGCATCTTCCCCGTCCTCAACAGATGAGGATAAGGAGATGACTGACCCAGAAGAGGGTTCTGATGACGGCGAAGAGCAGCTTATAAGGTCTGTTGTTGGTGCTGATGGACTTAGGGAGTTCATCATGCTGCCGGAATGGACGGTAAATGCTTTCACATCCACCATCAAGGAGCAACACTTCAATAGCCTTAGGGCTAACTATCAAATCCCTAACAACATCCCCATCTGTCTACCCTACAGATCAAAAAAATGTTACTACGAAGAAGTAGAAGGCGTTGGGGTGTACGAACAAATGTTAAAGGCAGGTCTTAGGTTTCCACTGAGTTCACTTCACCGTGAACTTCTTCAATACCTAGGCCTTTCCGTCAACCAAATATCCCTCAATGCTTGGAAGGTCTTCATAGCTATGGAGGTATTGTATGGTGCTATGACGGATGGTGCCAGGAGGCTGACGGTACGTGAATTCCTTCATTGCTACCGTCCAGATGAGATAGATAAATCCAGAGGGATTTATAGCTTCGTCCCTAGGAGTCCGTTACTGAAGGTGATATTTGAAACCCCAAATTCCAATAGGGACTAGAAGAGTCGTTACTTTTTCATAGAGGGTGACGAGTGGATGTGTCATCCAGGTGACACGGATCATATGCCAGCAGATACAACTTGGGGCATATTAAGTCCGTCCGGTAGGTACCCGTCCTGGTGTATGGAGACTTAAGTATCCGTTCAGTTCAAGGCATCTTTAATAATTCTTTCCGTCTACTTTTTTGCAGTTCGACGGCGTCCACAAATTGAGCTCGAAGAGTTCAGTTTCCTTGAAATTTTTTTTTCCAAGACTAAGCCAGAAGAAAGGACTTGGGCCAAATTAGTCACACTAGATACCATTCATTGGTACCGTGACGGACCTAGGCCAACTCCAGCAGCAATTAAGTACGACAAAAGAGTACGACAACGTAAGTTTGTCGCCCTTATTTCAATTGAGTGGTTTTGGCCTTTGTCATTTAACTAACATAGCCCGTTCACTTCCTCAGAGATGGATGATGCTAAGAGGAGAGCTTTGATAAAGGCAAAGGTTGCAAAGAAAAAAGAGTCCGTCGAGGTAGACCCCAAGGGGACGGGCTCAAGCCATCCGTCCAAGAGGAAGGTGTTGCCCAAAGTGGACCGTCCACAAAAGAAACAAAAGGTTCCTTTGGATCCCGTCGTTGGGCTTATGGCGGGAGGTACGAAAACCGTCATTCCAGCCAAGCATGGAGCTGGAAAAGGCTTTATGAAGGGTCCGTCCACCCAGCTGGAGAAACCGCCTATCCTCCTTCGTGAGGACCCCAAGCATGCGCTGGAGAGGCTTTCGTCCATCATATCCCTCGACGATTATGAGGACTTAGGCAACCATTCCACTGAAGCAATGGGGGAGACGGGCCTTTTCAATATTGCCCAGGTAATTTGTTCGTCCACTATACGTCCGTTTTCTCTTCAATGGATGGCTAACTTCTTTTCATTTTCTCAGGCCATGCTTATGACGAAGGGGCTAATGGGACGGTGCTTGAGTCATGAAACAACATTGGACCGTTTACGTGAGAAGGTAAAGGTGACGGATGATGAACTGTCCCAGCTGAAGGCTTCGAAGGTGATTCAAGAAAAGAAGCTTTAAATGGCGGAGGAGGCAAGGGACGAGTACTGTAAGAGGACGGAGGAGATGAAAAAAGTTCTGGAAAACAAGGATCTTGAAATCCGTCAGGCAAAGGAAGTTGCGGTACTAGAGTATTGCGACTTCGACGACGTTCTGTCCGAGCTTGGGACCTCCTACAGTGACGGTTTTGACGACGCCATTCGTCAAGTGAAGGTCTTGTATCCAGATCTCGATCTGTCCTCCATCAACATTAATGTCCCTGAGCAAACCTTCGTCCAAACTGCCCGATCCGATGATACTGATGAGCTCTTTGGCGACGAGGCCCCTATCAACGAAACTCCTGGGGATCGGACCGTAGCTGAGAGCGATCCCATAGATGTAGAGATCCGTCACAACGAGGAGAAGGAAACTGCCATCGTAGACTAAAATTGCTTTTTCATTTTACTATTTCTCTTTCATGTAAGAATATTTTGAGAACAATTTCCCCGTCATATTTTTGGGCTATGTAGACAATTCCCTTTCGAGGGTTTTTATTATTTCTCCGTTTAACTTTGCTGCTACTTTGGCTTAATCCGTTTATGATGATTTGCTTGATTTTTTATTTGTGGAATGCATCCATTCTTTTTGTAACTTTTTCATTCCGAGGAATGATCCGTCTAGTATGTGGACTTTGTAACTTTTTCTACTTTAGAATTTTCATCCTCTTAGGATGTCCGTCCATTTTGTTCACTTTTACCCATCCACTTTTGGAATTGAACTTTTACCCTCTTGAGGAGACTGTCCATTTTGCGGACTCATATTTACCCGTCCACTTTTGGACTTAGCGTGTTCATCCTCTTGGGATGACCGTCCACTTTTGGACTTAGAATTTTCTTCCTCTTGGGAAGACCGTTCATTTTGTGGAATAATATTTACCCGTCCACTTTTTGACTTAGGGTGTTCATCCTCTTGGGATGACCGTCCGCATTTGGACTTAGAATTTTCTTCCTCTTGGGAAGACCGTTCATTTTGTGGAATAATATTTACCTGTCCACTTTTGGACTTAGGGTGTTCATCCTCTTGGGATGATCGTTCGCTTTTGGACTTAGAATTTTCTTCCTCCTAGGAAGATCGTCCATTTTTTGGACTTATGTTATATCCGTCCAAATTTTGGACTTGATTCCGTCTAATGTGATGATAGACTTCGTCCCTTTTTCGATTGTAAGAGTTTAAGTAGGGAAAACACAGTCGTTTTTGAATATCCCTCTTATTACTTAAAAAGAAAACCATTAGTTCATAGAAAAATACCTGCCCCCTTGGGCTTAAAAAGACACTTGTAGAAAGAATTGTTCGAAGTAAAAACTAGTAATAGTAAAAACTAAATAATAATAACTGGGAAATTGGGGAACGTTGATACTCTTCATATCGTCTCTACTGGTAGTATTTCCGAAGGTGCTTCGTGTTCCACGGGTGCTGCAGCTTTTGTCCGTCCAGAGTTTCGAGGTGGTAGGTTCCCCTCCTCTGCCATGACGAGATCCTGTAGGGTCCTTCCCAGTTGGGGCCGAGCTTTCCCTATGAAGGATCTCTAGTAGCACCAATTACCTTTCGTAGCATAAGATCTCCAATTTGAAAGTCTCTATGCCTGACTTTGGAGTTGTAGTATTTTGCCATGAGATTTTGGTACCGCGCCAACCTCTGCTCTACTGTCACCCGGACCTCGTCCACCAAGTCTAGCTGAAGGCGTAAGGCTTCTTCGTTTTTGTCCTCGTCGTAGTTCTCCACCTGATAGCTTGAGAGCCCTATTTCTGCTGGGATGACAGCATCACTTCCGTAAGCTAGTCAAAATGGCGTTTCTCCAGTGGGTGTTCTTGTTGTAGTACGGTATGCCCATAGGACGCTTGGTAGTTCGTCAGGCTAGATGCCCTTTGCCCCCTCGAGTTGAGTCTTGATGATCTTGAGCAGGACCGGTTCGTCACTTCAACTTGCCCATTGGCCTGCGGGTGTGCGGGCGATGAATAGTGACTCTTAATACTTAGCTCTGAACAGAAGTCCCTGAATGCGCTGTTGTCGAATTGCTTTCCATTGTCGGGGACGAGCACTTTTGGTATCCCGTACTTGTAGATGATGTTTCTCCATACAAAACTTCGGATGTTCTTTTCCATGATAGTGGCTAGGGCTTCTGCTTCCACCCACTTAGTGAAGTAGTCGATACCAACTACAATAAATTTTAACTGTCTTACTGCTGTCGGGAAGGGGCCCATGATGTCTAGTCCCCATTGGGCGAATGGCTAAGGGGCCGTCATGGGGGTTAGCTCTTCGGACGGTTGCCTGATGAAATTACCAAACCTTTGGCACTTGTCGCAGGTCTTGACATCAGCCTGTGCGTCCTTTAACATTGTAGGCCAATAGTACCCCGCTCGAATCAATTTGTGCGCTAAGGACCGTGCCCCCGAGTGGTTTCCGCAGATACCCTCGTGGACTTCTCTCATCACGTAATCTACTTCCTCTCGGTTCAAACACCTCAGGTACGGACGAGAGAATCCTCTTTTGTACAAGACATCTTTGATCAGCACAAATCGTGAGGCTTGGACTTTCACTCTCCTAGTGGCATCTTTTTCGTCTGGCAGTGTGCTGGATCTCAGGTATGCTATCAATGGCGTGGTCCAATTGTTCTTAGAATCTACTTCCTGTACATTTGCCTAGTCATCGACAAGTGTAGAGATTTGAAAAAATGACAATACCTATTCGGGGACAAGCATAAATTCTGCCGAGGCGGCTTTTGCTAGACAGTCGTCGGCACATTCGTTTTCTTCCCTTGGGATTTGGACGAATTTAGCTTCGAGGCTGCTGATCCGATTTTTCACCTCCTCCAGATACCTCTTCATCCTCTCATTCTTGCATTCGTAGCCGCCATTTATCTGACTTGCTACCACCTGGGAGTCGCAATGTATGACTACCTTCTCAGCTCCCGCTGCCTTCACGAGGTCTAACCCTACCACCAATGCTTCATATTCGGCCTCATTGTTGGTTGTGGAGAAGTCTAGTCGGATCATGTACTAGATTTTATCTCTTTCTGGGGTATGGATTACAACCCCGGCCCCTCCAGCTTGTTTGTTTGAAGATCCGTCCGTGTGGATGGTCCATTCTCTGGAGATTTCTTCCTCCTTGCCTTCTGTTTGAGCGAACTCGGCGATGAAGTCGGCCACTGCTTGCCCTTTTATCACATTTCGGGGTTGGTACTATATGTCAAACTCACTCAGCTCTACTGCCCATAAAGCCATTCTTCCAGCAGTATCAGGGCTACTCATGGCTCTCCTCAGGGGCTTATCCGTCAAAACTATGATGGTATGTGCCTGGAAGTATGGCTTAAGCTTTCGGGCCGCTGTCACTAGTGCGAAAGCCAACTTCTCTATTTGCGTGTACCTCTCTTCTGCCCCGCGGAACGCCTAGCTTACAAAATAAACAGGTTTTTGAAACCCATCTTCTTCTCTTATTAAAGCTTCACTGGCTGCCGCTTTCGACACTGCTAAGTAGAGGTAGAGTTCTTCCCCTGGTTTGGACGGGCTGAGCAATGGCGGAGGCGAAATGTATTTCTTCAACTCCTCAAAGGCCTTCTAGCATTCGTCCGTCCATTCGAAAGATTTTCTCAAAGTACAGAAGAAGGGTAGACACCTGTCCGTTGCTTTTGAGACAAACCTGTTTAGTGCCGCAATTTTGCCATTCAGGCTTTGCACCTCTTTAACCGTCCTCGGTGGCTCTAACTCCATTATTGCCCGAATCTTCTCCAGGTTAATCTCTATGCCTCTTTGGGATACCATGAAGCTCAAGAATTTCCCCGCCGTTGCTCCGAACGCACACTTGTTTGGGTTCAGCTTCATGTTATATGAACGGAGGGTGTTGAATGTCTCTCGGAGGTCATCTAGGTGATCATCTTCGTGCACGCTCTTCACTAACATGTCATCAACATAAACTTGCACGTTCCTCCCAATTTGGTGTGCGAACATTTTGTTCATCAGCCTCTGGTAAGTTGCCCCCGCGTTCTTGAGCCCAAACGGCATCACCTTGTAACAAAAGAGTCCTTGACTGGTGACAAAGGAAGTTTTCTCTTGATCAACATCCTTCATCTTGATTTGGTTATAGCCTGAAAAGGCGTCTATGAAGCTCAGGAGCTGGTGTCTCGCCGTCGAGTCTACTAAAGTATCTATCCGGGGGAGTGGGTAGCTGTCCTTTGGGCACGCCCTGTTGAGGTCCGTGAAGTCAACACACATTCACCACTTCCCATTAGCCTTCTTGACCATGACCACGTTTGCTAACCAGTCAGGGTAGTATACTTCTCAAATAAAGCCCGCTTCTAGCAGCTTCCTGACCTCTTCTGCTATTGCTCTGTCCCGTTCTTGTGCGAACACTCGCTTTTTCTGTCAGACGGGTGTGGTTGCGGGGTTCACATTCAGATTATGAACTATGATCGAGGGATCGATCCCTGGCATGTCCTTGTGGCTCTATGCGAACACGTCTTGATTCATCCTAAGGAAAGCTGTGAGGGCTTGACGTATCGGCTGGCTGGCCAACATCCCTATCCTAGTCGTCCATTCGGGCCTTGATTCATCAAGGATTACCTCTTCCAATTCTTCAACCGGCTTCGCTATAGTCCGTTGCTCTTCTATACACATGGTCTGCTGGTGATCTTCCATCTCTAGCATGGCAATATAGCATTCACGTGCGGCCACTTGGTCTCATCGCAACTCACCGATCCTATACTCTGTAGGAAACTTGACTATCAGGTGGTATGTCGATGTTGTGGCTTTCCACGAGTTAAGGGTGGGCCGTCCGAGGATAGCATTGTAAGCAGACGAACAGTTGACCACGAGGAATGTCACATCCTTAGTGATCTGCTAAGGATAGTCGCCTATTGTTACCGAAAGCGTAACCATGCCCAATGGGAATACTCTTGTTCCTCCAAAGCCTACCAATGGGGAGTTCGTCGGTATTAGTCTTTCTCTCTCTATTCTCATTTGCTGGAACGCCGGGTAGTACAGGATGTCTGCCGAGCTGCCGTTGTCGATCAACACCCGATGCACATTGTAGTCCCCCACACATATGCTGACGACGAGTGCGTCGTTATGTGGATGATGAAGACATCGCGCATCTTCTTCTGAGAACCCAATGATGGGGCTTTCCCTCCGTGCTATCTTTGGTACGGAGTCCATCAGCTGGACGCTATGGACCAACCTAAGGTAGGTCTTTCGAGCCTTTTTGGACGAGCTGGTAGTCGCGGTTCCCCCTACAATCATCCTTATGTCTCCCATGGGGGGTCTTTGATGCTCATTATCCCGTTGGGGGGCCTGCTCTTGAGGATTTGGATATGCTCTTTCCTTGCTGACGAACTTTTGCAACTTTCCTTGTTTGATAAAGGCCTCAATCCGTTGCTTTAAGTCCTAGCAATCGGCCGTGTCATGACCGTGGTCACGGTGGAAACGGCAATACCTATCTCTAGATCGCTTACTGGGATCACTCTTCAGCTTTCCTGGAAACGTTAGAGCCCCTTCGTCCTTGATTTGCATAAGGACTTGGTCTATTGGGGCATTCAATGGGGTGAAGCTTCTAAACCTTCTTGCTGGGGGCTTAGGGCGCCTTTCATCCCTTCTGTCTCCTGTTTTGGGTTTCTTCCGTTCTTGGTCTTGCCGCGTGTCTTCCTATTGCTCTCTCTTTTTGGGCTTTTCGTCGCGGGCCAACAGTGCGTTTTCTGCATTCATGTGGTGGCCCTATAGAGTATTTCTGACATGGTATTCGGGTCGTTTTTGTATAGAGAGAACAAAAATTTACCCTTTCGCAACCCATTCGTGAAGGCTGCTACCAATATCTTGTTGTCGGCTTCATCGATCGAGAGTGCTTCCTTATTGAAGTGAGTTATGTAGGATCTCAGCGTCTCGTCCTCTCGCTGCCTGATACTCATTAAACACGCCGCAGACTTCTTGTACCTATGTCCCCCGATAAAGTGTGAAGTAAACTGAGCGCTTAGTTCTTTGAAAGTGCTGATGGAGTTTGGCGTCAGTCGACTGAACCATACCCTTACTGGGCCTTTCAGCATCGTAAGGAAGGCCCTACACATGATTTCATCTACTACCCCTTGAAGGTGCATCAAGGTTTTGAAGGTCTCCAGGTGATCCCGGGGGTCCTTGACTCCGTCGTAACTTTCTATCTGTGGCATTCGAAATTTATGTGGTAGGGGAAAGGAATTGATGGGGGCAGTGAACGGAGAGTCGGTCTGGTTGACTAGGTCGTCAAGATCGCTGGACATTCATCCCTTGAGTGTGTTCATCATGACCTCCATCTGTTCCGTCATCGCCTGCATCTCCGCGACAATAGGAGGTGGAGCCACATCCATGAGGGATGGGAGACTCATGTTTTGACGTTCTGGCCTGCTTGGGGTGTTGCTACCTTCAGGCCCCTCTCGATCTCTTTGCACGACACTGGTACCTTTTTGGTCATCCCTCTGATTGTTTGGTGCTGCGCTTTTCTGGCGCAGCTGTTCTTCTAAGTCGTGGTTTTGCTTGGTGAGACGCTCTACAGCTGTGGCAAGAGTTTGGACCTGTCTCTCGAGGGTAGTCGTGGGTGGTTCCTCCTCTTGGATGTTGTTGGTGGTTGCCATTGAGCGGGTTAGCACCATGCAACTCTTCTGTCCGGGAAGCGACAATATGGCTTATGAATCGTAAAGAATCGATCCTTTCCCACAGACGGCGCCAACTGATGATGCCGAAGAAATCACCAGTGAGTCACACGTTACTCGCACACTCGAAACGTCACCTGCACAACAAAAAAGAGAAGACCTAAAGAGAGCATCAGTGTGGTGCCGGCCAAATACCCTTCGAAGGTTAAGTTAGATTCTCTTATAACTCCAGAGTACTAGAGAAGGTCAATTATGCGTACCTTGATTTATGAGGGTATTGGGACTTTTATAGTAGTAGAAAGTTAACCTATTTCCTCTTTGGTGTAGAAGTCTTTTCCTTTTAGGAATCCTCTTGAATAATCTCAACGTGGTGGGCAAGACATTTCCTTATAGAGAAGATTTTCCATCAATGCGCGAATCTTCTAGAATTCTATTCGAACTAGAATTATGTTGATGGATGTGTGTGGGCCGCAAGTTATTCTAAGTAAGTTCCCAGCATCCATGTGAGCATTAGATCCATTCTTGTAGCAGACTACAAGTGATGAGTCCGTTTATATCGGCCCAAAAACATGGAACCGTTAAGCCCATCTTATTGAGGTCCATTGTCCCATATTTTACCCTCTTCACCTAATTTGCTCAGTGTACCTTTCCAAAGGTCTTAGACTGCTGTGCTGCTTTGTCAAGGTCAGAGCTTTTTGTGCAAAAGGACTGCACTTTCAGAGAACCAAAATATAGTCTGTGTGAGAGAAAACGTTTTGACCTAATAAATGATTTTGTTTGAATGGTACCAACTAATTTCATTGTGTTGAATTATAAACCAATCCAAACTCACCAACAGTAATTCAAGAACCCACATTTTACATTGTACTGCAAAAGTATTTTCATGTTCCATCTCATACCCATTGTTTTAATAACTAGGGGCCACTGCCTATGGAAGTAAATCTTAAATATGGTCTTCTCTGATAGTACTGACTGCTAGGAAACTTGTTTATCCATCCTTGGCTTTGGCTTGCAGACACTGTTCCAGTGCACTCGATGCTACATGATACCGATAGGTGTTCAAAATTGGCTACGCGTCCAATTAGTTTCGTGTTCATTGTTCTTGAAAGCTTTGCCTTCCATATTTCCTACCAAAACTTGAGAACAACTACAAGGCTTCTTGAAGCATTAGAAACAACAACTAAATATAAAGTGGTATAATTAAAAGGAAAAACTAATAACCGCTACTTGTGGGAATTCATAATGCATAGAACTGCTTAATTTAATATCATACATGTATCAAATTTTGTTTAAATCAAATGTTATTTACTGTTGATCAATAAACTTATTTTTTATACATAATTTTAAACCACAAAATCTTGAAATTTAAATATTTGTTTGATTGCATAGTTAATTATTTGATTTTTGACATTCTTGAAATTTTGAAAGCAAAGAGAATATAATAAGAATACGTAATCTAACGTTTATATTTTCAAAATTTACATCCAATAAAAAAATATATGGCGAGTTGAAAATTTATATCCAATAAAAAAATATAGGACGAGTTTGAAGGGATTTGGAGAGAAATTTTTTCCCACGTATAATAGACATTCCTTCTTAAGAAGCAAAACATTAAATACTACTAGGTTATCCATAAAAAAAAATCTAGTAATCCTTCAAGTCTGCCTTATGCCTAGATTACAATCATAAGAAGCATAACAAAGTCATATATTAATTTATAAATGAGTGCATGACATAGTTAATAACTATACAGTTAAGCCTATGCCAATCGTAGGTCGTAGCCATTGTAGAATTAGGTAGATCCCTAAATCCATATCCTTGGAAGAAATACATCAAAAAAGGGGTCTTAAATCATAAGAAGAAGGCCTAGATATGTTATTTGTCACAATTTCAAAGAGTTTGAAAGCTTCATTTGACGATCCAATTAATTAGTACTGTTGTTTCTCGTATATTAAGGACAGGTGAATAGGATTCTCAAAAAAAGAAAAGAAAAGGACAGGTGAATAAAATTTGTCATATGTAAGTTGAACCCCGTTGAGTATCAATGTAGTTTATTACATTTTATATCATGAAAAATGTTCCCCTAGGAAAAAGCTCAACAATTGATGTATGCGCTTGATTGATAAAATGTAAATTCTATAGATTATCAATAAAACCCATTCATATACGGAAATGGAAATATAAAATAATGATTCAAATCCATGGATTGCTGAATTATTTGATTCCAGTTCAACCACAAAAACTAGACGAAGTATATAACATTTCTATGTGATTTAAAAAAAGAGAGTATAATTTTGAATATAAAAGAATAATAAAAAAGAAGAATACATTTGTGAATCACTCACACATGAGTCATAGCAATATTCGTCTCACAAATAAGTCATTACCTCTTTTGTGAGAGAAATTATTAGGTTCACCGGGAGGATTGCACATTTTATTGGTTAGGAGGCTCACTTCAACAGTCTTTAGGTGGACCTAATAATTTCTTCTTCTCTGGGCTTCGAGATTCGAGACATCTCTTTCAACACATCCATGTCCTTCGCCACCTTGCCACAAACCACCATGTGCTTTAATACTCACTAGTTGCAGACTTATGCAATGCCTGAGAATAGATAATTACTTTGTAATTTTGATATAAGTATAATTTGTTCTCCTAAATTTGTTAAAAATAATTTGCTCTACCAAAAAATTAAGAGAAATGCTATGTTGACAATAATTTCACAACACTTTCACAACAAATCATACGCAGCAGGTTGTTATTGGTTAAAAAAAAAATTAGTGATAGGTTTAAATTAGAATCGATAACAACTTTCTAACTATGACTTGTTGTGAAAACGTTGTAGGCCAGCATAGCACTTCTCAAAAATTAAACAATTTCTAAAATTATTTTTCATCTCAATATCTCAATATCTCTACAAATACAAATATATCATTCTATTATTTTTGGATGTATTTGATTGATATTTATCCATTTTTTAGGTGGTTCATATTCTCTAAATTATGTTATAGTGCATTATGTTTTCCTAATTTGGGTTTTTAGTTTTAGATTTTAGATTATGCTATTTTTTTTTTAATAACTTGATTTTCTTTTTAGAATTTTCTCCTCTTGAATATCTAGATTACAACTAAACTTTTTAACTAAGTATTAGCTTAAAAAAAAATTAAATCAAAACAATAAGAAGGAGAGAGAGGACTTGTGATAGAAAACTCAATTCAATTCAATTGGTCTTCTTCAAATTTTATCCAAATTCAATTTCTTCATATAGTCAAGCATACATTTTCGTGGAATTTCTCACATCCAATTGGTCTTCGTGGATTTTGAGGCTTTGTCCAAACTTGGATAATCTTTCACCCTAGTCTTTTTTTTTTTTTGGTTGTCTATTGCTACCTTATATAGTTTTATACACGTCCTTTGATTTAATTTTCTTTCCATTGACATCAAATTCTACAATTTTGGCAAAAGTCTTATAGAAAAGGCATCCTATAATAATATCTAAATTTGTTACAATACCAAAATCAAAAAAAAAAAAAAAATATATATATATATATATATATCTTGTACTAAGTCATGCATCTACATTCATGTCACAACTAATATGTATGTACAATAGAACTGATTTATGCTATGCATATACAAAGAAAATTATTTATACATAATGGTGAATGCATCACACAAATGCACATAAGAGGTATCCCATTAGTGGAAAAAAACTCATCCATGATTAACGACCACGTAAACTATAGTAGTAAGACCAAATTGCAATTCTTTTATGCTCCGTTTGTTTCAAAATAAAATATTTTCCGTAAAATATTTTTCTATTTTCAAGTGTTTTTTTGCATGTAAAATATAGTCAAAGTTGTAAAATATTTTCAGTTTGACCAAAGTTTGTGTGTAAAAACTTGTAAAATATTTTACCAAAAAATAAATTGTAAAACATTTTACAAAACTCTCACTCCCTCTCACCTGATCCAATCTCCCTCTTCTTCTAAGTTCTTCTCTCCCTCACTCACACTTCTTCTCTCCCTCTCTCAAACTCTCTCCCAAGCCAAACCAGTGAGACCAGCAACAACACCCACCAATGACAGACCACCAGTGGTGCCACTCCCTACTGAATCCGACCTAGTTCTTCAGCTTCGAAAATCACCCTTCAAGACCCAGATTGAAGAGATTAGAACTATTCATCTAAGATTGTTGAGTTGAGTTTTTGGAGGTCAGATTGTGGTGGAGCTACTTTTGGTGGATCAGATTGCGATGGATTTGGTAAGTGGATGATTTTTGTGCTAATGGATTTTGGGTATGGTTTGTGTTTGTTGACAGTGGCAGAGGCTAGGTGATGGTTCCTTGATAGACAGCCTAGGTTGTTTGATGGATTTCAAGTATGGGTTTCATTTCTCACGGTGGTAGGTTGGCTTCAAGGGACTTGTCTATACTACTATTTAAGGGGCTTCCCCTATTTGGGCCAGATTTTTTTTTTGTTCTAAAATACCCCTACACCCCTAGGTTTAAGTAGAGCCAAGACTAAAACACAGTCTGGTAAAAATATATGTCTAACTTGCACTAAAACATTGCCTACAAAATAGGAACACTGTTTCACTAACCCACTTCTTTAAAGCAACTATACGTTTATTTTTTTTAAAAAAATATAAAAATAAGTTAAACAACCCAGCAACGTTGTTTTTTTCCCTATAAAAAAAAAAAATCCCACCTTTATCCAATAACAAAACTAAATATCAAAAAAAAAAAAAAAAAAAAAGGGACAAAACTTGGTAAAAATGTTTCTTTAACTCTCACGTAAAATATTATCTACAAAATAGGACCACACTTCCAGTACACTCACATTGGTTCTCAAACTCAAATTGCTTCTTCTTCAATTCTCCAATTCTCTCAATTCTGTGCTCTTTCCTCCAACTCCAACGGACAATTTGAACTTTAGACTTGAAGTATAGTTAATGGCAAAAATGCAAGTATTTGTTTTCCTATATTTGGTTTATTTACTTTATTATCATTATCATTTTCATATCATTATCTTTTCTTTTTTAATCTTTTCTTTTCTTTTAGTTGGTCAGTTTGATGAGTGTTTAATATTTTCTCTAATTGATGAGTCTTTTTTAAAGGGTGGGAATGATAATATTATCTTCATTCCTATAATAATAAGAAATTGTGGGGTAGAATCGATAAGCCAGTAAATTTCTAAATAAAATTCATTAAGAAATAGAAATAGATAAAAAAATCCGAAACAATCTCAAAAAAATTCAAATCCCATGTACAATTACAAACCCACTAGCCACTACGGCACTACCACACCCTCCAGCAGAGAATTGTGGAAATCATGGGCATGGTCTTTCAAATAAATTCAAATAGTTTTTGGATAAACATAACTGTGTTAATATTTTTTTTTTTATAAAATATATTTGTTTTTCAAAGTTTAAAAAATAAAAGAAAATACTATAAAGTTGCTTCCCACGTTTCCTTCCCAAAAAAAAAAAAAAAAAAAAAAAAAAAAAAAAAAAAATTCAAACTTCCTTAACAATTGCTTTTGTTAAAATTACCGTCATCTGTTTATTAAAAAAAATTGTTATCTATTTTTGTTTTAAATATTAATTTTATTTTAATACATGGGTGGTTTTTTTTTTTACTAAGTTTTTTTGAGTGTTATAAAAAGTGAACAAATCCATTAAATTATTTGGAGCTTTAATTTTCGATTCAATTTGTTCATGATGAATTGTTTTATATTTAGGCCAAAACATCAATTTGTTTTTAGTTTTGGCTTGGATTGAACCTCAAGTCTCTTTGAGCTAATTGGAATTTGGAAGGTGGAACCCACATGAAATATTAATTTGTTGTGTTAAACTTAAATGATGCAGTATCACCATTGGTTGATTTTGAGATATTAGTAATCTGTATTGCTTCTTCTCCTTTCTCTATTATTTTTTTTCCTAATAAAATTTAAAAATACATTCTTATAAAAAAAAAATTAAAAATACATAGCTACAACCATTGGGCTTTTTGGATAATGATTAGTTTCATTTTCAAACATTGCAACTCACATGGGACTCAAAAATATCAATGATACCAAAAGGCTAAGAAACCAAAGTACTTCAATTTCGGACAAATGAAAAATTATACCACTAAACCCAAAATAAAAAAAGTCTCATTGCAAATGAAAATGACAGGAATAAAATGCATTTTGGAAGAGATTATCACATAGTGATTAGATTGATTGCTAGAGTAATTGATGGTGGTGATACTACCTTCATCTGTTTATTAAAAAATTTTGTTACCTATTTTTGTTTTAAATATTAATATTAGTTTAATACATGGGTATTTTTGATTCAATTTTTTCATGATCAATTGTTTATCAATTTGTGTAACATTATGATTTTCAATTAATTGAAACTGTTACACTTCAGCTTTATTTTTCTCAATCTCATCTCTTTCATATGAAATTTAATATTGTATTTTGTTATGCCTTTCACTGCAATTTTTTTAAGAGAAAATACATTTTTTTTTAAATTAAAGGATTAATTAGTGATTTAATAGTAGATGCTAACATTGAGAGCCTTTCTTAGTTTTTTTTTTTTTTTTTTTTTGGGTGGCTTTTTAAGTATTCTAAACTTTAGTTGTGGATGTGTATTATATGCCTATCTTTTAGGATTAAATATAACTACATAAGTACCATTTAAAAATAAATTTGATATATACTAGCCTCTAAGCACGCGCTCATGCATGTGCTCAGAGGCTATTCTATTTTTTGGGTAAATTTTAATAATTTGCATCCATTATAATTTGAGATTACTACATTTTCCAATCACAAAAAAACCTAGGGGGTGTGATGAGTGTTATGCGTTTATGGGTGAAATAATTTTTTCATCACACCTCTAGGTCTTTTTTTTTTTTTTTTTTTTTTTTTGTAATTTGAAAATGTAGTAATCCCAAATTATAATGGATGCAAATTATTAAAATTTACCCAAAAAATAGAAGAGCCTCTGAGCACGCGTGTGCTTAGAGGCTAGTGTTGTTTGATGGGTTTTGTGTGTACTATGTAGCTTGGTGGGGTGGATTTGATGATTGTTGCAGTTTTTTTACTGGGCTGCGACTTTGGATTTGCTAGTGATGCTTTAATAGCTCCAAATAGACAAAATTTTGCTTTGATTTGCTCTAATCTAGTTGGACTTTGCAGTGATCTAGTGGGTTGTGTGATTAGAAAATTTTTACAAAATGATTTCCTGAACATTTTTACGAATGCTACCAAACACTGTAAAATGAAAATATTTTACGAAAATATTTTCAATGTAAAATATTTTATGTCGAAACAAACGGAGCGTTAATGTATTCTTCACCAAGGCTTTGAGATTTTTTTTTGATTGGTTTATAGGAACCAATGTTGTTGGCACTTGAGATCTTCGACGGCACATCACTAACAAAATAAATTCAGAAAACTCGGACAATATAGGGGAGAACAGAAAGAAGAAAAAAAAAACTTCACTTTAGAGGGACTTTCCAAATTTACAAGAGTGAGGTAGAGCAATTGCAAATATATAGACAAAAAATCAGTATTTTTTTTTATTTTTTTATTTTGGAGTCTAGTAGAGTGGCAATTGAATAGTTTTCATAATTGCTTGATTGGGGAAAGGGAAAGTCATAGAGTTGAAGGAAGTTTGAATTATTATCAGATTGGGTTTGATGGAATAATAAATGGAAAATTGAAAAGTTAGGAAATGTTAATTAAGAGATGGATTTTTTTTTTTTTTTTGACATGATTGGGAAAATGTTAATTAGCAAAAGGAAGGAAAATAAAAAGAAAAAAAGAAAGTTAGTAGGACCGATGATGTGGTTGTTGATGTGGCTCAACAAGAGTGTACCAATAATAAATGCTATGCACTAAGTTATGCATCTATATTCATGTTACAACTAGTATGTACGTACAATAGAACTAATTTATGCTATGCATATACAAAGAGAATTATTTATCCATAATGGTGAATGCATCACACAAGTGCACATAAGAGGTATCCCATCAGTGGAAAAAAAGACATCCATGATTAACAACCACATAAACTATAGTAGTAAGACCCCATTGCGATTCTTTTAATGTATTCTTCACTATGGCTTTGAGATTTTTTTTTGGTTGGTTTATGGGAACCAATGTTGTTATAGACACTCGATTTTGCACCCATAATTTAGTTTTGGAAGATGACTAAAATGACTATTTCAATTACCCAAAAATCATGGTTGCATCTCATGTATTAAATCATTCATTGCATATTATAAAAATGATCTTGAGATTCTAATGGTTGCGACGATATGCCCAGTTCCCAAATCGGGCCATCAGATTGGAAGATATCAAAAGATCAAGTTTTTACGGTCTACATGCATTGTATGAGGGTGAAGCTGATCACGTGTGATTAATTGAAATTAATTCTGATTGGTCAAACAATTAAAATTAATTTAATAATTTATGTGATTGGCTGTTGGATTTTATTAGAAATAAGCTTGGTTGCATTGGGATAAAATGGATAATCAGATAACAAGGGAATTGTTGATAATTAAGTGTTTTTAGAATATTTATCTATCAGATACTTATTATTTTAAGGACCTGATTATTAAAAAAAAAGGGATTTATCTTGGAACACGAGTTAAAAATATGTCTAGGTACACTTACCGACTTAGAAAATCCCTAAAAAAAGAGTACAAATTGAACCAAAATTGGGAATTGGGCTTAGCACTTGAGAATGCCAATTAGCACTAGGAAAATCCCTAAAAAAAGAGTCCAAATTGATCCAATTTTGGGAATTGGGCTTAGCACTTGAGAATGCCCGGCACTTTCCTAGTGCCGATTGGCACAACTTCGAGGCCCGGCCCAAAAACGCTCGGATTAAGCTAAAACACTTCCATTTCGAATTTTTAATGATAAGAATTTGACCTAATTCGTATATGATCCAAGCTAGTTTATTTTCTAAGCACCAATCCTCTATAAATAGGGAATTAAAATTAGAAATCAAGACCCCTTTATGAATTTCTTTTTTGTTAAGTGGCTCTTATTCTAAAAACTTTTCTCTTTGATTTTCGAAGAACTCTCTCCTTGTGGAACACGTTCATGCAGGCAAGTTTCTAAGTCTTTTTTTCACATGGTCATATAATTGATTCAATTCTCCATGCTCTTAACATGTCCTTCCTTTTGTTTGCCTTGATTCTCTTTTGGTTATGTGATGTATGTATGTTCATGCATATGTGTTGTATTTATGTAATGATGTAATGCATACCATTAAATATTAGGTCCATTGCTTTATCTTAAACAACAAATCAGATCTGAAATATTTTTCAAAAAAACTTATTGTTTTCTTAAACAAAAATTAGATTTGAAATATTTTTCAAAAAACTCATTGTTTTCTTAAACAAAAATCAGATCTGAAATATTTTTCCAAAAAACTCATTGTTTTCTTAAAAAAAATTAGATTTAAAATATTATTCCAAAAAACTCATTGTTTTCTTTAAACAAAAATAAGACCTGAATTATTTTTTTCAAAACCTCTTTTGTTTTCTAAGACATAAAAATCAGATCTGCATTTTATGTTAAAAATTCATTCTTTTCACTTTAAAAAATCAGATCTGCAATTTCTTTTAAATCCCATTATGTTTCTTAATTAAACGATTAGATATGGATCTTCCTTTTGGAGATCCATTTTGTTATTTAATTAAGAAATCATATTTGGGAACTTTTCAAAATATCCATTCTCTGTTATTTAAAAAATCAGATCTGAATTTTTTATTAAAAAAAAAAAGTTCATTTTGCTAATTTGAAACTTCTCATTAAAAAAAATCTTTCTTTTCATAAATAAAAATTCAGATGTGATTTCTCTTTGCATAAATGCAACAAATCTAGTATTTTGCACATTTTAGATCTAGGAATACCAACACCACAATTGGCACGTCATTTTTTTATGGGTATTTAGAAGGTCATTTAAATTCTAGAAGACTATATTCTGTTTGGGCAGGATGGGTGCCTAACACCTTCCCATCCTGTAACCTAGCCCTTGAACCTTAGAATTTTAGGTTGGTAGATTTAGTGTCTTATTTTTATTTTGCATAGAATGTAACTAGGAAACAAGGCTTTGTATTTTTTTTTTTCCTTTATTTACTAGATTGTACCTAGGAATCAAAGCAATGTAAAGTTCTTTTCTACCATGATGTAATTATTTTCAATTAATAAGAATGCATACTATTTAAGACATGCTGTAATTTGTATAGTTTTCTTATTTTACTTATAAAATAAGTGGCAACTCCATAGGATCCTAAAAAGGAAGGTGCCGATGCCTACACCCTTTTCTGAGAGCACCCAAAATTTCTTGGTCTCTCACAGTGGTGACTTCGCTGGGGATGTCGAGGGCTAAGCTTCACATTAGACTTTAAATGGCCAATTAAATACCCTTGTTTTTGTATGATGTTTTTGTTTGGCTGGTATTGCTTATGCTTTGTATTGTTTGTATGATATTTTATTTGAAATGCCATGTTGGTTGTTAAAAGCTTTCCCTAACTATCATAGTGTGTGCCATCAAACAACAAATATGCATGTACCCATCTCAACATATGGTGGTAGTAACCATGGATCACCGGTCTTCATTAGTGTTAAGGACATATTTTATGTAATTGGCTAATCCTTTGACAAAATGCACTTTACTTGTAATTGGGTAGATCTAGGATGAGTTTAGTACTTCAAGAAACAAGAGTTCAAGTAAAGTGTTAAAGCCATGAAGATTGGACCAAGAAACAAGTGAAGAAAAGCTGTTCATTAAAGCTCGACAGATACCTCGACAAAAACAGTATCTATTGAGATTTAAGAACGAAGCTCGATAGAAACAGAATCTGTTGAGATCTATGAAATTAGAATTTCCAGATCTGATTTTCGACTCATGCTGACATGTATGTGTAGGGTTTTTTTTCTCAACCCTAGACATATATAAGGCTTATTTTAAAGGCCGTTATACATAGAGAACACATGCAAAAAGTGACCTAGTGCCCTATTCTCTCTGCAAGAAGTTACTACGTCTTTTGCACCTTAGGGTTTTGTAACTTCTTGATCTTCATTGTTGATGAAGTGAAGAACTTTGCAACCAACAACATCTTCAAGTTACTGGAGTTAGTCATGTACTGGGATCCGTGCAAAAGGTTGGCGTTCATAATGAAGAGTTCAGAGGTTTTGAAGCGGTAGAAGTTTTCTGCTGTAAGTTCATCTATAGGGATTGTAGAGTATAGGGACAAAGGTTTTGTACTAGATCTAAAACTTTTCTTTACTATAGTGAATTGCTTTTCGGGAAGGTTTCCCCCCAGGTTTTTTATTGTGAAACGAGTTTGTTTCATTGGTTTTCCTAGGTCATCATATCTTGTCTTATTTACTATTTCGATGTGCATGATATTGACATGATATTGATGTTTGTTTGTTTTAGCAAGGTTTATTCATAATAAATCTAATTAACAACTTGGGTTTAGAACTTGTTAATTTTATCAACCGGGGTCTAAATTTCCTAACAATTAGATTTGGGTAACCAGTGGTGAACTCACCAACTCATAGCCCAAAGTCACTGGATCATTTAATGTTGACTAAAACTGACAGACCATACCATTTGGACCAACGTAATGTTCATTACATTACAAGTTGGGAGGTGTAACGTCCTAGCTATGGGAAACAACAAAACAACGAACCCACCTTACAATGTAATGACTTAGAACCTATCCTTAGGTTGGTCCATGTTAAAATTGCATTGTATCCTGTGTGTGTTTGTTTGGTTGAGTAGATTGACATAGATGGGGACCTAGCTTTGTTTGACCTAACCAAACCTTTTCTTAGGGGAGGATTTGGTCAAGATTAGAGGGAAGACTCCAAAGAGAATCCAAGAACGATAGCCAAGCTAGCAATTCCGGTTCCAAGCCTATCACAGTACTGAAGCCCTTGTGTATAGAAGGAATGCCACAGTTACAACCCCACAACCCTGTGTTCGAATTGCAAGACAATCCAAGCCACAAGAAATCTGAAGACTCTATCACCATGGCAGAGGGAGTGGAGCACCAAAACATTGAAGAGCAAATGAGCACTCAAGAACTACTAAACACTATGGTGGCAAGCCAAATCCAGTTAAGGGAAGACATGAACCTCATGGTACAGTAGTTTTAGAACCTGAAGGGTAGACAAGAGGAAAACAAGACTGATCAGATGTTCCCTATCTCAAAGAGTGAGAAGAAGATTAATGAGAAGATAAGTAAGATGGAGGAGATGATCAAAAGGGCGCGCAGGATGGAAGACCTCATGGATTACCCCCAAAGTTCAAGATGCCAGTCTTGGACAAGTTTGATGGCACCGACTACCCCAAATCCCACCTAAAGATGTACATGAGGGCTATGCAGTCTCTAGGAGCTACTAAGGAAATGTTGGCACAAATGTTCCAAAACACCTTGACTGGAGCCGCTCTTAAGAGGTTCCTCAACAAGGAGGATAATAGAGCTCAAAACTGGGAAGAGATTTATAGAGAGTTCCATAACTAGTACAAATACAATATAGAAGTGGACGTAACAAGAAGAGACTTAGAGACCACCAAGCAAGAGCCAAATGAGTCCTTTTCCGCCTTCATTACCAAATGGAGGTTTGTGAGAGACCGCCAGAATTGGGGTGCCCTAAAAAAGAAAGAGATTTGGGTGCTTTTAAGGGCACCTCTCTTTTAGGATAAGTGGTGTAGAGTCGCCACTTATTTTTAATACAACAAAAAAAAAGAAAAAATAAATACAAAAAAAATACATGATCAAAAAACTTCATTGTCATTGATTGAATAATGATAAATACAATCTTAGTAAATTGAATCTGACAAGGCTTTGAGTCCTAGTTACATTCTATGCAAAAAAAAAATACATAACTTTTTGTCCTAGTTAAAATCTACCCAAAAATAAAAAGACAAAGCACAGATGTACCTATCCAAAAGAACTAAGTTCGGAGGCTAGGTTACGGAATGGGAAGGTGTTAGGCACCCATTCCGCCTAGATAAAGTTTGGTCTTCTAGACTCTAATGACCAATTTACCCTTTTATGCATGATATTGAATGATATGTCGAATATATATGACAGACACTTGACTAGAACTAACTCACATAAGTCTATCTTATGAATGTAACATCTTTTTAGAAAAAAAAAAAAATTTCAGATATGCTTTTGTAAATTAAAAAAAAAAAATGATTTGATTCATTAAAAAAATAAGAAACCAGATCTGTTTTTGTGAAGATAAAAAATTAGTTTTGCAAAGAAAATTAGATATGTTTTTATATAAAGAAAGAACAAGGTTTTAGCTAAAATGTATTAGATTTGTTTTGGAGCAAAGTTAAAAATGGTGATTTTCATTAAGAAAAATCAGATCTATTTTGTGAATAAGACAAATTTAGATTTGTAGAGAAAAAAAATCAGATTTTTTTTTAATGAATAAAATAAGAAAAAGACATTTTTTTTTAGAAGAGGAACTACACTCATGAGATAAATCTATGTTACATGCATCAATCAAAAAATCATCTCAACTTTTGACTTCTTCTCTTAAGTTTCAAAATCTGCTATTTTGTGACAAAGAAATTTTCTTTAAAAAAGAAATAAATCAGATCTGTATTTAATGAAAATATAGATCAATTTTATGTGTTAAAAAATCAGATCTGTATTTAATGAAAAAACAGATCCGTTTTATGTGTTTTAAAAAATTATATCTGTATTTAATGAAAATACATATTGGTTTTATGAGTTAAAAAAATTAGACCTGTATTTAATGAAAATACAGATCAGTTTTGTGGTTAAAAAAAAATCAGATTTGAAAAATTTAAATCAGTTTTTAATTTAAAGAGATCTTTGATCATGAGTAGATTTTGAGATTCAAGAGAAAAATCATAACAAATAATCATCTAAGAGCATATTTAAAAAAAAAAAAAAAATTGAACAAAACATGGCAATTATATTAAGAGTCAGAAATAATAAAATATCCTAAACTTATTCATGTATCATCAATCAAAATTAATAAAGAAGACTAGAAAAAGAAAAGAAATTAACTACCTCTTGCATGCGTGCTCTTCTTAGTGAAAGGATATTTTAGGATTCAAAGAAATTTATTCAACTCTTTGAAGCCTAAAATATTTTGCTCACAGAAAAGAAATTCCTAAGGCAAGAGCCTCCAGAACGTCTTTAATGTAAGAGAGAATTGAAAAGAAGAGAGGAGCTAGAAAGAGGGGGGCGGGGGTCAGAAAGCGTGAAAAGTCTATTGAATTTTGAGAGGCACCCTCTAATTATAGGGATGAGAATGCTTCGAAAAATTAGCTAAATGATCAGAATACGAACTGGGATGTGTCCTTATCTCTAAAAAATCGAAAAGATAAGATTTATCTTAATCCAGGAGCCCTTCGGTCGTGTCGTGCATTTGTGCCAATCGGCACTCCAAGTGTGCCGAATGGCCCTCTTGGGTGTTGGACCCGTGTTTGAGTTTTAGTCCATTTTAGACTCCTGTTTTGAGGGTTTTTGAGCTGGGGCTTGCACTTAGACGCGTTTTTAATCAATATTCTGAAAATTAAACTCATTTTCTGATAATTCAGGTCTTTTCGGCAATGATTATCTCGTAGATAAATACACCAAAAAGTCTTGATTATCCACAATTTTGTTGTTATCTGATTATCCTCTTTATTCCCATGCATGCAAGCTTATTTTTGACACTAACTAACAACCAATCGCAAAATTATTTAATTAATTTAAATTTTCTAACCAATCAAAATTAATTTAAATTAATCATGTGTGGTTGGTTCCACCCAAACAAAATGCATGTAGACCGTGCAAACTTGATCACGCGATATCTTTCAATCCGACAATCCGATTTGGAAATTCGGCATACCGTCATGACCGTTAGAATCTCAATATCATTTTTATGATATGCAATGAATGAATTAATGCATGTAATACAATCGTGAATTTTGGGTATATGAATGGTCATTCTAGCAATCTTCCTTGATTAAATTATGGGTGCAAAATCGAGTGTCTACAGAATACCCTTTATTGACAGAGCTTGCAAAGCGAATGTCAATGTAAAACAAAGAAACTAATTTTAGCAGCCATGAATTTTTCAAAGATTACCTAGCCCTAGAACCTAAAACCTTGGAACATAGAACTAGTGCCTTGCTATTTTGAAAAATGAAAATTGTGAATTCTTAACCTACTTGACAACTGATAAACCTGTAGTGAATCTTGAAATCTGAGGTGACTGAGAGGCTTCTCTATCTTAGTCTGAATCTAAGGTGGTCGATCAAGGGGATTCCCTACCTTGATCTGAATGTGGAGGGTCGATCAAGGGGCTTCTCTATCTTGATATGAATAGGCGGTAACCGAGGGGCTTCTCTACCTCAGAACCTGGATTGTGGTGATCAAGAGGCTTCTCTACCTCGATCTTGATGGAAGGTAACCAAAGGGCTTCTCTAACTCGGAACCTGGGTTATGGCGATCAAGAGGTTTCTCTACCTTGATCTTTGATGAAAGGTAACCAAGGGGCTTCTCTACCTCAGAATTGGGATTGTGGCGATCAAAGGGCTTCTTTACCTCGGAACTTGGATTGTGGCGACTAAGGGGCTTCTCTACCTCGGAACCTGGATTGTGGTGATCAAGAGGCTTCTCTACCTCAATCTTGATGGAAGGTAACCAAGGGACTTCTCTAACTCGAAACCTGGATTGTGGCGACTAAAAGGCTTCTCTACCTCGATCTTTGATGAAAGGTAACCAAGGAGCTTCTCTACCTCGATCTTTGATGAAAGGTATCCAAGGGGCTTCTCTACCTCGGAACCTGGATTGTGGTGACCAAGGGGCTTCTCTACCTCGATCTGGGACGATTGAGAGGCTTCTCTATCTCAATCTTGAACTGTAGTGACCAAGGGGCTTCTCTACCTTGATCTTGAATATTTCCTAAAAAAGATCAAAATTTTAAATTAGACTTTTGATGATGAGTGCTTTGTTGTTCCATTGTTTTGGGATGTGTGATCTTCATTTGTTCCTTCTTAATTTGAATTTTTTCATTTTTGGCAAGAAAACACTGATTAATTTTGTAGTCCTTTGAAAAAAGATTTTAACTTTGAAATTTGAGACTTGGAATTTGAAACTTGAAACTTTGAATTGAGGGTTTGAAACTTTTTCTTTTTTGAAAAATTGTATCCTTTGTCCTTGATCATCTCTAAGAATTTTTTCTTTCATAGTCACAAAAATTTGAAATTGATGTCATCTATTCTTGGAAATCTTTGAAAAATTTTCATTCTTCCTTCTTGATTTTTCCTTTTCTTAAAAAGAAAAGAAAAGAAAAAAGAATTTTTTTTTGGGAGTTGACTGAGTCAACTTAGTCAAATTTGAGTTGACTCAAGAACTTAGATTATCAAAACAAGGGGGGCCGAATTTTGGCCCTCATTCCTTGTCTTTTCCCCTTTTTTTTTATTTGCTTTTCTCTCGTCTTTCTTCCTTCTTCCTCCATTGTTACTATTCAATCTCCCCATCCACTTGCATTTTCTTCTTCACTACACCATTTCTTCTCTAAGAAATCTAACCTTCTTTTACTCATCTCCCTCAATAGTTTTCAGATCCCTATGTTCTTGACCATTTTTGCTACACACCCATTTTGTGAAACCCATTTCCAAACTTCCATTTTCTTTGCATTAACAATGACATCATCTTCCAATAGGCCTTCTTTTCTCACTTTTAATGGGAAAAAATACCACCCATCTCTTGAATGGAATGATGAAGAGGGGCTCCTTTAAAACCCCAAGACCCATGCTCCACACTTTAAGATGGACTTCAAGGTGAGTTTTTTATTTTTTTATTTATTTATTTTTAGTTGGGAAATTTGTTGATTTCATGCTTCATTGAGAGTTTGGTGTTAATACATTGTCATTTTGTTGGAATTTTGGACATTGTAGGGCTTGGTTGGAAATTCTTGTGATCATGTTGTAATCTTGGCTTTGAGGCATTTTTGAATTATTGAATTTTTTTGGCATGGTGTAACTTGGACAATGTTAATGGCTCATGAATTTTGGCAATGTATGTCATGTGGTATTGTTGGATGAATTTAGACTTGAATTTTGGGGGCATTGAAGTTATGGAAATTTATTGTGTAGCCTTGGTTGAACAAGTTCATTTTTGATGGATGCGGAAATTTGGTTGGAATGTGTAAGTCTTGTTTCATGATCATGGAAATTTTTTCAGATATGGGTTTGTATTTTTGTGTTGGACAAAATTTTGGACATTGAAAATTTTTGTTGGACATGTAACTTTTGTCATGGAAAATATTTTTGGACATGTGATTTTGGTCATGGAAAATTTTTTGTTGAGTACGTAGCTTTGGAATGGAGAAGTTGTGTTGGATATGTAACTTTGGTCATGGGAAACTTTGTTAGGGCGTGTAGTTTTTGGTCATGGAAAATTTTGCCGAGGTAGCCTTCAAATGCTGAAAGGCATATGGGAAATATTGTCTCCAGATATCAAGAACATCATTAACAATGCGGGCTTTCAGACTTTCTTCGAAGCTTTACTGAATCAAGAGACACATGAGTACAAGGATCTCCAGTTGCTCTTTATTTTGTCAGAACGGTTTTGGGATACCACATGCACATTCCATTTCCCAGGCATTGGTGAAGTAATGTTGACACCTTTCAACTTCTTTGTCATCACTGGCTTAAGGTTGGGTGGTGAAAGAATCAAGGTCAATGATTTCCTTACTCCAAAAGAGATTAAGAGTCTTTTAGGCGTAGTGCCTTCAAAGCAGAAGAGTAAAAATGTCTTTCTGATGTGGCTGCATGAGAATATTGAGAGCTGTAAAACTATGGCAATGGGTACACGCATGTTCATGCTCCTCTTCATTGGGACTTTCTTGTGTCCAAACTTAGGTAGTGCTGTAAGCTTGCACTATTTATGGAGCCTAAGGGATATTGACCAGATCAAGAATTATGATTGGGGTGGCATGGCTTACGCAACCCTCTTGCATTTTATGACTCAACTTTCCAGGCGTAATCTCTCTAGCTTAGGAGGTGCACCGTTTGTTTGGTAGGTGAGTTTTGGAATTTTTGACTATGTGTGTGTTTTGGAAAGTTGTTTTGGCTATATTGTATTGATGTATGTTAATTTTTCAGGTTTGGATGTATGAATATTTTGGGGTCAGTCCTCAAGTTCAGGAAGATGTTGATGGCATATATCCTAGATTTCTCCGTTGGTTGCCCAAATACTATTTGTCAACGCCTTCCCAGCATTCTTTGGAAGTTTGGCGTATGGTGATTGACAATTCAACTATTGCTGATGTGATTTTTTTTTTTTTTTTTGTGTGTGTGTGTGTGTGTGTGCAAGATTTTGTGTTTAAAGGTTTTTGTGATTTGATTATGGTTTGGTCTTCTTTTCATTTTAGGTTCTTTGTGCTTTTCAGATGTCTTTGAATCCTTGGCTTGGATGTGAGGAGTTTGTTGAGTGTGAATGGGCTTTGGAGCTGAATGGTCGCCAGGTGTTGTTTAAGTGTGGCCATGGGAGGTATTGGTATCTTGGCGATCGGGTGTTGGCTCAGGTTCAATACGTATATCCTCTTACGACAATTCCAGTTCCTCCTTGTTTGTCCATTTGGTTGGCTGACCTTCTGGCTAATGAAGAGATTGCTCGTGCTCGAATTGGCCATGTTGTTTCAGGGACACCAGGGATTTATTTTAATTTCATTCAAACTCAACTACAAGGCTGTCTGGCCAGTATTCTTGTCACCTCGGTATCTCTCTTTCCTCCTAAAGTCAGGTTATATTTCATCTTGTATGTTCCTTTCCCATATTTTCGCTTTGTGATAATGTCTGTATGTTGCACTCTCAGGCTTTATCTTTTGAAGAAGAGGAAGAGGGAGAAGAGAATCCCCCTCCTACCCATGCTAGCGGCTCTTTTAATTCTTTCATGGAGACCTATCCTCATTTTCCTGCATGGCTATATGAAGTGATGAATCCTGATAGGTCGTACAGCTCCATGACTTTAGACAGGCTAGAACACACCCCAAATGTCTCTTGGCTTGATTCAGTGTGTTCTTGAATCTTTTAGTTCCTTGTTCTCATTGAACTGCTCATGATCTGGTAAATTTGTGTTTTAGGTCGATGTTGATCTTGTGGAAGAAAGCATGCAGATGATCGGAGGTTTGCAACTGGTAGCATGTACTCAGTCTTCTCAATATGTGATCAATGAAGTAGGCTTGGTATAAGATGATGCTTTCTGAGTATCTTTTCTAGGACTTCCTTGATAATCGATCTAATACTTGTCTTTGTTGATTTTTCAAGCGAGCTGAATGGCATTGGCAGATGCCAACGCAAGATCCTTGGAGGAAAGTGAACGGTTTTAGACCCCTTAAAACAACCAGATTAACCTAGTTAATTAGCCAAGTGATTAACTTAGTCAAATTATGCAATTCTAGGTTATCACAAACATACAATCATATCAATAATATAAAGCAGCGGAATAATAAAGAACACAATGATATGATCACCCAGGAAACCACACGGTAAAAACCTGGGGAGGATTTGACCCACCAATCCTCAAGGCAAACCTGAATCCACTATGAAAGAATCGAAGTTCATACAAAAGGACTTACAAGCTCCCCGCTTGACTTCCTAATGCTACCTACCAGTAGAACTTACTGACACGACCACGTGCATGCTTCGAATCCACGGACTCCTTCTTTCTTGGATTCTCCAATCAGCTACAAGCACCCACGCTTGTTATTCTTTAAGCTTCAATGGTAGCAACCGAGTTGATCATCAAGATGTTGAAGTAATCTCTACCTTGAAAACCCTAAGCTTTGTGTAAAGGAAAGCTCCTCTAGATCTCACAAGAGATTTACACAAAACAGCAATGTATGAGCAACAATACAACAGGAGCAACTCTAAAAACGTGGCTAGGGTTTTGCCTTATATACCTAGGGCAAAAACATAAAACCCTAAACATTTAATGAGTTAGGGCTGAGTTGAAAATTCTGCAGAAAACGCAATCTGGCCGACTTTCGATCGATTGAGTCTATCCTTCGATCGATCGAGCTAGGCCGAAATGCCCCAATGCATCTGCAGCCTCTCGATTCCAACTTTACAATAATTAATCAACTTTGAGCAAGTCTAAACAAGCCTAAACATATTGTTTTGATCATGGTTTGCCAATATTACACATTAGAGTTCTAAATACATAAATTCCTAAATCTTTAGAACCTAACAAACTCCCCCTTTGGCAATCCATGACAAAACACAAATTAAAAGCTCAAAGTTTACAAGTAAAAAGCCCTTTACAAAAAAAATGCTCATAAACTCAAATTCAATCCTAACTACTATCCATCAGTTGCAAGTGTAGACAGCAGCTCAATTGAATCAACCTGTATATTCCTGAAACACTTAACAAACGCATAAACGCATGTGTGACAGAAAAGAGTAAAACAACAGGTATAACATTCTTGTAAGATTCACACAACACAATAATAAAGACATATATCAATGAACAACTCATAAATATAAATCAATAAGCAGTGAATCACAAAGTAACAAGAATCAAGTATATATCATGTATATCAAAACAATGTTACTCCCCCTAACATGTGTTGGAGAAATCTGGTTTTGTATCTCATACAAAACACACGCAGCGGAAGCAACAAAAACGCGGATCTACTTCAATCATGAAAGATAAACATGTAACCATGAATTCTAGAATAAAGAATAAAAAGCGTACCTTGATGCAGTGAATTTCAAAACCAAACTTGAGAATACCTTTAATCTTCATCTCAATTCCACATGGTGCCCAAGATGTGTGGTCTCTCAATCAGTCCTTTTGTACATAGACTCTCAAAGAAAAATCCTTATTCTTCTCCTTGTGGAGAAAAACTGATTTCTTTTCTTTTTATCATACGTATGTTAAACCATTCTCATAGTTTCTTTATTTAATAGCACTTATTAAATAATGACTGATTATCTTATTGGGTTAGCCTTTTGGGCCTACCCAATTGGGCTTTAGTTTGTGGCTTGAGATGGGACCAAAGGGAACAAATAAGACTCTAGCTCCAATGGGCCTTGGGCTTTTCTGTCAACTCTTGACAAGTCCAAAGTTACCATTAATTATATTCAATACCACTATAAGAATATAATTGCACTCTAGGCCTTATTAATAAACTATATCCCAAGACTTTATTATACGTACAACCCCTTCATTAAAATATTCGTAGTAATACAAAGTCATGAAATAGACTGTCACTTTGAAGATTACTACATCTTAATCCTTGAGTACCCGGTTTAATCCTTTATGTTATTCATAATATATTTATGAAATTCAATTCCATAAATATATACTTTAGTAATTCTTTACTAAAGTGGTTGGGCCCAACACTCTGAATAACCAAACCCATTAAACTTATCTCAAGGGAATATTTTATATCTCCGTTAAGAGATTATGAATTCCATCTTGAGAATATATGTTCCATCAACACTAAATGCGGTTGCCCAACATACTGAGGTTTTGACCATAACTTATAGATCTCACTCCTAATATATCAAAGCAACCTACATCTCATGATCAGGTCCATTATTCTCTCAGGATTTAGAGTTGATGTAAATAGAAGTCGTGAGCTTTATTATTCATTTGACAGTCATTAGGAGAATAATAAATCTCACAGCGGTCCAGTTCAATATGTCTTAACTCTTAAAACATATTAACATACCAACTAGAAGTCTCCACTTCCATGATCAAGACAAATCATCTTAGTTGATATGTTATAGTCTTCGCAGATAAAATGCCCAATTTCATCACCGACTACGAACTAAAATTCTGAGTTTACAAAGAACTTGTGATTTATATCTTTCTGTGACTTTTCACATAAATCACATACTATGCATCTCATGGACTAAGATAATGTCCCACTAGTTCATAAATAGTCTCATATAATTAAGCAACTTAATTATTCATGACATGCCAATAAATTGGATTTTAGGGCACAAACCCTAACAATCTCCCACTTGCCCTCAAAGACAATTTACCACATATCCGACACTTATCTCCCTATAGAGTAATTCACAGTCACTCTAAGGCAAGGCTTGGAAACAAGTTTCAGCCAGATTTATTGCATAAATTATCTTTTCTACTACTACTTTTCACGTACTCATATCTTCTCTAATGAGATGATACTTACGCTTGATGTGTATTTTCACCACCTAGGATGAATACATATCTTGAAGTCCAACTTCATGAATCACAATCAAACTACAAGTCAGTATTTGTACATCCAGTATCTATCAAAACCTCACTTTTGTGGACAAGCATATAATCCCTCATTCTCCTAAGATATTTGAGTATATGCTTTACTCCCACTAAAATAAGTGATCTTTGATTCACTTGATATTTGCTTACTATGCCCACCGCAAAAATAGACATTTAGCCTAGTATTTAGCATAGCATAAAAACTTCCTATCGATTTGATATAAGGAACCGTCTTATATGCTCTTCCTTTTATATGTCTTAGGACCATAGTCCTTTATAAAGGAACTTTAAACTTAAAAGGAAAGCATCCTTTCTTAAAGTATTTCATGCTATACTTGACTAGAATCTAATCTATTTAAGCAATTTAAGATAAACCCAACATCCTAATTTCTGAATTATAATAAAGTTTAATTCTTAGGATGTGACTAGTCTTTCCTAAGTACTTTATATCAAACTGGACTAGACAACCAAAACTCTATTGATGACAATAACTCTACATCATTCTAAATGATTAGAATGTCATCAACATACATTAAGAAATTTGTTATTCTATATAGCTTTTACACATATAAGGCCTTTTAAATACTTGATCAAAATCAAACCATTTGATTGCTTGATCAAAGATGATATTTTATGATTTAGATGCTTGCTTTAGTCCATAAATGGATTTTAAGCAACTAGCATACTAAACACTACTGGTTCTTTGCTATGAACAAGTCTAGTTACATCATATAGATGTCTTCCTCAAGATTGCTACTAAAAGAAGCTTTCTTGATATCCATTACCATATTTCATCCAAATGAAATATAATGGATGAGAGAATCTAGATAGAGTCAAACTTGACTATTGGTAAAAAAAAAAAAAAAAAATCTTCTCATAGTCGAATAATTTCTTTTTGAATAAATCTTTTCACCACTAGTCTTGACTTTGAAGGTTTGCACCTTCAAATCTATCAATCTCATTTACTTGTAGACCAATTTGAAAACAATAGGCTTAATACAATTAAGCACCTCTACAAGTTCTAGACTTTAAATAGAATCTAATTCTATTCTCATAACCTTGAATCAGTAATCCATATGCATATCATCTATTGCCTTTACGTAGGACCGAGGATCAAATTCATATCCTTATGGAATGACTTCAAAAGTTTATCTCAAAAGTATGAATTTATTTGGTAATCCTCCCACTATGATATTGTACCCGTGTATTAGGTATATATTTAGAATAATGTCTTGTGGTGTATCTAATACAACCATCTCATTTCCAAATGTACTTTATAGTTGTCCTATAACAAATTTTGACATTTTTCTTCTAGAACAATCTACATTTACTTTGAAAGAGCCCTATTCCTCCTTTATGTATGCATTAACTTAAAGAAGTCATTGGAACTTCATTCCTTTACGAAAAGACGCCCTAGATCATATTATCCTCTAAATAGGATTCATAGATTGTGCCCTAAAATCCAATTTATTGGCATGTCATGAATAATTAAGTTGCTTAATTATATGAGACTATTTATGAACTAGTGGGACATTATCTTAGTCCATGAGATGCATAGTATGTGATTTATGTGAAAAGTCACAGAAAGATATAAATCACAAGTTCTTTGTAAACTCAGAATTTTAGTTCGTAGTCGGTGATGAAATTGGGCATTTTATCTGCGAAGACTATAACATATCAACTAAGATGATTTGTCTTGATCATGGAAGTGGAGACTTCTAGTTGGTATGTTAATATGTTTTAAGAGTTAAGACATATTGAACTGGACCGCTGTGAGATTTATTATTTTTCTAATGACTGTCAAATGAATAATAAAGCTCACGACTTCTATTTACATCAACTCTAAATCCTGAGAGAATAATGGACCTGATCATGAGATGTAGGTTGCTTTAATATATCAGGAGTGAGATCTATAAGTTATGGTCAAAACCTCAGTATGTTGGGCAACCGCATTTAGTGTTGATGGAACATATATTCTCAAGATGGAATTCATAATCTCTTAACGGAGATATAAAATATTCCCTTGAGATAAGTTTAATGGGTTTGGTTATTCAGAGTGTTGGGCCCAACCACTTTAGTAAAGAGTTACTAAAGTATATATTTATGGAATTGAATTTCATAAATATATTATGAATAACATAAAGGATTAAACCGGGTACTCAAGGATTAAGATGTAGTAATCTTCAAAGTGACAGCCTATTTCATGACTTTGTATTACTACGAATATTTTAATGAAGGGGTTGTACGTATAATAAAGTCTTGGGATATAATTTATTAATAAGGCCTAGAGTGCAATTATATTCTTATAGTGGTATTGAATATAATTAATGGTAACTTTGGACTTGTCAAGAGTTGACAGAAAAGCCCAAGGCCCATTGGAGCTAGAGTCATATTTGTTCCCTTTGGTCCCATCTCAAGCCACAAACTAAAGCCCAATTGGGTAGGCCCAAAAGGCTAACCCAATAAGATAATCAGTCATTATTTAATAAGTGCTATTAAATAAAGAAACTATGAGAATGGTTTAACGTACGTATGATAAAAAGAAAAGAAATCAGTTTTTCTCCACAAGGAGAAGAAGAAGGATTTTTCTTTGAGAGTCTATGTACAAAAGGACTGATTGAGAGACCACACATCTTGGGCACCATGTGGAATTGAGATGAAGATTAAAGGTATTCTCAAGTTTGGTTTTGAAATTCACTGCATCAAGGTACGCTTTCTATTCTTTGATTCTAGAATTCATGGTTACATGTTTATCTTTCATGATTGAAGTAGATCCGCGTTGTTTTTGTTGCTTCCGCTGCGTGTGTTTCGTATGAGATACAAAACCAGATTTCTCCAACAAATGGTATTAGAGCGGTCTTCAATATCATGCTTGTATAACATGTGTTTGGGTTTTAGAATCAAAGAACACCGTTCTCTTGATGATTTAATTTCTGCAGTAGTTTTTTCTGCATAATGTTTTGTTCTATAAACTTTAAACCCTTGAGTTTGTGATTAATATATGAGATATGTTTGCTGCCACGGCTGTAACTTCTGTTTTCTGCCGTGTGTTTCTAGTGATTGTATATGTGTAAGACACCGTCTACATTAATTACAATTGGGTTTATTCAGATAAGTTTATAAACATGATCGGAGGAATGGTGTACGTTGATGTACGTGTAACCGTTTAATACTCCTCTTTGGCATCAGTTGTTAAAGTTTTTTAATTAAAACTGGAATATAAGTCAATATTGTGAGCAGACGGTAATGTATAGTGTTGTTAAGTTTCAAAGAGAAGAACTTAACAAGTTGGCGCTGGAATCGAAATAGTGCCAATTAAATGCATTAGTTTGACTTCAATGTTGGCGTTAGAATTCATATGCCATGGTTTGCTTATTATTTTTGGGAAACATGATGAATATATATATATATATATATATATATTTGTTTGAATATGTTTTTCTGAAACGTCATTTATAATCTATTGATTATGTTAATGATAGAATTAACATATTATGTTTCCCAATTGAAATCCTTTAAGGAAATTTATTCCTAATGAGATTAGGATAGTGTTTTCAAGGTTTCTAATATTATTAGGGTTCTTGATAATGATATTGAAAACCCTAATGTTTGATCTGAAAATCTTCGTTGATAAAATCAAAAAAGTGTTTTTGGAAGAGAACAATGAAGATGTCAAAAACGATTAGTTGTTTGTTCAAGAAAAACCCTAGAAAACGGCCTTAGAAAATTTCTGGAAATTCAAGTTTCACGAGTTTCGATCGATCAAAAATTAATTTCGATCGATCGAGTGAAACAGTGATCAGACTTTTTAAGTAGATTGATTTTCGATTGATAGTCGATCGATCGAAAGGCAATCAAGTATCGATCGAACAAGTAAGGTGGTCAAGTTCGAATTTTTTTTAATTTTTTCGATCAATCGAGAGTCACATTCGATCGATCGAAAGAAAGAAAATCAGAATTTTTTCTAAGTGTTTTAAGTTTTTAAGAGCAAGGTTATGTGTGATTAGATTACACATGGTTCTAACTAAAAGACCTAATGAGATCAAAGATGTTAGTTAAATAGAACTCTTGGTACTAAATCATTTTATGATTAATAGTCCTTAATTTATTTTAATTAGAGGTTTTTAATGAGATTAAAATTCTAATTAAAATTATATAGTTTCTAATTAGATTAGAATACTTTATCTAATAAATTAAGGATAGAGTTCTATATATAACTAATTTTTGATTCATTAGTGTTTAAGGAATCCTAAATAGTTTAGGACTTCCATTTTAGTTAGTGATTCTAATAAGATTAGAGTCTTCAACAAGTGCAAGGTTGTTAGTTGTGATGAGATCACAATTATTTAAGAAAAACCCAAATAATGAGTGGGAGTGATGAAATAACCCTTTTGTTAAGTTTATTGTAATGTGAATAGATACCTTGTCTTGACTTTGAGTCTTGCATTCCATGCGGAGGGTATTTACTTCACGGATTACAAGGTTAAACTTCTTTGTGATTGTGCGAATGTTCGTTACACTATTGTGACGTGACATAGTTACATCACATTGAATTTAAACAATTAAACACATTTGATGTGTAGAGTTAAAATTGTGATTAGGTCACAATGTTTTCAAGACAATCCACTTGTTTTAAAATTTCTAGTGGGAGAGAGATTCAAGGGTTGATTCTCACGGCCTCCATTGCTGGTTTATAGTAGTGTGATTAGGCACCTCGCCTTGGCGTATATGCCTTGCTCCCTTCGGAGGGTGTTTAATTCTTGGTACTACAGATTAAACTTCTTAATGATAGATGAAGTGTGTTTTTACATTGAGAACGACCACGCTTCCGTGGAGTTACTTGATGACTCACATTGATTCTAGGCAATGGTGTACATTAGACTAAGTGTAATGTTAACCTCCCTTCGGAGCTATGTCATTATTACTTAGAGGCTAAAGGAAAAGCGGCAAATTATTTTTGTTTGGTAAGAGTTACCATGATAGCATTAATAATGAGAATAATTCTTGCCTGATCATAGTGATTGGTATGACCTCGCTTCCGAGGAATATTAATTGCGGGATTAGGTTGTCGTTGCACCTAGTATAGTATGGTTTTCGGGTTCCATATTATATGGTTATGGATGCAAAATGATAATGTCCTGTATTTAAGTTCATAGTCTCAATATAAAGTTGTCATAAATTTTGTCCTCTAGCTACTATTTTAATTGAATCACATTAACTAAGAAATAATTTTGGACATGGTGCTTAAAGGAGCTGAAATACATATTTATGTTTTCAATTCAGCATTGTCATAATTTCCTATACATGATGCATTTATGGAAGATAGCTTATGATATGATCATAGTCTCCATTGAAATGCTAATATGTTACCTTGGCTTCTATCTCAATTGTACTATAGCATGAGATGCAAGAGTTAGTACTAAATCTAGACTTTATATCAAGTCTAAATGAGATGTTTGGTATGAATCATATTGAGTGCTAAGAAAAGCTTAAGAAGTTCCAATTCTATATCATTTTATGAAAATATTTTATTTTTAAAATGAATTGGAATTCTTGGATGTAGAGATTAAATTTTAATCTCGTGTGGATGTGATCCACAAGTCCTTGTTAGAATCATTTGATCAATTCAGATTGTTTTGAAAATAAATTCTTATTATATTATCTGAATTGATTAGTGAATTCTACGTAACGGAAGACATCCTAAAAGCTAAGGCTAGGATCAATATGATTTAATTCAAATTCTTAGCCTAAACCGAAAGGTAAGGGTGATAAGAAGAGGAATTATAATACCAAACAGTTGGACAAGTAAGTTGCCCTAGTAATTGCCAAAAGGAAATTAGTCTCAAAAGCATGACCAAAAGGAAATTGTTTCTGTTTTGGTAAAGCTAAGCATTGTCCATGATTGTTTTCTAGATGGAAATTTATATGTTTTATTTTTTAAAGAGAAAGTTTCCATCCTTTGGTTTTGTATGTTTTGGCACTTATGTCTAGATCTTATTAATCTAAATGGTATTCAAGATTGGTGAAAGATGGGCTTTTAGAACCATTATTTTGTTATATTCACAATCTATGAATTCTGTTTAGAGGATAATAAGATCTAGAGTCCCTTTTTGTAAAGGAATGAAGTTGGAGATTGTTAGGGTTTGTGCCCTAAAATCCAATTTATTGGCATGTCATGAATAATTAAGTTGCTTAATTATATGAGACTATTTATGAATTGGATTTTAGGGCACAAACCCTAACAACATGAATATCCCAAAAATGATATACAAAGTGAAGCACCTAGATACAATCTAAAAAACTCCACAAGCTCCTCAAAACAAAAAAAATACTCCCCCTAACAACAAAAACCCCTCTACAAGTCAAAACTCTACTCCCCCTTTTTGTGACGGAATGCCAAAGGGCAATCACAAGTCATCATCAAAAGGAGGTGGTGAGGGTGAATGAAGATGCGCGAAGTTGGCTCGCAGAGCACGAATCTCATCAAGCAAGTCCACCAAAATCTGACCATGAGCCGCTTGAACGGTCATGACAGTCTCCAAGGTACGACGTACATCAAAGTCGTCCGAAGGAGGTGGAGGAACATCAGCAGCAGCAGCAGCATCACCAACAGGATCAGGAACATCCTCACCAGCAGGACCTGTAGAAGAAGAGGGAGGAGGTGCGGACCCAGAAGGCTCAGACCTAGGGTGTTTAGAACCAGCTTTAAGATGAGCGGCCCTTTGTCTAAGAAAAGACGCACCTATGGGAGCAATCACATGAACAGGCTCAGAGGAAGGGAAACCACTAAGATCAAGATAGCAAAATCCTATGAATGAAAATAGGATGAACAAGGGCATGAGAAGAAGATGAGCTCCTATAAACATCGTTCAAAGAACAAAGAAACAGATGAGGAAAACTGATAGGAGCATCAGTAACAAGAGCATACAAAAATACACACCTCTCGAGAGGAATGGTGTGAACATGAGATATGGGCCAGATAGAATGACAAGCTATCCTAAAGAAAAGATAGTGCAACCCAAAAAGCTCAGCAGAGGTGATCCTAGGATCAGAACCCCACTGGATAGATGACCCAGTGATGTAAGACAAGACATCACTCAACTCGGGAGACTCATCATAAGGATAGACAGGATTCTGGACCAAAGGTACCCCTAGAGCATCAACCACTACCTTGGGAGTAATGGTGTACTCTACGCCTCGTATCCAACTCTTGACCAAAGTGTTGGAATCATAGACGCGGATAGAGATGTTTGAAAAGAACTCTCTAATCAAGGCAGAAGGTGGAGGAGGATCAGAAATATCCACCAAGGGTAACCAGCCCCGACGCTCAAAGTTTGCCCTAATGGCAGGATCAAGTTCATCTAAGAGAACAGAACGCTTAGCCCAAATCTTTCTCATAAGGTTTAGCTTCTCAAAGATCTCTTGGTTTTTCTCACTCGGAAACTTCTCACGGTCAAAAGAAGGAAGGGATGGAGAAGGTGAGGAAACAGTCCTACGAGCTCTACTCTTCCTAGGCATAGTGCTAAGGAAAGGACAAAGACACAAAGAGAAAACCAAAAGAACAAAATAAAACAAAACCAAGGGCAGATTGCAAGTTAGCACCAAAAAAAAAAAAAAATATAGAACAAAAATCTATATGATGCATGAACAATAACAATGTTGTGATGCATGAACTAATGCAGTAAACAAAGTTCAAATTAAGGTCAATTTCACAAAATTGGTTCGAACATAGAGTTTCTAACAAAAACCCTAAAAAATTTTGAAAAACCACTTGAAAATTTTGAAACAAATTGATGAATTGATCATTACACAAGGTTGAAAACAGATTAGAATGACCAATTTCATCAAAACAACAAGCCAATTTCATCAATTAAACCCAATTGAACAAAAATCCCCAATTCGGATCAATACAAGCCCTAGAAATTTCAATTTCTCACAAAACCCAAAAATGATCAAATTAACCAACATAGATCATGATTATATCAAGTCCCCACAAAAACCCATTGATCAATTTCACAAAATACGGCTTGAATCAACAAAAATCCCAATTATGAGAGGTCCGAAAATTTGAGTGTAAAATGCATGAAAATATGAAAATAAACTCAAAAGGAAGGGCAAAACAGTCTTACCGGCTTGAGGAAAGAGAAACCTTGCAAAAAATTCCGAGGAAAATGACAAAAATTTGGACTTTTAGCCTTGCCGAGTCGGAGAGAGAAAGAAAAGTTTGAAAAACTTTTTGAAAAAGTGTTTGAATCAGTCAAGAACAGTGTTTTAAAAAACCTGATTCACGATTCTCGATTGATCGAAAATTACATTCGATCGATCGAGTCACTCCGAAATTTTTAAATAATTTGAAGCACTTTTTCGATCGATCGAAAAACAGAATGGATCGATCGAACCAGGCAAAGGCTCACAAAATTTTTGAGAAAAATCATAGTTTTGAAAATTGCAAACCATATTTTGAAAACAACTCCTCAAAGCATTAAACTTATTGAAACAGAATGCATGAGTATGAGATGGAATGCTTTGTCAAAAACCCAAGTTTTAATCCCAGTTTCTTCAAAGAAAATTTCAGTCATTCTCTTTTTAAATTCTCCAGCAAAAAGGATGTTTTGCATAATTCTCAAAGTATTTTCAAACTTGGTTGGTCAGACAAAAAACACACACAATAACATGTACAAAGTTTAGCAAAGAGTAACTTGTGTAGTGTGTGCAACTAGCAAAAGCTTGAGATACATGTGAGGTGATATGTGAATAGCAATCAATCACAGAGTCTACAAAATCCATCACATAGAATTCAAAAGAGACTATCACCTAAAGAGTTACATCATATAACTCCCACATCTCCTAGAACATAAGCTTGCAATCATGTAAGTTTCTTGAGTTTTGCCCCATTATTAGATGAAATTTGGCATCAAGCCTAATAGTACACACCAGTTTTAATTATGTGAATTGGCATCAAGCCAAATAGTACACACCAATTTTAAGCATTAAGCAATTAACAGAGGCTACACCTTATGTTCTTTTTGTGCATGTGCTACACTTTCTCGAGCACAAAATCTTACGATATGCACTAAGGTGTTCATGATTGGCTAGTGAACAGTGGTGAGATGGTTATTTATGCCTTTCTCAAAAGGATCAAGTCCGACAGTCAAATAACATGTGACTTCAAGATTAAGACAAAGTGATAAACAGCATAAACATCTTTCCCACACAACATGCACTACAAAGCTTCAACTAGTAAAGTGCAATAGATAAGCTCATCAAAGCTAAACAAGGTACACAAGACATGTTATGTGTAAATAAATTGACCAACCTTGTTTTCAAAGACCAAGAAAAATAGTGCTAAACACAATTTGCTTTTCTCTTCTTTTTCCTTTTTTTTTATTTTTTATTTTTAAAAGAGAAAACAAATAAATCCTAGAATGAAATGCATGAATGTAATGCAATGCAAGTCCTAGAAAACAACACAAAAACACAAATACCAAAGAACAATGGTCACAAAGGAATGAGCAATGAAGCACAAAGACCATGTCAGAAAGACTCAATTAGATCGAGTCTTTTGCATCCAAAACTTTTTAGATGCACCACGAGCATTGGAGTTCCTATTCACATTCGAGTGATTTCCAACTCTAGGATTGGAATAAAGGTTCAACACTTTTACCAATTCACCAATAAGTGTCATAGGATCTTGTGCTTGAGGCACATACACTTTTGGTTTGTTTGCTCTCTTAGCAGCTTGAAGCTTGTAACAGTTAGGACGAATGTGTCCAGACTTTCCACAATAATGACAAACCCAAGTAGGTTTACCATGCATCTTGTCCTTAGAAAGGGTAGTTTCATTAGGTTTAGACTCTCCTAGATCAACCCTAATCTTCCTAGGTGGTGAAACTTCTATAGGTTTGACAACCTCACTCACAGGTGGTTTGACAGTTACTCTCACAACCTCACTCACAGAAGGTTCAGAAGAAGAAGAAGGAACAAAGTTCGTGGAATGAGGAGCAGACACACAGATGCTTTCAACATAACCTAACCCAGATTTATCAGAAGGATACTTTTGAACATTCAACATGTGATCAAGTTTAGAACTAGCAGATCTAGCAATAGATAAATCATGTTCCAAAGTTTTAACTTTATTAAGCAAAAGCATGTTCTCAGATTTCACATGGTTCAAAAGATCATTAGCATCAAAAAGTTTAACAAGCAAATTCTTCTTTTCAAGCTCAAGAGAATCAATTTTCTTCAGGCCAAGTTCAACATTCATAGCATCCTTTGCAGCAACTTTGCAAAGTTTATTATAGGCCTCTTGAAGATCTGCATCCTCAGAGAGTTCCCCATCAAAAGGGTTCTCCTCAACAGATATACTTTCATTGACTACAGCAGTAGCAGTGAAAGCAATGAAGTTTCCATCCTCGTCACATTCAGACTCATCATCAGAAACCTCATTATCACTAAGGGTTACAGCCATAGCTTTACCCTTAGACTTCAAGAATGTAGGAAATTCAGATTTAACATGACCATACCCTTAACAACCAAAACACTGAGCACCCAAAGAATTGTTCAAAGATTGACCAACTCTTTCTCTAGGTTTTTCAAAGTTATCAACCTTAGTGGGATCATTCTTCCTAAAGTTTCTAGGTTCAGCAGTGTTTGTATTTCTTGCCCTTCTGTTAGTATTCCTCAGAAAGTTTCTAAAATTCTTGGCAAGGTAAGCTATCTCTGTAGCAGAGAGCTCATCATCAAATCCACCAACATCAACATCATCAACAGACTTAAGAGCCATTGATTTGGATTTGTTTGCTTTGGGTAGGTCAGACTCATAGGACTGAAGAGATCCTACAAGCTCATCAACAGGGATGGAGTCCACATCCTTGCTCTCAGTAATGGCAGTCACTTTGGGTCTAAAGTCTTCAGTTAAAGATCTAAGTATCTTCCTAACAATTTTAGGTTGATCATAGATTTCACCCAAATTAAAAGCGGAATTAACAATGTCATTAAGTTTGGCATAAAATTCATCAAAGGATTCATCATCAGACATCCTAATGCTCTCAAACCTAGAAGTTAATTGCTGTAGTTTGTTTATCTTAACTGCCTTTGTGCCTTCATGCACAGTTTGGAGGATTTTCCAAGCAGTATGAGCAACCTCAACATTAGAGATCCTCTTAAATTCCTCCATAGAAACAGCGTTAAAGATGGCATTCATAGCTTTGCTATTGAACCCAGCTGCTTCTTTTTGAGAAGTTTGCCACTCACTCACAGGAGTAGTGGGCTTCTCCCATCTGTACTCAACGGAATTCCAAACTTTCTCATCAATGGATTTCAGGAATGCTTTCATCCTTACTTTCTAATAAGCATAGTTATTCCCATCAAAGTGAGGAGGAACAACAAGAGAGTGTCCATGCTCCATGACAACAGGGGTCAAGGATCAGCTCAGAGATCAAAAAAATCTCAAACAAGAGAGCTACCCGCTCTGATACCACTTGAACGGTTTTAGACCCCTTAAAACAACCAGATTAACCTAGTTAATTAGCCAAGTGATTAACTTAGTCAAATTATGCAATTCTAGGTTATCACAAACATACAATCATATCAATAATATAAAGCAGCAGAATAATAAAGAACACAATGATATGATCACCCAGGAAACCACACGGTAAAAACCTGGGGAGGATTTGACCCATCGACTCAAGGCAAACCTAAATCCACTATGAAAGAATCGAAGTTCATACAAAAGGACTTACAAGCTCCCCGCTCGACTTCCTAATGCTACCTACCAGTAGAACTTATTGACACGACCACGTGCAAGCTCCGAATCCACGGACTCCTTCTTTCTGGGATTCTCCAATCAGCTACAAGCACCCACGCTTGTTATTCTTTAAGCTTCAATGGTAGCAACCGAGTTGATCATCAAGATGTTGAAGTAATCTCTACCTTGAAAACCCTAAGCTTTGTGTAAAGGAAAGCTCCTCTAGATCTCACAAGAGATTTACACAAAACAACAATGTATGAGCAACAATACAACATGAGCAACTCTAAAAACGTGGCTAGGGTTTTGCCTTATATACCTAGGGCAAAAACATAAAACCCTAAACGTTTAATGAGTTAGGGCTGAGTTGAAAATTCTGCAGAAAACGTAATCTGGCCGACTTTCGATCGATCGAGTCTATCCTTCGATCGATCGAGCCAGGCTGAAATGCCCCAATGCATCTGCAGCTTCTCGATTCCAACTTTACAATAATTAATCAACTTTGAGCAAGTCTAAACAAGACTAAACATATTGTTTTGATCATGGTTTGCCAATATTACACATTAGAGTTCTAAATACATAAATTCCTAAATCTTTAGAACCTAACAGAAAGGTTTAGAAATCTTGAACTTCAGAACCGGCAGCAAGAATCTCTGTTTTATGCAAGTCAGGAAAGAGATACTGAGGGTGGCTCTTCCAGAGGTGGGTCGAGGAGATCTTCATGCAGGAGGACTTGGAGTCCTAATAATGCTTGACTTATGTCTTTTTTTTTTTTTTTTTTACAAATGGACAAGACATGTCTAAATGCCCCAGTTTAACCAAAAAAATATTTTTAAGTGTTAAATAGAGTCAAAAATGGATCTGAAAGGTGCCTAGAAACACAAAACATGATAAGTGGGTCTTTGGTGGTGATGCATGCCAATCGGCACTTGAGGAGTGTCGATTGGCACTTTGAAAGTGCCGATTTGCACTTTTAGAGTGCCAAATGGCACTTTAATGTGCCGACTATCTTACCCCATTGTGGGCCAACTTTTCACGCTTTTTTGACGCGTGTTTTGCGTTTTCAAGTTTTTTGAAAAATGTTTTCTTCGTTTGCGACCATGAAACACTTTCCTAGTCAACTACAAGCTCTTGAAACTTATTTAAACTTAGTTAAGGATTGAGGTAGCTTATTTTAACATCTATCCTGCAAAAAAATCTCTTCATCAAGGTTAGCAAGACACAATAATCACAAGCAAAAGTTATCCATGGCTAACAATCAACATTTTTCTCATTCAACCATTCATGATATCAACAGATGGGTCCGTAGCTTTGATTTTAGTACAAAGACCAATTTTACAGCCTATAAAATAGGGGGAATCAAGGCTTTGAAGAATGTCAAAATCAAGTGGAACTTCCTCCGTGCTGCTGTGAAGTTCTGGGATCCTAAAGATCATGTGTTTTGGTTTAAAACTACTGAACTTTGCTCCACAATTGAAGAATTTTCAGCTATTTTGGGTTATGATCCAAACAAGAAATCCGTAGCAATTTCTTGTGATCCTAGGCATAGGGAATCTTTGTTTGATGCTCTAGGTCTTCCTACTTCAATAACCAGTAGCATGATTGAAGGACATAAGATGGACCTTTGTGCAATTCTTTCAAGACTGATTAACAAATGTACTTATTGAGTGACTGACAACATGCTGAAAAATTTTGGCTTGGCTCTCTGCTTCGTGGGAACATTTTTGCCTTGCTCAGGAAGGCATGGTTTTGCAAATGCTCAAGCCATAAGTGTTGTGAGTCAAATTAAGGATGGTGATAATCCTGTTTCTCTGATCTTGGTAGAAACTCTTTTAGGATTGGACTTTGTATTTCATGGTGGGGAGTCACAAAACTTTCTTGGGCGTCCTTTGACTTTGCAGATATGGCTGATGGAAAGACTGGATATGATTGCCAGGCCTACAGTTGGCAATTATGGTCCTGGTAGTTTTCTCAGTAGGACTGTCATCAAAACTGAGTGTCAAACTGAAAGCGACTGGGTGAAATTTCTGAACAAGAAATCCAGTGCCTTAATTTGATGGAATTGTTATTAGTGGCAGTTCCAATATTAGCAAGGAATGCCTAGTGGAAAAGGAAGAAAACCTTTCACTCCTGTGGACACGAATCCTACTTCTATAAGGAACATGTTGTTGGGTTTGGAGATGGTTGATTGGGTGGATCAATCTTTTGTCAAGGTTCACTTTCACAAGATGACTACAAAATACTCTAACTGGTTGGTGGACAAGATTACTGACAAGGAGGCTGACATGGTTGCTATGAGAAAACAATTTCTTAGAGACAATCGAGAAAGACATGATGATGAAAACTATGAATTTAAAAGAAGGGACAAAAGTGACAAAGTACCTAGCCTAGAGGAAATCAATGATCAACCAAAAGAGAAAAGACTGAAGACAAAATGACCTTCTTATTTTTGGCTTTGAACATATTTATTTTAAAAGTTGATGTGAAACTCTTATGTTTGGGAATTATTTAGGACTTGCAAGTTAAGGATTCTATTTAGGGTTTATATTTTTAAGGTTTGGTTTTTTATGGCTTGGTTTAGGGTTTGGGTTTTTAGGGTTTTTTTATTTTTATTTTATTTTTTATGGCTTGGTTTAGGGTTTAGGTTTTTGATTTCTGTGTAATGGCATGATTTAATGGAATGGTTGAATTTTTGCTTAATGGGTAAATGGTAGATTTGGGGAAGTTGTGACTGAACCAATGTTTTGTTGCCTACATACCTCCTTGGTATAAAGATTAGGTCATCACGTAGTTCATTTTTTTTATTTGCCTTAATTTTTTCCTAGGTTGCCCTTTCGGGTTTTCAGCCTAGCAGGCTCTCTTACTCTCTTTTTGCATAGATTACCCCTTCGGGTTTTCAAACTACCCCTTTTTTTTTTGACAACCTATGAATGGAAATATGATAATTTACAACCACTTCAAACATGGTGTTTTCAGACTACCACCTCAGACGTGGTATTTCTTCAATTGATCCATGTTGGTTGGTTCAGTGAAAGGATTTGCATCTAAGTCCGTCAACCTTACTGCTACCCCAGAGTATATCTGCTTGATAATATATGGGCCTGCCCAATTTTGCTTGAACTTCCCATTTGTCTCTTGAATCGAGGATTGGATCTCTTTCAGCACTAAATCCCCCAACTTTAGATCTCTAGTTCTTACTTTCTTGTCAAAAACCTTCCTAAGCCTCCTTTGATAACCTTGAATGTGATAAAAGGCCTCGAGTCTTTTCTCATCCAACATGCATTACTGGTCATATCTGCTTTGCAACCAATCTACTTCAGGGATTTCACTTTCCAGTATTGTCCTCAGTGAACGGACACCCATTTCAATGGGAAGGACTGCTTCCATCCCATACACCAATGAATAAGGAGTGGCTTCTGTGGAAGATCGAATTGATGTCCTATACCCCCGAAGTGCATAGGGTAATTGTAGATGCCAATCCTTGTAGTTCTTTGTGCTCTTCTTCAAGATTCACCCTATATTCTTGTTTGCAGCCTTAACTGTTCCATTAGTCGGAGGATGGTAGGATGAGAATTTGTGGTGCTGAATATTGAACTGTTGTAGTAGCTTCTCTGTTTCTCCCTTGAAATGCAGCCCATTGTCTGAGATAATTTCATGTGGTACCCCATATCTACAAATGATATTAGTTTGAATAAACTGAGCAACTTTCTTTGAGTTCAAAACCTTGTATGAAGCAGCTTCTACCCATATAGTGAAATAATCAATAGCAACAAATATAAATTCATGGCCGTTGGATGCTGTTGGATGAATCTTCCCAATATTATCTATTCCCCATGTAGAAAACGACCAGGGTGAAGTCAGGGTATGTAATGGCATAGGTGGCATGTGCTTTAGATCTCCATGGACTTGGCATTGATGACTCTTTCGAACATGAGCTGTGTAATCCGCTTCCACAGTAGTCCAGTAATACCCTTGCCACATTATCTTTCGTGACAGCATGTGTGCATTCATATGTGGCCCATAGCTTGACTCATGAACTTCTTCAATTATTTGTTGTGCTTCCTTGGTGGTCACACAAAGGAGATGAATTCTATCATATGATCTTCTGTAAAGCCTCTCCCTATAAATAATATAATTAGTGGATAGCCTTCTAATGGTCAATTGGCCATTCTTATCTGCAGATGGTGGGTATGTCCCATCTTTAAGGTATTGTAAGATGTCTGTGATAGGCCAAGAATGTATTGACCCTTTGTGATGAATTAACCAATTAATTAGCCAAGTTAATTAATTAATTCAATTAGCATGCAATAAGCGTGGTAGCATAAAAAAATCACCAACTAAGTTAATATGTAGTAGAAAATAAAGTTGACACGGTGATTTGTTTTCAAATGGAGAAAACCTATATGGCAAAAAACCCCATCGGGTGATTTTAAGGTCACCACTCCCGAGAATTCACTATTATAACAACAAGCGGTTACAAGTAAAGGAATCCCAGTACCTTATACCAACCTATAGTTGAACCCTTACCCCAATACCCAATTGGACTTTTTCTGTAGTGACAATCTCTCCTTTTCAATGCACGGCTCCCAGTACGTGACTAACCAATTCGATGCACGAATCCCAGTACGCAGCTTACTCACCAACTTAAGAAAGATGTTGGCTGCAAAGTTCTTCAGTTCATAACATGATGAAGATCATGAAGCTCCTTGGTTACAAAACCATACGGTGTATAAATATAGCAGCTTCTTGAATAGAAAGATGAACTAGGGCATATGTCTCTGGTTCATAATATGCTAGTGAAAAACTTTTGCATTGAGTTGCATTTGCTGTGACGGCCCTTAAAACAACCCTTATATATGTTTAGGGTTGTGTGAAAAGAAAGCCCAAACATTTATTCACGGATTGGAGTGAAATCAACTTTGAAAAAATGATTTTCATAAACCTCGATAGATACCCTATCTATCGAGCAGCTGTCAAGTATCGCGTTGAAACAACTGTTTAAACCTTGATAGATACTAGCTGTCGAACTAGCTATCAAGTTTTAAAATCCAACACTTCTTCACTTGTTTCTTGGACAGACTTGCATGACTTTAACACTTGAACTAGAAACCTTATTCCTTGAAGTATTAAAACACATCCTAGATCTACCCAAGTACAAATAAAGTGTGTTTTGTCAAAGGATTAGCCAATTCTATATTGACATATGTTCCTAACAATGATTCACATATGTCCTAACAGTCTGAATACCATTCACTTTCCCTATTCTTTCCCTCATCTTCTTCCATTGACATGCAATAAGCCGGCTCCTTTTTTTGTTCGACCACTATAGGTATAGCTTCATCTTCCTTAGGTCCATCCATCATAGAGGATATTGTTGCTAACGCATTTGCAATCTGATTCTGCATCATTGGCACATTTTGGTATTGGATCTTGTTGAATTTTGAGGCCCACTTTTGAAGACATTCATGATAAGGCATCAGCCTCTCTTCCTTGATCTTCCATCTATTCTAAACTAAGAAATTATCAAAGCTGAATCACCATATACTTCCATTTTAAGAATGGGATGTGTGTCCCTTTTGAAGAAATTAAGAGAACTCTAATGCCACTTCCATTTTGATTAGTTGCTCTATCAAAATACATCTTCCATGATTTTACCTCGATCCCTATGATATCCTCATTTGGAAAGTCTCCTTGGATCTCTTCAGCTTTTTCAGGTGAACAGTGGGCTAAGTGATCAGCAATCGCTCTCCCCTTCACAGACTTCTGAGTCACATATTTAATATCAAATTTTGATAGAAGCAGAACCCATTTAGCCGTCATTCCATCTTGCATAGGCTTTTCCATCAAATACTTCAAAGGATCCATTCTTGCAATCAACAAGACTTTGAAAGCAAGCATATAATGCCTGAGTTTACGGTTTGCCCATACAGGTGCTACACATGTCTTCTCAAGTGGTGAATACTTTTCTTCATAAGGAAACATCTTCTTGCTAATGTAGTAGATTGCATTCTCTTTCCTAGACTCCTATAAGTATTGAGCAAGCAAAGCCCCCATTGCTGTGTCCGTAGTTGTGAGATACAACAATAGTGGCTTTTCAGGTACCGGTGGAACCATTATCATCAGATAATTCTTGATCTTCTCAAAAGCTTCTTGGCATTTTTTATTCCAGACTGTGGAAACTTCTTTCTTGAGCAGTCGAAAAATTGGTTCACAAGTCATGGTGAGCTGGGCTATGAATCTGCTGATGTATTGTATCCTCCCTAAAAATCCTCGATCTCCTTTTCAGTCCTTGGAGGTTTCATCTCCACAATGGCCTTGATTTTGTCAGGATCGACTTCAATTCCCCTCTGACTTACCATAAATCCCAATAGCTTTCCGGATGTTACACCAAAAGTTCACTTTTTGGGATTTAACCACAGCTTATAGAATTGGATTCTTTCAAAGAACTTCCATAAGGCTGGTATGTGCCCTTCACGATCTTTGGACTTCACTATCATGTCATCAACATAAACTTATACTTCTTTATGGATCAAATCATGTAACAAAGTAGTGGCTGCACGTTGGTAAGTAGCACCAGCATTTTTAAGGCCAAATGACATGACCTTGTAGCAATTTGTCCCCTATGGAGTAATGAATGAGGTTTTTTTCCATATCTTCTGGAGCCATCTTTATCTGATTGTACCCCGAAAACCCATCCATAAATGACAGCAAAGCATGTCCTGCTGTATTATCAACCAAAATATCAATGTGAGGCAAGGGAAAATCATATTTTGGGCTAGCCTTATTTAGATCTCGGAAGTCTACACACATTCTCACTTTCCCATCCTTTTTTGACATCGGAACCACATTAGCTAACCATTCTGGGTAGTTGACCACCCTCAAGAATCCGACATTGTACTGTTTCTCGACTTCTTTCTTGATCTTGAGAGTCCATTCTGGCTTCATTCTTCTTAACTTCTGCTTGGCCAGCTTCATGGTTGGATTTGTTGGAATGCAATGCTGTACTCTATCTGTATCAATCCTAGGCATGTCTTCATAGGACCATGCAAATACTTCCTTGAATTCTGTCAGTAGGGCAACTAATACTTCTTTCTCAGAGATGGTCAGGCTGTTGGCCACTTGTATCATTTTAGGTTCATCATCATTTCCTAGGTTAATAGGTTGGGTTTCTTCTTTTATAGGTTCTAAATGCCCTTGTTTTAATTCCTTATTATTAAGAACTTTTTTACCAATTTTAGAAATAAAAACATTCAAAGCCAACAAATAAGCAGAATTAGAAATCATATTATAAGGAAAAGAGTTCCTAACAGACTCAACAGATTCAACAGAAAATGACTCTATAGGAATACTATCACAAACAGACTCAACAGGATTAGTAATATTAGCAGAAACAGACTCAATAGGAATAGAAACTATGTTTTTGGTAGGAGTGACTGGCTCGATGGTCTTTATCTTCTTGACAGGAGTGATTGGCTCGACGGTCTTGATCTTCTTCACAGAGTCCTCCATGGGGTGGGCGGCTCCCTCCCATGCCCAGTTCTTCAACTTGGTCGTGGCTTCGATAATGGCAAGCGGCTCCCAATGAGTTCCTTCTTCCCTTAGCATCAGTACCAGAGGGTTTTCATACATATAATCCGTGACTTCATCATCAATCTCCATATTTGTGGGCTTGTCAATCACAAAAGTATCCAGGCACTCTATGCTATCCATCCACTCACCAAACAAATCTTACTTTCCTTTGTTGCTCGGGTGGGTGTATTGAGGGAGGTATTTTGACTCATTCCCTTCCATCTTCTCATCATCACCTTCAAGACTCTCTAGTGTTAGGTTTTCGAAGTTGTGGATCATCAACTTTCTATCTAGGGTGGCCAATCTAGCGTTTATGTCATCTTCTTCCTCAGTGTATGGGGTCAGTGAGCCAAGCTTTTGAATTGTGGAATGATCCTAACTCAGGAATTTCTCTACCATGCTTAGTCATATTGAGGACCAGACCTTGAACTAACATTAGTAATATAGCTCCAATCTGAGGGAGCCCATAAGGGCGATCATCATAGTCTATATTATTGGCTTCTTCAACCTCCTTTCCTGCAGCCTCCAACACATTTACTAGCCTATATTAATCGCTTTCGACATCGCTTCCCATGTCTATAGGTTCAATTTCAACATCATCTTCTATATCCCCACCATAATAGTCTACATCATCATCATAGTCTTCATAGTAGAGCCCTTCGTCTTCATCTTCTTTATCACTAAGGGATTCACTCCAATCATTGCCACTATATTAGATATCATAGTCTTCACTATCATTGCTTTCACTACTATTGTGGCTATCATTTTCACCATCTCTACTGCCACTATTGATGTTGCCGCTATTGCTATCACTCTTGCTATTGCTACCTTTATCATCATCACTAGGGTCTTCTCCCCTTTCTTCATCACTTGTCCTTGCTTCATACGGGCTTTTCAATACATGTTGGCAAGCCTCCTAATACTCTTCTTCTTCTATATTGCAAATGGCATCTCTTAGAAGCATAGTCATTGCATTAGGGTCCATATAATCAGCCCAATCAGTTGGGACCCAATTTGTGTCTTCCTTCTTCAGTTCTGGAAGCTGGTTGTTACAATCAAATAGTAGTTCAAATCTGGGCACCATTGTTTTTGTTTCAGGGTCAAATCTCGGTTCAGGGAATCCCCAATAGTGTTAACTATCTCTAGCTTTGACAAACATTTTAGTCAATGTTGGAGTATAAGGTTTTAGGGGTTCCGGGGGACAAGGAAGTCCCTTTGCTTTGGCTTTGGCTTGAGCCATTCTTCTCACCTCCATCTCTAACAAGTCATCATCAGTGGGCTTATAGCCTAGCCCAAAAGGTGGTGTGGCAGTAGGAATTATTGGGTCTTGAAAAATTGGCTTCTTCATAGTCTTCCCCAAGTTCATTCCTGGAAGGTAATTTATTCTCCTCATCATTGCTGCCATGTTGTTGTTGCTGTAGGGAGCAAAGTCCATGGGGATCTTCTCCACTCCTTCTCTTCTTTCAAAACCAGGCTTCTTAATCTCAAAGCCATCCAAGGTCAATGGCTCCTTCTCAAATCAATACCAAAAATGGGCTTTGGCATAGTCACATGTCATGGATCCATGGTCACCCAAGGAGCGTATTGAAGCATGAAGCTATGTTCAAGACTTGAAACTCCACCTTTTTGATCATTGGCCCTATAGTGAGCTCCAGTGTTACGGTTCCCAAGACCTCCCTTCTACTATTATCATATGCCCTCACATGCTGATCAGTTAGCACAAAATCTTCAATACTTAGACCCAAGCAACTTGTAGTCTTTATAGGACACACATTTATGGCACTTCCACCATCAATTAGAACCATTGGAATCTGCTTGCCTTTGGCATCTACAGTAATGTGCAACGGGTCATTGTGGTGCTTCCCTTTCTTTGTCAAATCCTTGTCAGAATAGGAAATAGTGAGTTCCCTACTTATGGACCAAATCATAGCATTCAGATCTTGAGTAGTAGTGGTTGTAGGAACTTGGATTTGATTGAGAAGGTCTACCAGATTCTGATGGTGCTTGTATGAGGTCATGAGTAAACCCCATAAAGATATATTGGCTTGAGTCTTCTATAGTTGCTTGAGGACCTCATCCTCTTCAGTGGGTGTTTGTTGGGTGGCCTTGTTCAGGGCTTCTATTGGGTTGTCTGTCTAAATGTGGGGGTTTGAAGTGTCTCCCCCCCTTTGATGTGGGAAATTTTTGTTGAGTCATTCAGATTAGTGTCTTGGGGTTTAAAATGTCTCCCAACATTTGTGGATGTTGAGCCATTTGATTGGGGTTCAAAGTGTCGCCCCCCGTTTGTAGGTATTGGGTTGCTTGATTGGGGTTCGAAGTGTCTCCCCCCGTATGTTAGTGCTTGGTAATCTGATTGGGGTTTGAAGTGTCTCCCTCCATTTGTGGATGTTGGGTGATTTGTGGTCTCGATTACATCTTCACTCCATATGTCATACCTTGCAGTGGATGTCATTCCCATCAGCTCTTCCCATGTCATTATAAAACATTCAGGTAGGTCATAAATCAACTTAGATGGGTCTTCTTTACTTTCCTTCTCAGTCATTAAGCAATTAATCCTTGGTCCTCTCCCAAAATTTTGATTGGGCAAGGGATTATTAGTGATGTTAGGCTTTGTAGGTGGTGCAATCACCATATTGTCTATTAGGTCTTGAATTGAATGATGAAGGCCAAAAAACTTGTCAGTATCATGGCTAGGGCTTTAGTGGTAGGCACATCTCTTAGTCACATCAAATCTTGTAGGCAATGGGTTTGGGATTGGTCTTGGATCTAAGGGCTTTAGTAACCTTTTGGCTTTTAGTTTCTTATACACTTGACTTACAGGCATATACAACTCATGGAATTCCCTTATAGGCCTTGGAGGTGGCCTTTGTGATATTAGCATGGGGGCAATGGGAGCAATAAGTTGATAAGGATATTTTTGCATATATTATAAACTTCTAAGCCTTAGAATTAGATCCTAAATTATTTTTAAACCTTGGTGGGTCCTCATTCTTTATAGTACTTATGGTATATAGGCAATAAATTCATTACAACCATAGCTAATCGTTCTTCTTCACTTGGCCTATTCATCATCTATGCAGCTTTGGACCTCCATTTGGTAATGAAGGTAGAGAAGGATTCTTTTGGCTCTTGCTTCGTGGTCTTGAGGTCCCTCCTTGTTATATCCACCTTTATATTGTACTTGTATTGACTGTGAAACTCACGGCAGATGTCCTCCTAGCCTTTTGCTCTAGCATCATTTAGGTTAAGGAACCATCTAAGAGTGGCTCTAGTCAGAGTGTTTTGGAACATTTGAGAAAGTAGTTCTTCAGTCGCACCTAGGGGCTACATGGCCCTCATATACATCTTCAAATGGGACTTTGGGCAGCCAGTCTCGTCGAACTTGTCCAAGGTTGGCATCTTGAACTTGGGAGGCAGCCTCACATCGACGAAAAGTGAGAGTGATTGGTAGTCTATGAGGTCCTCCATCTTGCGAGCTCTCTTGATCATCTTTTCCATCTTTTGTTCATCCTTTCGTTGATATTCTTCTCACTCTCTATGGTTGGTGGGTTATGGTTAGCCTTGTTCTCTTCTTGGTTACTCTTCAAGTTCTGAAACTATTGCACCATAAGGTTCATTCCCCCTCAACTGGATTTGACTAGCTACTATGGTGTTGAGTATCTTTTGAGTGTTCATAGGTTCTTTGGTATTTAGATGTTCTCCCCCTTCTGCCATAGTGTCGAGATCTTCAGACTTCTTATGGCTTGAACTGTCTTGTAGGTTGAATATGGGATTGTGATGTTGCAGCAGTGGAATGTCTTCAATGCTCATGGGCTTTAGTACCGTGATGGGAGTGATGGGCTTGGAATTGGAGCTACTAGCTTGAGTGTCAGCCTTGGGTTCTCTTTGTAGCCTTCCTTCAGATCTTGACCAAATTCTTCCCTAAGAACAGGCTTGGTCGGGTTAGTCAAAGCTAGGTCCCCATCTACATCAATCAACCTTCCAAACAAACATACGCAACATGCAATGCAATTTAATCATGGACCGGCCTAGGGGTAGGTTCTAAGTCATTACATTGTAGGGTGGGATTGTTGTTTTATTGTTTCCCATAGCTAGGACATTACACCTCCCAACTTGTAATGTAATGAACATTGCATTGGTCTGAACAACATGGTTTATCCTTTACAGTCAACAAGAAATGATCTAGTGACTTTGGGCTATGAGTTGGTGAGTTCACCACTAGGTACCCAAATCTAATGAAGACCGGTGATCCATGGTTACTACCACGATATTGTTGAGAGGGGTGCATACATTTTTGTTGTTTTGATGGCACACACTATGACAGTTAGCGAAAGCTTTTAACAAACAAACATGGCAACACAAACAAAATATCATACAAACATCTCAAGACATAAACAAACAAACCAATAACAATATCATGCAAAAGACAAGGGTATATTGTTAGTCACTTGCGTCTAACACAAAGCTTAGCCCTCGACATCCCCAGTGGAGTCGCCACTGTGAGAGACCGCCAAAATTGGGGTGCCTTAAAAAAAAGAAGAAGATGTTTTTAAGGGCACCTCTCTTATTTTTTAAGTGGTGTGGAGTCGCCACTTATTTTTTATACAAAAAAAATAAATAAATAAGAACAAATAAATACAAAAAAAAAAAAAAAAAATACATGATCGAAATACTTCATTGTCATTGATTGAATAATGATAAATATAATCTTAGTAAATTGAATCTTATAAGGCTTTGAGTCCTAGTTACATTCTATGCAATACATAGCTTTTTGTCATAGTTACAATCTACCCAAAAATAAAAAGAAAGGCAAAGCACAAATCTACCTATCGAAAAGAACAAAGTTCGGAGGCTAAGTTACTGAATGGGAAGGTGATAGGCACCCATTCCACCCAGACAGAGTCTGGTCTTCTAGACTCTAATGACCAATATACCCTTTTATGCATGATATTGAATGATATGTCGAAAATACATGACATACACTTGACTAGAACTAACTCATATAAGTCTATCTTATGAATGTTACCTCTTTTTAGAAAAAAAATTCAAATCTGTTTTTGTAAGTAAAAAAAAAAAAATTGATTTGATTCATTTAAAAAAAAAAAAAAAAAACTAGATCTGTTTTTGTGAAGATAAAAAATTAGTTTTGCAAAGAAAATTAGATATGTTTTTATATAAAGAAAGAACAAGGTTTTGCTAAAAAATATCAGATCTGTTTTGGAGCAAAGTTAAAAATGGTGATTTTCATTAAGAAAAATCTAGATTTGTAGAGAAAAAAAATCAGATCTGTTTTTTTATGAATAAAATAAGAAAAAGACTTTTTTTTTAGAAGACAGACTACACTCAAGAGATAAATCTATGTTACATGCGTCAATAAAAAAATCATCTCAACTTTTGACTTCTTCTCTTAAATTTCAAAATCTGCTATTTTGTGACAAAGAAAATTTTCTAAAACAAAAAATCAATTCTGTATTTAATGAAAATATAGATCAGTTTTGAGAGTTAAAAAAATCAGAACTATATTTAATAAAAATACAGATCAGTTTTATGAGTTAAAAAAATTAGAACTGTATTTAATGAAAATACATATCAGTTTTATGAGTTAAAAAAAAAATCAGACCTATATTTAATGAAAATACAGATCGGTTTTGTGCTTAAAAAAAATCAGATCTGAAAAATTCAGAATAGTTTTTAATTTAAAGAGATCTTTGATCATAAGCAGATTTTGAGATTCAAGAGAGAAATCATAACAAATAACATCTAAGAACATATTTTAAAAAACAATTTGAACAAAACATGGCAATTATATCAAGAATCAGAAATAATAAAATATCCTAGACTTATTCATGCATCATCAATCAAAATTAATAAAGAAGACTAGAAAAAGAAAAGAAATTAACTACCTCTTGCATGCGTGCTCTTCTTAGTGAAAGGATATTTTAGGAATCAAAGAAATTTATTCAACTCTTTGAAGCCTAAAATATTTTGCTTATAGAAAATAAATTCCTAAGGTAAGAGCCTCCAAAATATCTTTAATGTAAGAGAGAATTGAAAAGAAGAAAGGAGCCAGAAAGAGGGGGGTCAAAAAGTGTGAAAAGTTTACTAAATTTTAAGAGGCACCCTCTATTTATAGGGGTGAGAATGCTTCAAAAAATTAGCTAAATGATCAGAATACGAACTAGGACGCATCCTTATCTCTAAAAAATCAAAAATGATAAGATTTATGTCAATCCTGGAGCCCTTGGGCCAAGTCAAACTTGAGAAGTGTCGATCGACACTCTGAGATTGCCGAATGTCCCACTTGGGTGTTGGACCCGCATTTGAGTTTTAGTCCATTTTGGACTCTTGTTTTGAGCCAATACTTGTACTTAGACGCATTTTTAATCCATATTCTAAAAATTAAATTCATTTTTTGATAATTCAGGTCTTTTCAACAATGATTATCTTGTAGATAAATACTCCAAAAGTCTTGATTATCCACAATTTTGTTGTTATTTGATTATCCTCTTTATTCCCATGCATGCAAGCTTATTTTTGACACTAACTAACAACCAATCGCAAAATTATTTAATTTATTTAAATTTTCTAACCAATCAGAATTAATTTAAACTAATCATGTGTGTTTGGTTCCTTGCAAACAAAATGCATGTAGACCATGCAAACTTGATCATGCGATATCTTTCAATCCGACGGTCCGATTTGAAAATTCAGCATACTGTCACGACCGTTAGAATCTCAAGATCATTTTTATGATATGCAATCAATGAAATAATGCATGTATTGCAATCATGAATTTTGGGTATATGAATGGTCATTCTAGCCATCTTCCTTGATTAAATTATGGGTGCAAAATTGAGTGTCTACAAGGTCCAAAGCCGCACAGATGATGAATAGGCCGAATGAAGAAGAGAAATTGACAATGGTTGTAAAAATATTGTTACCTGTATACCATAAATATTTGTTTGCTCAGTACTTTCCAAATTTTAAAGATTTAATAGCTGCTAGTACTCAGGTTGAGTATGCAATAAATAATAGGACCATAAAGAATGAGGATGCACCTAAATTTAAAAGGAATTTTGGGCCTTCTAGCTCTAAAAATATAGAAGTATCTAACATATATAAAACTGATCCATACCAACTTATTACCTCAGTGCAAATATCACAAGGACCGCCTCCACGGCCTAGGAGGGAATTTCATGAACTTTATATGCCGATAAGTCAAGTATTTGAAAAGCTGAAAGCAAAAGGGTTACTGAAACCCTTAGACCCAAGACTAGTGCCAAATCCATTACTTGCAAAGTTTGATGTGAGTAAAATGTGTGCCTACCATCAAGGCCCAGGCCACGACACTGATAGGTGTTATTATCTTTGGCATGCAATTCAAGATTTAATAGACACGAAGGTGATTGCACCACCTACAAGGCCTAATGTCACCAACAATCCCTTACCCAACCACAATTTTGGGAGATGACCAAGGATCAACTTTTTGATTTCTGAGGAGGAAGGAGAGGAGGATTCGTTTGAGTTGATTTATGACCTACTCGAATGCTTTATGATGACTTGGGAAGAGCTAATGGGCATGACATCTACAGCAGGATACGATATATGGAGTGAAGATACTACAGAAATCCTAAATTACCCAACATCCACATATGGGGTCGACACTTCAAACCCCAATCAAATAATCCAACATCCATATATGGAGGGAAACACTTTAAACCCCACTCAGATGACCCAACATCCACATAGGGGGGGGGGGGGGACACTTCAAACCCGCACATTTGGAGACAGACAACCAGATAGAAACCTTGAACAAGGTAACCCAACAAACACCCAATGAAGAGGATAAGGTCCTTAAGCAGCTGTAGAAGACACAAGCCAACATATCCTTGTGGGGTTTACTCATGGTCTTAGATAAGCCCTGCCAGAATTTGGTGGACCTTCTCAATCAAATCCAAGTCCCTACAACTACTACTTCTCAAGACTTGAATGCTATGATTGAGTTTATAAGTAGGGAGCTTACTATTTCCTACTCCGACAAAGATTTGACTAATAAGGGGAAACATCATAATGACCCATTGCACATTATTGTAGATGCCAAAGGCAAGAGGATAACAATGGTCTTAATTGATGATGGAAGTGCTTTGAATGTGTGTCCTTTGAAAATTGCAAGTTACCTAGGCTTGAGTATTGAAGATTTTGTGCCATCTGATTAGCATGTGAGAGCATATGACAACAGCAGAAAGGAAGTTTTGGGGACAATGATGCTGGAGCTCACCATAGAGCCAATGATAAAAAAAAAGAAAAAAAAAAGAAAAAAAAAGAAGGAATTTCAAGTATTGAACGTAGCTTAATGCTTCAACATGCTTCTTGGGTGACCATGGATTCAAGATACAGTGGCCGTGCCTTCATCCCTATACCAAAAGGTTCGGTTTCCACATGAAGGAGCTATAGTTACCATATATGGTGACACTTTAACCGTACCAAAGCCCATTTTTTATATTGATTATGAGAAGGAGACAGTAACCCTAAATGACTTTGAGATTGAGAATCTTGGTTTTGAAAGAAGGGAAGAAGAGGTTGAAAAGATCCTTATGGACTTCAATCCCTATAGTAACAACAATGTGGTAGCAATGATGAGGAGGATGAGTTATTTTCCAGGGATGAGCCTAGGGAAGACTGCGAAAGAGGCGGCTATTCGAGTCCTACCAATTCCCACAACCACACCACATTTTGGGTTAGGTTATAAACTTATAGATGATGACTTATTAGAGTTGGAGTTAAGGAAGATGGCTTGTACAAAGGCTAAAGTAAAGGGACTTCCTAGTCCCCAGAACCGTTGAAGCCATACACTCCTACACTGAATGGGAAGTTTGTCAAAACTAGAGATAGTCCCCGTTACTAGAGAGTTATTGAATCGAGATATGATCTTGAGTCAAAAGCAATGATGTCTAGATTTGAATTATTCCTTGATTGTGACAATAAGCTTCCAGAACTGAAGGAGGAAAATACAAATTGAGTCCTAAATAATTGGGTAGATTATATGGATCATGATGCAATGACTACCTTGTTGGGAGATGCTATCTTCAACATAGAAGAGGAAGAATATTGGTAGGCATGCCAACATGCATTGAAGAACCCATATGAAGCAAGAACAGATGATGAGAAGGATGAAGAGGGAGAAGCCCCTAGTGATGATGATGAAGGTACTGGCAGTGAAGATGATAATAATGGTGACAGCAATAGTGATGATAGTGAAGGCAGTGATGGTGGAGACCATAGTAATGATGATAGTGATAGTGAAGGAAGTAACAGTGAAGACTATGATAGCCAAGATAGCGGTAATGATAGGGGTGAACCATTTAGTGATAGAGAGGACGAAGATGTGGGAGCCTTCTATGAAGACGATTCTTATGATGATGTGGACTATTATGATGAAGACATAGAAGATGATGCAGAAGCTGTAGGTGGAGACTATGATGAATACCTTTATGGTCGACCTTCAGATTAGAGTTCATTACAGATGCTAGTTCAAAATCAGGCCCCCGATATGACTTATGGTAAGGAGATTCCCGAGCTTGGTTCATTTCATAATTTAGAGTTTGGCTCATTGACTGCATATACTGATGAAGAAGATGACATAGATGTAACATTGGTGACATTGGGTAGAAATTTAATGATCCACCGCTTTAGAAACTTAACTTTGGAGGATTTTGAAAGGGAAGATGAGAGAATGGAAGGGAGCAACTTAGAGTAACACCCCCAAAATGTCCGCCTATGCAACAAAGGGAGGCGAGATTTATTTGGGGAGTGGATGGACAGCATAGAGCGCCTGGATGGCTATGCATTTGACAAGCCCGCAGATATGGAAGTAGAGGGTGAAAGCCCAGACTATATGGAAGAAGACCCTAGAGTGCTGATGCTGAAGGAAGAAGGAACTCACTGGGAGCCAGCTACCATCGTTGAAGCCACAACTGAGTTTAAGAACTGGGCATGGGAGGGAGTTGCCCACCCCATGGAAGACCCTCTGGAGAAGATTAGGATCATCAAGCCATTTACTCTTGCTAAAAATATTGTTTCTATCCCTATTGAGTCTATCTCTACTAGTATTGTTATTCCTGTTGAGTCTGTTTGTGATTGTGTTTCTATTCCTATAGAGTCCATTCCTGTTGAGTTTATTAAGAACTCTGCTTCTTATAATATAATTTCTAATTCTGCTTATTTGTTAGTTTTGAATGTTTTTATTTTGAAAATTAGTAAAGAAACTTTTAATAATGAGGAATTAAAACAAGGACATGTAAAATCCATAAAAGAAGAAACCCAATCTGTTAACCTAGGAACTGATGATGAACCTAAGATGGTCCAAATTGGTAACACCTTAACTTCCTCTGAGAAGGATGCATTAGTCACACTACTAAAGGAATTTAGAGAGGTGTTTGCATGGTCATACGAGGGTATGCTTGGGATTGATACAAATATAGTGCAACATTGCATTCCTACAAACCCAGCCATGATGCCAATCAAGTAGATGCTGAGAAGGATGAAGCTAGAGTGGACTCTTAAGATCAAAGAAGAAGTTGAGAAATAGTACAATGTGGGATTCTTGAGGGTGGTAAACTACCTAGAATGGTTAGCTAATGTGGTTCCAGTATCGAAAAAGGATAGGAAGGTGAGAATGTGTGTAGACTTCAGAGACCTCAATAAGGCCAGCCTAAAGGATGATTTTTCCCTTGCCCCATATTGATATCTTAGCTGATAACATGGTGGGACATGCATTGCTGTCATTCATGGATGGCTTTTCAGGATACAATCATATAAAGATGGCTCCAGAAGATATGGAGAAGACATCCTTCATTACTTTATACATATTACTACAAGGTCATGCCATTTGGCCTTAAGAATGTTTGTGCCACTTACCAACTGGCAATCACTTCTTTGTTGCATGATTTGATACACAAAGAAGTAGAAGTTTATGTGGATGACATGATAGTGAAGTCCAAAGACTCTAAAGGGCACATACCAACTTTACGAAAGTTCTTTGAGAGAATTCAATTTTATAAGTTGCGGTTGAATCCAAAGAAGTGCACTTTCAGCGTGACATCCGGAAAATTGTTGGGGTTTATGGTAAGTTAGAGTGTAATTGAAGTAGATCCTGAGAAGATCAAAGCAATTGTAGAGATGAAGCCTCCAAGGATCGAGAAGGAGATCCTAGGTTCTTAGGGAGGATACAATATATAAGCAGGTTCATAGCCCAGCTCACCATGACATGTGAACCACTATTTCGATTGCTTAAGAAAGAAGTTCCTATAGTATGGAATGAACAGTGCCAAGAAGCTTTTAAGAAGATTAAGAGTTATTTGATGAAGTCACCAATACTAGTTCCACCGGTACTAGAAAAACCATTATTGCTATATCTCACAACCACAGATACAACAATAGGGGCTTTACTTGCTATATTAGCAAGAAGATGTTGGCTTATGAAGTGAAGTATACAACACTTGAGAAGACATGTGTAGCGCTTGTATCAAGGTCTTGTTGATTACTAGAATGGACCCTTTGAAATATATGATGGAGAAGCCGGTGCAAGATGGGAAGACAGCTAAATGGTTTATGCTTTTGTCAGAATTCGATATCAAGTATGTGACTCAAAAGTTTGTAAAGGGGAGAGAAATTGCTGATCACTTAGCTTATTATTCACCTGAAGAAGCCGAAGAAATCCAAGGGAACTTTTCGGATGAAGATATAATTGGGATAGGGTTAGAACCATGGAAGATGTATTTTGATGGAGTGACTAATCAGAATGGAAGTGGCATTGGAGTTCTCCTAATTTCTCCAAAAGGGACACATATCTCATTCTCTGGTAGGCTCAACCTTCCTGCCACTAATAATGCCACAGATTATGAAGCTTGCATTATGGGATTACAAGCAGCCCTTAGTCTTGGAGTGGAAGAGTTGGAAGTGTATGGTGACTTAGGCTTGATAATTTCTCAGATTCAAAACAAGTGGAAGATTAAGGATGAAAAGCTAGTACCTTGTCATGAATGTCTTCAGAAATTGGTATAAAAGTTCAGAAAGATTCAATACCAGTATGTGCCAAGAATGCAGAATCAGATTACAAACGCTTTAGCAACAATGGCATCCATGATGGATGGGCCCAAGGAAGACCAAGCTTGGTCAATAGTGGTGGAACAAAAAGAAGAGCTGGCTTATTGCATGTCAATATAAGGAGATGAAGAAGTAAATGGGGAAGGTGAGTGGTGTTCAGACATTTTACAGTACCTCAAGGAGGGGACATACCCGAAGTCGACAGATAAGAATGACCAATTGACTATCTGGAGATTATCCACTAATTACGTTATTTGCGGTGAAAGGCTGTATAGAAGATCATAGGATGGAATTCATCTCCTTTGTGTGACTGCCAAGAAAGTACAACAAGTAATTGAGGAGGTCCATGAGTCAAGTTATGGGCCACATATGAATGCACACATATTGTCACAAAAGATAATGAGACAAGGATATTACTAGACTACTATGGAAGCAAATTGTGCATCTCATGTTTGAAAGTGTCATCAATGCCAAGTCCATAGAGATTTGAAGCATATGCTGCCAATGCACTTACATACAATGACTTCACCATGGCCATTCTCTACACGGGGAATAGAACTATAGAAGATTCACCTAACAGCATCAAATGGACATGAATTCATATTGGTAGCTATTGATTACTTCACTAAATGGGTGAAAGCTACCTCGTACAGGGTATTGAACATGAAGAAAGTTGCTATATTTATTTAAGCTAATATCATCTGCCGATATGGGGTACCACATGAAATTATCTCGAATAATGGGCTGCATTTCAAAGGAGAAACAGAGAAGCTACTTTGAGAATTCAATATTCAGCACCACAAGTCCTCACCCTACCATCCTCAGAAAAATGGAGCAATTGAGGCTGCAAACAAAAACATAGGGTGGATTTTAAAGAAGAGCACGAAGAACTACAAGGATTGGCATTTACAGTTACCCTATGTACTTTGGGGGTACAAGACATCAATTCGGTCATCCACGAGAGACACTCCTTATTCATTGGTATATGGGATGGAGGCAGTCCTTCCCATTGAGATGGGTGTTTGTTAATTGGGAATAGTATTGGAGAGTGAAATCCCCGAAGTGGATTGGTTGCATAGTAGGTATGACCAGTTATGCATGACAGATGAAAAGAGACTTAAACCCTTATATCACATTCAAGGTTACTAGAGGAGACTCAAAAAGGCCTTTGACAAGAAAGTAAGAGCTAGAGATTTGAAGACAGGAGATCTAGTGCTAAAGGAGATTCGAGCCCTGATTCAAGAAACGAATGGAAAATTTAAGCAAAATTGGGTAGGTCCATATATCATCAAACAGATATACTCTGGGAGCAGTAAGGTTGATTGACTTAGATGTAAATCTTTTATTGAGCCAACTAATATGGATCAATTGAAGAAATACCACGTCTGAGGTGGTAGTCTAAAGAATGGCCACGTCTGAAGTGGTTGTAGATTATGTCATTTTCTTTCCTAGGTTTGGTATAAAAAAAAATGACAAAAAAACTGGCCTGCTAGGTTGAAAACCCAAAAGGGTGGCCTAGGCAAAAATTAAGGCTAAAAATGGTAGATTGAAAACCTAAAAGCACGACCTATGCAAAAGTGATAGGCCAAGAATGTATTGACCCCTTGTGATGAATTAACAAATTAATTAGTCAAGTTAATTAATTAATTCAATTAGCATGCAATATGCATGGTAGCACAAACAAATCACCAATTAACTAAAATGCAGTAGAAATTAAATTGACATGGTGATTTGTTTACGAATGGGGAAAACCTACACAGCAAAAACCCTACCGGTTGATTTTAAGGTCACCACTCCCGAAAATTCACTATTATCACAACAAGCGGTTACAAGTAAAGGAATCCCAATACCTTATACCAACCTACAGTTGAACCCTTACCCTAATACCTAATTGGACTTGTTCTGTAGTGACAATCTCTCCTTTTAAATGCACGGCTCCCAGTACGTGACTAACCAATTCGATATATGGATCCCAGTACGCAGCTTACTCACCAACTTGAGAAAGATGTTGACTGCAAAGTTCTTCAGTTCATCACACGAAGAAGATCACAAAACTCCTTGGTCACAAAACCCTACAATGTACAAACATAGCAGCTTCTTCAAGAGAAAGATGAACTAGGGCAAATTCTGTCTCCAGTCACAATTTGCATGAACACAACTTTGCTTTACACTCGCGCAACTTTTGACGGCCCTTAAAATAATCCTTATATATGTTTAGGGTTGTGAGAAAAGAAAGCCCAAACATATACACATGGATTGGATGAAAATCAGAGCTGAAAATTTGTTTTTCATAAACCTTGATAGATAGATTATCCATCGAGAAGTTGTTGAGCATTGGGCTAGAACAGTTTTTTAAATCTTGATAGATACTAGCTGTTGAGCTTTAAAATCCAGCACTTCTTCACTTGATTCTTGGACAGATTTGCATGGCTTTAACACTTGATCTTGAAACCTTGTTCCTTGAAGCATCAAACACATCCTAGATCTATCCAATTATAAGTAAAGTGTGTTTTGTCAAAGGATTAGCCAATTTTAATTTGACATATGTTCCTAACATTAAATCACATATGTCCTAACAATCTCCCCCTTTGGCAATTCGTGACAAAACCACAACAAACAAATGAACATATGAAAGAAGTCATAATCACTCAACTCATACTCACTTGTTGAATACAATAAAATCTATCCTAACACAAACTCTTGAAAAACTTTGCAAGAAGACTTTGACAACCTATATTTCTGAAACACTTTAAACAAAACTCATCACGGCATCTTAGTGTGAAACAGAAATAATAGATTGCATACAGTGTATAAGAATCATGTGCATAAAGAGAGAAAAGAAACAACACATGTAAAGATAGGTGAAAGAAAGTAATAACAACCTCAATATATATATCAACATAAGTACAAGGCTTGCTATCACTAAATGGTCACAAGACCGATGTACAAAAATGATGTATCTAAAATAGAAAGAAAAGATACAAAAAGTCCTCACTACATCCCCCATAAACACTCCCCCTATCACAAAAATCTCCTATGCTAACCCTCTCCCTAGGTAAGTACATCAAGTAGACATCTCATCATCACTGGGCGAACTAGCACCATCATCCTCATCAGCATCATCACTGCTAAAGCCATTGTCACTCTCATCCTTGGAAGCTGGTGGAGATGGAGAAGAAGCAACAGTTAAACCACCCATGATAACCTGTTGTCGTGCGATACGACTAACACGGGTGTTCACCTGACACAACTCATCACTGAGTGTGTCAAGGTGAGCATCCATGCGCACAAGCTGTGCCATGATGGCCTCAAGTGTCACTCTACCCGTAGAAGACGAAGGAGCGGAGGTGGATGGAGTGGTAGAAGTTGGAGGAGTCGCTGTCTCTGTCTGGGGCCGCCTCAGTTTAAGCTATGCCTCGCTTCGTCAAACGGTAGCTACATTTATGGCACTCACAACCGTGAAGTGAGGAGACTCGGGAAAGGAGACAAAAAAATAGCGAAGGATCCGCGTGATACCTGAAGGAAAAATGAGCTTATCACGGGTTGCCGTATCCCTATGACATTTGTAAGAGATAGAATGAAGTGAGAAGGGAAATCGATAGAGATATCCTCTAAGAAGGATAACAAAAATCGAGCACGAGGCTTTGTAATGGAGTTATAGTGAGACAAAGGATGAAGAATGAATGTCATCACCATGTTCAGGAACCTCGAACCTTTTGCAAAGCTCGAGCAAGGGGTGTTTTGACGGTCACCCCAAGAAGAATGTGTCTCATAGAAGAGAGACAAAAGTTCATCTTTTGACATAGTCCTCAGACGATTGCAGCCAAGGTAGCCAGGATGCACTACCCTAGGAACGTGTAGTACCTCAGATACAATATCTGAAGTAACTACTATGCGCATACCTCGAACGCGAGAGAAGAAATGAGGTACAAAAGTATCAAATCCGTGCATATTAGAGTAAAACTCCTGTATGATCATGAAGGGACAAGTGACCGGGATGTCATATAGTGACCCCTAACCCCGACTGCAGATGACAATGGGAAAGTCAGTATCAGAAAAATCTGATAGTATGACTTGGTGTTCCAAATGAATGCCTCGTCGAGAAAAGTTCTCCGAAAAGTCCTTTCAGGCTTTATCAATCTGAAACCGTACATGAGAAGAAGTAGGGTCAGAAGAAGAAGTGGATGCCCCAGAACGAAGAGGGTTTTGGGACGGAGTGGATTTGCGTTTGGGTGCCATAGAGCAGACTAATGTAAGAAAGAGAGAGAGGGAGAGAGAGAGAGAGACAATCAGAAAAGCACCAACAAGATAGTATATAAGAATATAAAAACTTGAAGGTACGTATGCATGAAAATGCATGAACATGTGACATGCAAACTTAAATACATCATGGGCTCAGCCTAATCCAAACCTACCAACACACAACATTGCAACAAAGTAAACATACATCTAAAATGCATGAAAAATTGTTATAATGCAAATGTGATGCAATGCATGAATCATTTAGGATCATTTATACAAAACCCATCCCAAAAATTTCATAAAAACTTCATCAATTTTGAAAAACCCCAAAAAATTTTCAAAAACCCAAAACCTAGATCTAAATGCATGAAATGCATGAAGAATGAGAGATAAAGAGATAATACCAAGTTATTTGAGACAAGAAAAGGACGAAAACCACGTGGGTTGAAGGTTTTGAGAGAGAATAGAGTGTTTGGGGGTTGAAAAGACAGAAAACAATCGAGAGAGATTGAGGAGAAATGAAGAAAAATCGCGCAGATCCTTTATATAGAAAAGTCTATTGGAAATATGCATAAATGCAACGGAAAATTAACGGATCTACTTCATTCAGAATTGATAACAAGCATTAAGTAAGTTTTAGAATATAGAACAAGAGAGTGTACCTTGGTGTAGTGAATTTCAAAACCAAAGATCAGAAGTTCTCAGGAACACTTTCAATTTTCACTCTAATTCCACTATCGCCCAAGATGTGTGGTCTCTCAATCAGTTTCCAAGGGAGAATAATCGAGTGGCTTCACTCACACATACACACCATTTCACAATGGTGTCTCACTTTTTTTTTCTTTCTCTTATCTGAAAAAATCTGTATGTGTCTCCCATTATATTTAACTGATTATCTAATTGGGCTGTCCTATTGGGCCTTTCTAATTGGGCTTTAGTATGTGGCTTGGAGTGGGACCAAAAGGGACCAATAAAACACTAGCTCCAATGGGCCTTGGGGTTTTCTATCAACTCTTGACAAGTCAAAAGTTACCATTAATTATATTTAATACCACTATGTAAATATAATTGCACTCTAGGCCTTATTAATAAATTATATCCCAAGACTTTATTATACATGCAACCCCTTCATAAAATATTCGTAGTAATACAAAGTTATGAAAGTAGACTGCCACTTTGTAAATTACTACATCTTAATCCTTGAGTACCCAGTTTAATCCTTTTAAGTTATTCACCATATATTTATGAAATCCAATTTCATAAATATATATACTTTAGTAATTTCTTACTAAAGTGGTTAGGCCTAACTCTCTAAATAACTGAACCCATTAAACTTATCTCAAGGGAATATTTTATATCTCCGTTAAGAGACTATGAATTCCATCTTGAGAATACATGTTCCATCAACACTAAATGTGGCTGCCCAACATATTGAGGTTTGGACCGTTGCTTTAGATCTCATTCCTGATATATCAAAGCAACCTACACTTCATGATCAGGTCCATTATTCTCTCAGGATTAAGAGTTCATGCAAATATAAGTCGTGAGATTTATTATTCAATTGACAGTCATTAGGAGAATAATAAATCTCACAGCGGTCCAGTTCAATATGTCTTAACTCTTAAAACATATCAACATATCAACTAGAAGTCTCCACTTCCATGATCAAGACAAATCATCTTAGTTGATATGTTATAGTCTTCGCAGATGAAACGCCCAATTTCATCACTGACTACGAACTAAAATTCTGAGTTTACAAAGAACTTGTGACTTATATCTTCTGTGACTAAATCACATAAATCACATACTATGCATCTCATAGACTAAATGATAATGTCCGAATATTCATGTTACCATTATTTTAGATAATAATAAAACAACTTTATTAATTACAATATTAAGTCATACATCATGTCAAACATAATGTCATACATAATATCATACATAACATCATACAATAGGATTCTAGGGCACTAATCCCAACAATCTCCTACTTGCCCTAAAGACTATTGTGTACTAATCTAACTCACATTCCCTCCAAATGCGACTCAAAAGTCCTTTGAGGCAAGGCTTTGGTAAAGGGATCTGCTAGATTATTTGCACTTTCAATCTTTGCAACCACTACATCTCCACGAGCAATGATGTGATATTTTCTCTCAATGTGCTTTCCTTTCTTGTGATTCCTTGGATCTTTTGATTGTGCAATTGCACCACTATTGTCGCAAAACAATGTGATGGGAACTTGTTCCATTCTCATTACACGAAGGTCAGAAAGGAATTTCTTGAGCCATACAGCCTCTTTTGCTACTTCACAAGCAACAACATATTCTGCTTCCATGGTGGAGTCTGCAATACAAGATTGCTTGACACTCCTCCATGTTATGGCTCCACCTCCCAAGGTGAAAACACATCCTGATGTGGACTTTCTGAAATCTAGATCCGATTGAAAGTCTAAATCTGTATAGCCAATGGGAATCAAATCCTCACTATGGTAAACAAGCATATAATCTCTCGTTCTCCATAGATACTTGAGAATATGCTTTACTGCTTGCCAATTTTTTGGTCCTGGATTTGATTGATATCGACTGACCATGCCAACTGAATAACAAATATCTGGTCTAGTACATAGCATGGCATACATAAGACTTCCCACTGCAAAAGTATAAGGAACTTATCTCATCATATCTACTTCCTCTTGAGTCTTAGGCCTTTGGTCATCAGACAGAGGAACTCCATGTCTAAAAGGAAGCAATCCTTTCTTGGAGTTTTCCATGCTAAACTGTTCTAGAACCTTATCTATATATCCAGCTTGTGACAAGCCTAACATCTTATTCTTGCGATCTCGCCAAAGTTTGATCCCTAGAATAAAGTTAGCCTCACCCAAGTCCTTCATATCAAATTGGCTAGACAACCAAACCTTTACGGATGACATTACCCCTACATCATTTCCAATGAGTAGAATATCATTAACATAAAGCACTAGGAAAATTACTACTTTATCTCGATGTCTTTTGTATACACATGGTTCATCAAGATTTTGTTCAAAACCAAATGACTTGATTGCTTGATCAAATCTAATGTTCCATAACCTAGATGCTTGCTTAAGTCCATAAATGGACCTTTTCAACTTGCATACCATATGCTCTTGGTTCTTTGCTATGAAACCTTCTGGTTGCACCATATAGATTTCCTCTTCAAGATTGCCATTAAGAAATGCAGTCTTGACATCCATTTGCCAAATCTCATAATCATAATGAGCAGCAATGGATAAGAGAATTCTGATAGACTTAAGCATTGCTATTGGTGAAAAGGTTTCTTCATAATCAATACCTTCTTTTTTAGTATACCCTTTCACCACTAGCCTTGCTTTAAAGGTTTCAACCTTTCCATCTATCCCTCTCTTCCTCTTGTAAACCCATTTGCAACCAACAGGTTTAATGTCGTTAGGCGCCTTTACAAGATCCCAAACTTGATTGGAATACATGGAATCTAATTCAGATTTCATAGCTTTAACCCAATGATGTGCATCTATATCATTCATTGCTTCTTCGTAAGTGTAAGGATTGGTTTCAGCCTCTTCTGAGATAGCTTCATAAGTTTTTCCCAGACCTATAAACCTTATAGGTGGCCTAACAATCCTCCCACTATGACAAGGCACCTGTGTACTAGACATCTCATGAGTAGTATCATGTGGTGTATCCAATACAACCACATCATCCCTAGTTTCATCTATTGGTTGTTCAACTATAGGTTCATTCATTTCAGCTAAAACAACTTTATTTCTAGGATCAAAATTATTCATATAATCATCTTCCAAAAATTTGGCATGTGTGCTAACAAACACTTTGTTATCTTTATGATTATAGAATAAATAACCCTTTGTTTCTTTTGAATACCCTAAAAACATGCATACTTCGGTTTTAGATTCCAACTTATCAGACTTCCTTTTCAACACATGTGCTGGACATCCCCAAATGTGGAGATATTTCATACTAGGCTTACACCCACTCCACAATTCCTTAGGTGTGTTGGGAACAGATTTTGTTGGAACTAAATTTAAAATGTGCATTGTAGTTTTTAGTGCATGTCCCCAAAAAGAAACTAGTAAAGTTGAGTAACTCATCATGGACCTAACAATTTCCAAAAGAGTCCTATTCCTTCTTTCTGCTACACCATTCTATTGGGGAGTTCCAGGTGCAGTCAATTGGGATATGATCCCATTTTGAGTTAAGTAATCCTTGAAATCCCCAAGAAGGTATTTGTCACCATGATCAAATCGAATGGCTTTTATGTGTTTACCTAATTGATTCTCAACTTCAGCCCTAAACTCTTTGAACTTTTCAAAGGCTTTGGACTTCCGTCTCATTAGGTACACATAACCATATCTTGAGTAATCATCGGTAAAAGTGATGAAGTACTCGTAACCTCCTTTTGCTTGGGTTGACATAGGACCACATACATCTGTATGAACTAATTCAAGCAACTCTTGGGCTCTTCTACCTTTTGCATTAAAAGTTCGTTTGGTCATTTTGCCCTCCAAACAAGATTCACAAACTGGGAATTCATCAAAGTCCAAAGGCTCTAAGAGTCCATCTTTGATCAATCTTTGAATTCTGTTTGGATTAATATGACCCAAATGCAAATGCCAAAGATATGCATTATTAGTAGAAGGAAACTTTCTCTTTAATGATTTTACATGAGAGTCATTATCTAATTCAGAATTATATAATTCATGCTTATCAGGAGTTAAAATATAAAGACCATCCACACTATTGCCAGAACAGATAAATACTTTACCCTTCTTTATTACAACATTGTCTTTAAGGACAACACAATATCCATGTTTACTTAAATAAGTTGCAGAAATTAAATTCCTACGAATATTAGGTACATACAGACAGTCTTCCAATATTAAAACTCTAGACTTAAAACATAAATTATAAACACCAACAACTACAACCGGAATCCTGCTCCCATCAGCCAAAGTAAGAAACAATTCTCCTTCATTAAGTTTTCTGGTCTCCTGGAACCCCTGCAAAGAATTGCAGATATGATTAGTACAACCTGAATCCACACACCAGGAATCTGTGGGATTTTGTACCAAACATATTTCAAGGAGGAATGAACTATTCATACCCTTATTTTTGGCAGCCTTGAATTTTGGACAATTTCTCTTCCAATGTCCTTTCTCACCACAATGGAAACATTTTCCTTTGAGCTTATTTCCTTTATCAGCAACCCCTAAGACAATTTGTTTACCCTCTTGCTTGGTGAAGTCCTTCTTCTTCTTCTTCTTACCCTTGCCTTTCGACTTAGGTTGAGAAGTAGAAGCTTCACCCACATTGGCTTCAACATTAGAAGTACCAAGGATGCCTTCCGTTGCTACCAATTCATTCATTAATTCAGACAAAGAGTAAATCTTTTTGTTCATATTATAATTGAGTCTGAATTCCTTGAATGATTCCGGTAGTGACTGGAGTATCATATCCACTTGGGATTCTCCATCAATATTGGCACCTAAAACCTCCAATGTATTCAGATTAGAGATCATTGTAAGACAATGCTCCCTTACTGAACTACCTTCAGCCATTTTGGTATTATAAATTTGCCTCATGGTTTCTTGCCTTGCAGAATGACCTTGCTCACCAAACATCACCTTCAGACTTAGCATAATGTCCGAAGCTAGTTCTACATCCTGCATTTGATGATGTAGAACATTTGGGATAGATACTAGGATGTAGCACTTGGCTATCTCATTAGATTTCTGCCAACGATCATATCGTTTTTTTTCCTCAAGAGGAGCATCTAATGAAGGAAAGCTAGGACATGGTTTAGTAAGCACATATTTGTGCTCTTCAGCTATAAGAACAATGTCCAAATTTCTTTTCCAGTCAACATAATTGGATCCAGACAGTTTGTTTTGATTAAGAATAGTGACAAGTGGGCTAAATGATGCCATCTTCAAATCTGAAAATAATAAACATGAATATAATAAGTAAACTGGACATTATTAATTTAGCATATAAACATATAATATGGAACCTTAATAAAACCATAAAATAATATATGCAACGACAACTCAATCCATGTCTATAATTCCTTGGTAGCAAGTTTATTATAAACACATTAATTGATTGAGAACTATTCTCATTATTAGTGCTATCATGATAACTCTTATCAAACACTAATAATATGCAGTATGACCTTTAGCCTCTAAGTAATAATGACATAGCTCCTTTGGGAGGTTAACATTATACTTGGTCTAGTGTATACCATTATCTAGAATCATGTGTAGCCACATTTCATCTCCCTTTATGGTGTTTAAACTTGTAGTACCATGGAACAAAACACCCTCCTTTGGGATCGCGAGGCATATACGCCAAGACGAGGTGCTTACCTCATACTACTATGAACTAATAATGGAGGCCGTGAGATGCAACCCTTGTATCTCTCTCCCACTAGATGTTTTAAAATATAGGTTTTTAATTGTTTAATGCATATATATACTAATTACACATAGCCTTGCTCTTTATACATGTTATAAACAGGTGTCAGAATTTTTGGTGACTGGTTTTGGCGACTTGCCCAGTCGCGAGACTCCAGTCGCGAGTTTTGGCAACTTGTTTTGGCGACTCGACCAGTCGCGAGACCCCAGTCGCGAGTTCATCTAGAAGCTCTGGTGACTCACTCGCGACTCGCTAGTCGCGAAAAAACCCAGAATTAGCCGTTTTTCTGTTTAACCGTTTTTGACGTTTCCAATGAACAAAACACATTCTTAATGATAAAAAATGATGAGCTTAAGATTAAAACTTGAATTTCATTGATGTTAAAGTGTTAAAATTCAATTTTACATTATTAAAATCAAACTTAAACAATATCACAACATCAAAATCAGTTTTAATCAAACAATAGTTTCAAAAACTATAATATGCAGAAAAATGACTGCAAAATTTTCACAACTATGAAAATAGTTCTCTTTAATTCTAAAACTCACTAAACATATTATACAGATTCGAAAATGAAGACCGCTCTGATACCAATTGTTGGAAATATGCATAAACGCAGCGGAAAATTAACGGATCTACTTCATTAAGTATTGATAACATGCATTAAGTAAGTTTTAGAATATTGAATAAGAGAGTGTACCTTGGTGTAGTGAATTTCAAAACCAAAGATCAGAAGTTCTCAGGAACACTTTCAATCTTCACTCCAATTCCACGTCCAAGATGTGTGGTCTCTCAATCAGTTTCCAAGAGAGAATAATCGAGTGGCTTCACTCACACATACACACCATTTCACAAGGGTGTCTTACTTTTTTTTTCTTTCTCTTATCTGAAAAAATCTGTGTGTGTCTCTCTTTATATTTAACTGATTATCTAATTGGGCTTTAGTATGTGGCTTGGAGTGGGACCAAAAGGGACCAATAAGACACTAGCTCCAATGGGCCTTGGGCTTTTCTGTCAACTCTTGACAAGTCCAAAGTTACCATTAATTATATTTAATACCACTATATAAATATAATTGAACTCTAGGCTTTATTAATAAATTATATACCAAGACTTTATTATACATGCAACTCTTTCATAAAATATTCGTAGTAATACAAAGTTATGAAAGTAGACTGCCACTTTGTAAATTACTACATCTTACTTCTTGAGTACTTAGTTTAATCCTTTTAAGTTATTCACCATATATTTATGAAATCCAATTTCATAAATATATATATATACTTTAGTAATTTCTTACTAAAGTGGTTAGGCTTAACTCTCTGAATAACTGAACCCATTAAACTTATCTCAAGGGAATATTTTATATCTCCGTTAGAAGACTATGAATTCCATCTTGAGAATATATGTTCCATCAACACTAAATGTGGCTGCCCAACATACTGAGGTTTTGATCGTTACTTTAGATCTCACTCCTGATATATCAAAGCAACCTACACTTCATGATCAGGTCCATTATTCTCTTAGGATTAAGAGTTCATGCAAATATAAGTCGTGAGATTTATTATTCAATTGACAGTCATTAGGAGAATAATAAATCTCACAGTAGTCCAGTTCAGTATGTCTTTACTCTTAAAACATATCAACATATCAACTAGAAGTCTCCACTTCCATGATCAAGACAAATCATCTTAGTTGATATGTTATAGTCTTTGCAGATGAAACGCCCAATTTCATCACCGACTACGAACTAAAATTCTGAGTTTACAAAGAACTTGTGACTTATATCTTCTGTGACTAAATCACATAAATCACATACTATGCATCTCACGGACTAAATGATAATGTCCGAATATTCATGTTACCATTATTTTAGATAATAATAAAACAACTTTATTAATTACAGTATTAAGTCATGCATCATGTCAAACATAATGTCATACATAATATCATACATAACATCATACAATAGGATTCTAGGGCACTAATCCCAAGAAAGTCATAAAGCTCGACAGATCGAGAGGTGTCGAGATTTAAAACGGGGGAAAAAGCTGTCGAAGAGCTGTCCAGGATCTGTCAGGAGGTGTCCACAGCTAGAGGATCTCGATGGATCGAGAAGCTATCAAGAAGCTATCGAGCATCCAGAAAGTTTCTCGATGGATCAAGCAGCTATCGAGGAGCTATCAAGAATGCAAAAAAAGCAGCTAAAGGGGCTCGATAGATAGCCTAGCAGTCAAGTGGTGTCCAAAAGGTGTCGAGATTGCTTAAAAACAATTTTCAAGAAGAGAAAAACACAGATATGGATGCAATCAATCATGCTATACAACCAAAGATCCAAACCACATTTTAAGCTCTCAAAATCATCTCTCAACAAGAAAAAATGTCATGCTCATAGAACCAAAACACACACACACACACACACACACACACACACTAAACAAGTCTAACCAATTTTATATTTCAAAAACAAGTTAAGACAATTTAGTGAGCATACATTAACACATATATTCCTTGTGATTGCCAAATCACATTGTACTTGCACATGTATCAAAAGTAGCAAAGAATATTGTGTGTTGTGTGTGAAAAACATCGCAAGATTGCTTAAGTGTCTACATGTTATGATGATTTGAGATATGAGAAAATCACTTTAACTCACACACAATCATAACTGTTTGATGGGGACTATCACCTTCAAGGTACATCCTATAACTCCCACATCTCCTAAAATACACGCTTCCAATCATTTATAAAGCATTTTGATTCTTTTTGCTTTTTCATTTTCTTTGCATATTTTTCTTTTGAGTAAACCATGCTTGGGCATATAAGAGATAGAAAAAAAATACCCAATGATGTTAAGCATTTGACATTCCATTTTTGCTATGCCAAAGCATACAAATATCATTTCATGATTGGCGGGCAACAGTGGTGAGATGGTTATTTATGCCTTTCTCTTAGGATTTTCTAGTCCTTCCCGTTAAAAAGAGTGATACGAATACTAAGCACAAGAGATTACTTAACCTTACTCATCACAAACACGAGCCACAAAGATCACTTGCTTAGTTGTGCATAGCGATGCTCATCTAAGTTACAAATGATACAAAGTTTAGAAAACTTTGTTTCAATGGCCATCCTAGGTACAAAAGTACCACTGTACACAAACATATACCGTTTTTGTATTTTTCTAATTTTTCAATTTCTTTTTTTTTAATGAAAAACAAAATAAAGCAAAACTAAAAAATAAACAAACAAAACATGTTAAACAAAGCAATGCATAAAACTAGACTGACTCAAAACACGAAAGCAAAACACACAAGTAATGTAAAAACAAAAAACAAGAAGGGGGGAGAGAGAAAAAGTGACAGAATCACTTGGAGCCTTTTTCCTTCCACACATTGGAAGAACCTTTCCGTTTAGAAAACCCTTGATCCGGCAGTGAGGGGGAAGAATTGAAACCGTTCAAATTTGAAAGGAACATGAGGGCTATGAGAAGATCTCCAAGAGGAGCAAAGGAGGATAGAAACTGATTCTGGTTTCCCGACGAGATCATGTTGTTTCTCTGTTAAGTGGCTAACCACTTATAGCAATTAGGTCGAGTATGTCCAGCTGCTCCACAGTGATGACAAAAATGCTATTTTTTCTGTTTGGACTTTTGAGTATTTCCCTTCTTAGCCCTAGGGTTCTTAATCACTTATTTATCAAGCTTAGGGGGTGCTCCTCAGATAGATTTACCCTTGTCTATGTTCTCACTAGCTAATTCATTTTTAACATCATTGTTCTCAGTTTCAACATTATTAGCAGGAGGAACAAAAACAGTAGTACTAGAAGTAGCAATACTAGGAAAAGAGAAATCATACCCTAAGCCGGTTCGATCGAAAGCAGATTTCTAAAGACTAAGCATCTCATCGAGTTTTGCACTTGAAGTCCTTTCCAGCTGGGCTCTGACTTGGAAAAGTTATGCCTCAAGCTTCTTGGACTTCTCAGCCAAGAAATTATTCTCAAATCTCAATACTTCAATGGTCTGATTAGCTTCATCAAACTTTGTGGAAATTTCTTCTCGTTCAAGCTCCACTTCACTAAGTTTCCTGGTGGCCAACCTATACAATTTCTCATGCTTTTTCGAGACCTTGTATAACTTTGCATAGGCTGTGTGGATGTCATCTTGCTCATCCATCTTTTCAAACTTAGACTCCACTAATTCTTCTTCTTCTTCATCCACATCTTCAACAATCCCTTCAGTCGGATTTATAGTGACAGTGAAGGCATTTAGGATTCAATCATCCTTATTGTCGGAGTCATCTTCAGGCTCGATGTCGCTCAGGGTAGCAGCAAGTGCCTTGCTTTTCCCAATGGTCTTGAGATATGTAAGGCATTCTTGTTTCATGTGTCTGAAGCCTTGACATCCAAAGAAATTTGGTCCTGAGGGAACAGTGTACTGACTGCCATCCCTAGCATCCTTCTTTCCTTTATCCTGGTTCTTGAACTGAGACGAGCTAGACTGCTTGCGGTCTTTGTCAAATCCTTTAGCATTGGCATTCTTCATAAAATTTTTGAATTGCCGGGTGATATAGGATTTCATCTTAGAATCTTCATCGTCAGAAGACTCATCAGTATCACTGCTCTTGGCCTTCAATGCCATGCTTTTGCTCTTGCTTGGTTTCCCTATCCTTATCCCAACTCATAGGTTTGCAAATTGCCAACCAGCTTTGTCAAAGTAATTTTGTCAATATCCTTCGATTCCTCAATTGCGGTGATCTTGGCATGAAATCTCTCGAGCAGTGATCTAAGCACCTTTCTAACAACCTTGGGCTCGAGAAAGTTTTCCCCAAGATTAAAAGCTGAGTTCACTATGTCCTTGAACTTGGCAAAGAACTCATGAAATGACTCATCCTCCTCCATCTTAATCTCTTCAAAGCTCGTAGTAAGCCTTTGAAGCTTTGAATCCTTGACAGCCTTGGTTCCTTCATAGGTTGTCTGGAGAATGGTCCATGCTTCCTTAGTGGTTTCAGTAGAGGAAATCTTCTTGAATTCCTCATTTGTGACTGAACTGAATAACGCATTCAATACCCTGTTGTTGAAGTTTTCCGCTTTGATCTTAGCATCATCCCAGTTAGCCGGTGCTTCCGTAGGCTTGGTCCAGCCTATCTCCATAGCTTGCCACACCTTTTCATCTAATGACTGCAAGAAAGCTCTCATGTGTACTTTTCAGTATGCATAGTTAGTGTCATCAAATAAAGGAGGTATTGTTAGGATATATGTGATTCAATGTTAGGAACATATGTCAATATTTTATGTAATTGGCTAATCCTTTGACAAAACGTGCTTTACTTGTAATTGGGTAGATGTAGGATGTGTTTAATACTTCAAGGAACAAGGTTTCAATATTAAGTGTTAAAGCCATGCAAGTTTGTCCAAGAATCAAGTGAGAAAGTGCTGGATTTTAAAGCTCGACAGCTAGCATCTATTGAGATTTAAAAGTTGTTTCAGCCCAGGGCTCGACAGCTAGCTCGATAGATGGCTATCTATCGAGATTTATGAAACTCAATTTTTCAGAGCTAATTTCACTCCAATCCGTGAGTATGTGTTTAGGCTTTCTTTTCTCACAACCCTAAACATATATAAGGATTATTTTATGAGCCGTAAAAGGTTGCATGAGTGTGAAGCAGAGTTTTGTTCATGCAAATTGTGATCGAAGACAAAATTTGCCCTAGTTCATCTTTCTCTTGAAGAAGCTACTGTGTTTGTACACTGTAGGGTTTTGTAACCAAGGAGCTTCTTGATCTTTTTCGTGTGATGAACTGAAAAACTTTGAAGCCAACATCTTTCTCTAGTTGGTGATTAAGTCGCGTACTGGGACCCGCGCATCTATTGGTTAGTCACGTACTGGGAGCCGTGCATTGAAAGGAAAGATTGTCACTACAAAACAAGTCCAATTGGGTATTAGGGCAAGGGTTCAACTGTAAGTTAGTATAAGGTACTGGGATTCCTTTATTTGTAACCACTTGTTGTGATAATAGTGAATTATCGGGAATGGTGACCTTAAAATCACCTGGTAGGGTTTTTGCCGTGTAGGTTTTCCCTATTCGAAAACAAATCACTGTGTCAATTTAATTTCCGCTGCATATTTAGTTTAATTGGTGATTTTTTTTGCTGCCATGCATATTGTATGTTAATCCGATTAACTAATCAACTTGGCTAATTAATTGGTTATTCAATCATAAGGGGTCAATACATTCTTGGCCTATCAAGTAGTATCAAAGCAAGCACGCTCTGATTAGTTTTTAATCTTTTTTGTATGATCCATTGACCCTTGTTTGTCATGGATAGAGGACAGTCTCTTATTATACCTCCTTTATTTAATGGCTCTAACTATGCATACTAGAAAGTACGCGTGAGAGCTTTTTTGCAGTCATTAGATGAAAAAGTGTGGCAAGCTGTGGAGATAGGCTGGACTAAGCCTACAGAAGCGCCGACCGACTAGGATAATTCTAAGATTAAGGCGGAAAACTTCAACAGCAGGGCATTGAAAGCTCTATTCAGTGCAGTCACGAATGAGGAATTCAAGAAGATAACCTCTACTGAAACTGCTAAGGAAGCATGGACAATTCTCCAGACAACATATGAAGGAACCAAAGCTGTCAAAGATTCGAAACTTCAAAGGCTTACTACAAGCTTTGAAGAGATCAAGATGGAGGAGGATGAGTCGTTTGATGAGTTCTATGCCAAGCTCAAGAACATAGTGAACTCAGCTTTTAATCTTGGAGAAACCATTCCTGAACCTAAGATTGTTAAAAAAGTGCTCAGACTTCTACCCAAGAGATTTCATGCCAAGATCACCGTGATTAAGGAATCGAAGGATATTGACAAAATTACTTTGACAGAGCTGGTTGGCAATCTGCAAACCTATGAGTTGGGTTTGACAAGGATCGGGAAATCAGGCAAGAGCAAGAGTATGGCACTGAAGGCTAAGAGCAGTGACACAGATGAGTCTTTAGATGATGAAGATTCTAAAATGAAGTCCTACATTACAAGGCAATTCAAGAAGTTCATGAAGAATACAAATGAGAAGGGCTTCGACAAGGACCATAGGCAATCCAGTTCCTCACAGTTCAAGAGCCAAGATAAGGGGAAGAAGGATGCTAGAGATGGCAGTCAGTACACTATTCCCTCAGGACCTAAGTGTTTTGGGCGTCAAGGTTTTGGACACATGAAACAAGAGTGCCTTACTTATCTCAAGACCATTGGGAAGAGCAAGGCACTTGCTACTACATTAAGCGACACTGAGCCTGAGGATGATTCTGATAATGAGGATGATGGAATCCTAAATGCCTTCACCGCCACTGTAAATCCTACTGAGGGGATTGCTGAAGATGTGGATGAAGAAGAGGACTTAGTGGACTATAAGTTTGAGAAAATGGATGATCAAGATGATATCCATATCGCCTATGAAAAATTGTACAAGGTCTCTAAGAAGCACGAGAAATTGTACAGGCTGGCCAACAAGAAGTTCAGTGATGTGGAGCTTGATCGAGAAGAGCATTCCACAAAGTTTGATGAAGCAAATCAAACCATTTGGAGCATTAAGATATGAGAATAATTTCTAGGCTGAAAAGACCAAGAAGCTTGAAGCAAAATTGTTCCAAGTTAAAGCTCAGTTGGAGAGGACTTCCAGTGCGAAGCTTGATGAGATGCTTAATCTTTAGAAATCTGCTTTTGATCGAACTGGTTTAAGGTATGATTTTTCTTCTCCTATGTTAGGACATATGTGGTTCACTTGTTAAGAACATATGTCATTCTTTTATGTAATTGGCTAATCCTTTGACAAAATGCACTCAACTTGTAATTGGGTAGTTCTAGATGTTTTTAATACTTCAAGAAAAAAGGTTTCAAGATCAAGTGTTGAAGTCATCAAGTTTGTCCAAGAAACAAGCTGAAGAAGTGCTGAATCATTAAAGCTCGACACCTGCTCGATAGCTGCTCGACAGCTTTTATCTGTCGAGATTTATAAAATCAGATTTTCTGATATGATTTCTTGGGATCCGTGAATGTGTCTTTGGGCCTTCTTTTCTTCTAACCCTAGGCATATAAAAGGATTGTTTTAAGGGCTGTCAAAGTGTTCACAAGTTGCACAAGCATTGAGCAAACTCTATTCAAGCAAATTGTGACCAGAGACAAAGTTTTGCCCTAGTTCATCTCTTCTGAAGAAGTTGTTGTGTATGTGCACCTTTGGGTTTTGTGACCAAGCATCTTCTTGATCTTCATCGTGGATGAACTGAAGAATTTTGTAGCCAACAACTCTTTCTAGTTGATGATTGAAGTCGCGTACCGGGATCCGCGCAATTGGTTAGTCATGTACTTGGGAGCCGTGCATTGAAAAAGGGGAACTGTCACTACAGAACAAATCCAATTGGGTATTGGGGTAAGGGTTCAACTGTAGGTTGGTAAGGTACTTGGGATTCCTTTACTTGTAACCGCTTGTTGTGATAATAGTGGAGTTTCGGGAGTGGTGACTTAAAAATCACCCGGTGGGGTTTTTGCCATCAGGTTTTCCTCATTCGTAAACAAATCACCATGTCATTTATTTTCCACTACATAATTAGTTTATTGGTGATTTGTTTGTGCTACCATGCGTTTGCATGTTAAATTGATTAATTAATAACTTGGCTAATTAATTAATTGGTTTAATCACAAGGGGTCAATTCGATTTTTGGCCTATCAAGTGGTATCAGAGCAGGCACACTCTGATTAGGTTTAATCTTTGCTGTGTTGATCCATTGACCCCTATTGTCATGGCTGTAACCGGCCTGAAGAGATATTTGTTTTCAAATACATCTTGTTTTTCTAATCACTATTTGTTTGAGTGTCTCAGAAAATACAAGTCTAAAAGTTATTTGAATTCTCTTATGATAACTATTGGAAACGATCTTAGCTTGGCTAAGAAGAAACTAGACTATCTCAGAATGAAAATGTGCAAAGAAGTTCATTTGAGAAGAGTGAAAGTTCAAGGCTTAGCTCATAGAAGGCAGTTGAGAGAAAGTACCATTCCCACTGATTTGTCATCTAAGGACGAAGTGTGTTTCATGATGAAGTCTGCATTCAAAGTGATGGACATATGTTTGTGGTATCTTGACAGTGGTTGCTCAAGACACATGACTGGAGACCTATCTCTCTTCAAGGTTTTCGAGTCTAAGAAAGGTGGAAATGTCACTTTTGGTGATGGGAGCAAGTCACAGATTAAAGGGAAAGGAATCATATCTCTACCTGGACTGTCGGACATTGCAAATGTTCTTTATGTCGAAGGTCTAAGGGTGAACCTGTTAAGCATAAGTCAGATATGTGATCAAGACTTCATGGTTCTATTCTCAAAAGGAAAGTGTCTTGTCATGGATGAGTCTGGAAAGAAGCTCATTAGTGGTGTTCGCACTTTAGACAACTGTTATGGATTGGTTCCTGATGCTGATATTGTATGTAATAGCATTTGTTTGCCTAATGAAGATCTATGGCATCAACGAATGGGACATGCTAGTTACAAGCATCTTTCTATTGTATCTAAGCATGAATCAGTCTTGGGGATACCAAAGCTTAGTAGAATGAGCAATGTGGTGTGTGGACCATGTCAGCTTGGAAAACAGATGAAAGTTAAGCATCCAAGTACTCAGACATCAACTACGTCTAGGCCATTGGAACTTCTACATTTAGATCTTATGGGTCCAACCAGAACCGAGTCTCTTGGTGGTAAGAGATACATTATGGTTGTGGTAGACGACTTCACTAGATACACTTGGGTCATTCTCCTACGGTCCAAGTCTGATGCTCCTGAGCACATTGAGGCGTTGTGCACAAGACTGCAAAACGAAAAGAGCCTAAAGATTGACCGAATTCGAAGCGACCACAGTAAAGAATTCGAGAACTCATGTATGGATTCCTTTTACATAAGTCCTTTTGCAACAGCATGATTGCGTCGGGAAACCAGAATCAGTTTCCATCCTCGTTTACTCCTCTTGGACATTTTCTTAAAGCCCCCTTATTCCTTTTGAACTTGAACGGTTTCAACTCTTCTCCCTCACCAAATCAAGGGTTTGCTAAGCGGAAAGGTTCTTCCAAGGTGTGGAAAGAAAAAGGGCTCCAAGTGATTTTTTCACTTTTTCTCTCTCCCCTTCTTGTTTTTGTTTCGCATTACTTGTGTGTTTTGCTTTATTGTTTTGAGTAAGTCTAGTTTTATTCTTTGTTTTGTTTAACATGTTTTTGTTTTTTTCCTTTTCAGTTTTGCTTTTATTTTGTTTTTCATATAAAAAAAATTGAAAAATACAAAAACAGTGTGTGTTTTGTGCACATTGGTACTTGTGTACCTTGGATGGCCAATGAAACAAAATTTTCTAAACTTTGTATCTTTTGTAACTTAGATGAGCATCTCTATGCACAACTAAGCAAGTGAGCTTTGTGGTTCGTGTTTGTGATGAGTAAGGTTAAGTAATCTCTTGGACTTAACACTCATATCACTCTTTTTGACGAGAAGGACTAGAAAATCCTAAGAGAAAGGCATAAATAACCATCTCACTATTGTTGCCCGCCAATCATGAAAAGATATCTATATGCTTCGGCATAGCAAAAGTGCAATGTCAAAAGCTTAACATCATTGGGTATTTCTTTTCTCTCTCCTATATGCCCATGCATGATATGCTTATTAAAAGAAAAATATGAAAAGAAAAATAAAAATAAAAAGATCAAAATGCGTTATATATGATTGCAAGCATGTTTTCTAGGAGATGTGGGAGTTATAGGATGTACCTCGAAGGTGATAGTCTCCATCAAACAGTTATGATTATGTGTGAGTTAAAGTGATTTTCTCATATCTCAAATCGTCATAACATGTAGACACTTATGCAATCTTGCGATGTTTTTCACACACAACACACAAAATTCTTTGCTACTTTTGATACATGTGCAAGTACAATGTGATTTGGCCATCACAAGAAATACATGTGTTAATGTATGCTCACTAAACTGTCTTGACTTGTTTTTGAAATATAAAATTGGTTAGACTTGTTTAGTGTGTGTGTGTGTGTGTGTGTTTTGGATCTATGTGCTTAACATTTTTCTTAATTAAGAGATGATTTTAAGAACTTAAAATGTTGTTTGGATCTTTGGTTGAGTAGCATGCTTGATTGCATTCATATCTGTGTTTTTCTCTTCTTTGAAAAACTATTTTTAAGCAATCTCGATAGCTTCTCGATACCACTCGACGGCTAGGCTATCTATTGAGACCTTTCAGCTTCTTCTTTTTTTGCATTCTCGATAGCTCTCGATAGCTACTTCGATCCATCAAGAAACTTTCTAACCTCTCTCGATAGCTGCTCGACTGCTTCCTCGATCCATCGGGCTTCATTGCTAAGGAAACCTTTGGACAGCTTCTCGATAGCTATCTTGATAGCTAAAAGGCGCGTTTTAAATCTCAATAGCTCTTGATCCATCGAGGTTTATGAAGTTTCTATATAAGCGATCCTCGCGATTTCTCAGTCACTTTTCTCGATCTCTCTCAATCCATTCTACCTATTCACCTCCCAAATCACCTCTAAATCACTCCAAATCTTTTCCCCACTCCCTCTTTGGTTTTGATCTTGCATATTTCACAACTATGATCCTCTTTTCATCATCTTATCATACATTTCATGCATTTATGACCTAATTTTTGGGGTTTTTGGAATATTTTGAGGTTTTTTAAAATCAATAAAGGTTTTACTAAATTTTTGGGATGGGTTTTGTATATTTGAACCTAAATGATCATGCATTGCATCACATTTACATTATAATAATGTTTCATGCATTTTAGATGTGTGTTTACTATATTGCTATGTTATGTGCTAGTAGGTTTGGATTGGGCTGAGCCCATGATGTAATTAAGTTGGCATGTCACATGTTCATGCATTTTCATGCATACGTACCTTCAAGTTTTTATATTTTTATATATCTGTCTTGTTGGTGCTTTTCTGATTGTCTCTCTCTCACTCACTCTCTCTCTCTTTCTTGCGTTAGTCTTCTCTATGGCACCTAAACGCAAATCTACTCCGTCCTAGAACCCTCTTCATTCTGGGGCATCTTCTTCTTCTCCTTTTGACCCCACTCCATCTCATGTTAGGTTCCATGATGAGAAGGCCCTGTCAGACTTCTCGGAGAACTTTTCACGACGAGGCATTCATTCGGAACGCCAAGTTGTTCTGTCAGATTGTTTTGACATTGACCTACCCACTGTCATCTACTGTAGGGGTTGGGAGTCACTGTGTGGCATCCCGGTCACGTGCCCTTCTGTGATCATACAGGAGTTCTACTCTAATATGCACGGAATCGACACTTCTGTACCTCATTTCTTCTCTCGCGTTCGAGGTACACGCATCGTAGTTACTCCGGAGATTGTCTCCAAGGTACTACATGTTCCTAGGATAGCACATCCTGACTACCCTGGCAATGAGCGTCTAAGGACAGTGTCCAAAGACGAACTCTCGTCTCTCTTTTATGAGACACTTTCTTCTTGGGGTGATCGTCAAAACACCCCTTGCTCGGGCTTTGCAAAAGGTCTGAGGTTCCTTAACAAGGTGATGACATTCATTCTTTATCCATTGTTTCACTATAACACTATCACAGAGCGTCGTGCTCGATTTTTGTTATCCTTCTTAGAGGATATCTCTATTGACTTCCCTTCTCACTTTATTTTATCCTTTATAGATGTCTATAGGGATATGGCGACTCGTGATATGCTTATTTTTCCTTTGGCTATCATGCGGATCCTTCACCATTTTTCTGTCTCTTTTCCCGCGTCCCCTCTTTTCTTAGTCATGAGTGCCATAGATAGGGCTACCATCAGATGGAGTGAGGCTCGGCTTCGACCAAGGCGGCCACGGACAGAAACAACTGCTCTTCCAGCTTCTACCGCTCCATCCACCTCTACTCCTTCATCTTCTGCAGGTGGAGTGACACTTGAGGCCATCATGGCATAGCTTGTGTGCATGGATGCTCACCTTGACACTCTTAGTGATGAGTTGTGTTAGGTGAACACCAGTGTTGGTTGTATCGCACGACGACAAGCTGTCATGGGTGGTTTCACTGTCGCTTCTTCTCCATCTCCACCGGTGTTTGAGGATGAGAGTGACGATGTCTTCGGCAGTAAGGATGCTGATGAGGATGATCGTGCTAGCTCGCCCAGTGATGATGAGATGTCTACTTGATGTACTTGCCCTTTGCCACTCGTGACAAAAAGGGGGAGTAGTTTTGAGATGAGAGTAGTCATACTCATAGGGGGAGGGTTAGTATAGGAGATTTTGTGATAGGGGGAGTGTGTATATGAGGGATGGAGTGGGGGTTTTTGTATCTTTTCTTTTCTTTCTATTTTAGATACATTATCTCTTGTACATTGGTCTTGTGACCATTTGACATACATTGTACTTATATTTGGTTTATATATATATATATATATATTGATGTATGTTATTTCACCTATCTCTCCATGTGTTGTTTCTTTTCTCTCTTTATATACATATTTCTTATTTATTGTATGCAATCTTATATTTCTGTTTCACATTAAGATACCTTGATGAGTTTTGTTTAAAGTGTTTCAGAAATACAGGTTGTTAAAGTCTACTTGCCATAAACTCTCTTCTTGCAAATTTTTTCAAGAGTTTGTGTTAGGATAGATTTTATTGTATTCAACAATTGATTAAGAGTTGAGTGATTTATGACTTCTCTCATATTTCATTTGTTTATTGTGGTTTTGTCACGGATTGCCTAAGGGGAGATTGTTAGGACATATGTGATTCAATGTTAGGAACATATGTCAATATTTTATGTAATTGGCTAATACTTTGATAAAACGCACTTTACTTGCAATTGGGTAGATCTAGGATGTGTTCAATACTTCAAAGAATAAGGTTTCAAGATTAAGTGTTAAAGCCATGAAAGTCTGTCCTAGAATCAAGTGAGAAAGTGCTGGATTTTAAAGCTCGATAGCTACCTCAAGAGCTGGCATCTATCGAGGTTTAAAAGTTGTTTCAGCCCGTGGCTCGACAGCTAGCTCGATAGATGGCTATCTATTGAGATTTATGAAACTCGATTTTTCAGAGCTAATTTCACTCCAATCCATGACTATGTGTTTTGGCTTTTTTTTTCTCACAACCCTAAACATATATAAGGATTATTTTATGGGCCGTAAAAGGTTGCATGAGTGTGAAGCAAAGTTTTGTTCATGCAAATTGTGACCAAAGATAGAATTTTCCCTAGTTCATCTTTCTCTTGAAGAAGCTGCTGTGTTTGTACACTGTAGAGTTTGTAACCAATAAGCCTCTTGATCTTCATCGTGTGATGAGCTGAAGAACTTTGCAGCCAACATCTTTCTCTAGTTGGTGATTAAGTCGCGTATTGGGATTCACGCATCTATTGCTTAGTCACGTACTGAGAGCCGTGCATTGAAAGGAGAGATTGTCACTACAGAACAAGTCTAATTGGGTATTGGGGTAAGGGTTCAACTGTAGGTTAATATAATGTATTGGGATTCCTTTACTTGTAACCACTTGTTGTGATAATAGTGTGTTAGGTTCTAAAGATTTAGGAATTTATGTATTTAGAACTCTAATATGTAATATTGGCAAACCATGATCAAAACAATATGTTTAGTCTTGTTTAGGCTTGCTCAAAGTTGATTAATTATTGTAAAGTTGGAATCGAGAGGCTGCAGATGCATTGGGGCATTTCGGCCTGGCTCGATCGATCGAAAGTCGGCCAAATTGCGTTTTTTGCAGAATTTCCAACTCAGCCCTAACTCATTAAACGTTTAGGGTTTTATGTTTTTGCCCTAGGTATATAAGGCAAAACCCTAACCACGTTTTTAGAGTTGCTCCAGTTGTATTGATTACTCATACATTGCTGTTTTGTGTAAATCTCTTGTGAGATCTAAAGGAGCTTTCCTTTACACAAAACTTAGGGTTTTCAAGGTAGAGATTACTTCAACATCTTGATGATCAACTCGGTTGCTACCATTGAAGCTTAAAGAATATCAAGCGTGGGTGCTTGTAGCTGATTGGAGAATCCAAGAAAGAAGGAGTCCGTGGATTCGGAGCTTGCACATGGTCGTGTCAGTAAGTTCTACTGGTAGGTAGCATTAGGAAGTCGAGCGGGGAGCTTGTAAGTCCTTTTGTATGAACTTCGATTCTTTCAAGATAGTGGATTCAGGTTTGCCTTGAGGATCGGTGGGTCAAATCCTCCCCAGGTTTTTACCGTGTGGTTTCCTGGGTGATCATATCATTGTGTTATTTCTATTTTCGTTGCTTTATACTTTTGATATGATTGTATGTTTGTGATAACCTAGAATTGCATAATTTGACTAAGTTAATCACTTGGCTAATTAACTAGGTTAATCTGGTTGTTTTAAGGGGTCTAAAACCGTTCATAGTGAATTCTCGAGAATGGTGACCTTAAAATCACCCGGTGGGGTTTTTACTGTGTAGGTCTTTCCCACCCGAAAACAAATCACCATGTCAATTTAATTTCCACTGCATATTTAGTTTAATTGGTGATTTGTTTGTGCTGCCACGCATATTGTATGTTATTCTGATTAATTCATCAACTTGGCTAATTAATTAGTTAATCTATCAAAAGGGGTCAATACATTCTTGGCCTATCAGGTATAATAAGAGACTGCCTTCTATTCATGACAAACAGGGGGCCAATGGATCACACAACAAAGATTAAAACCTAATCAAAGTGTGCTTGATCTGATACCACTTGATAGGCCAAGAATGTATTGACCCCTTGTGATGAATTAACAAATTAATTAGCCAAGTTAATTAATTAATTCAATTAGCATGCGCGTTGTAGCACAAACAAATCACCAATTAACTAAAATGCAGTGGAAATTAAATTGACACAGTGATTTGTTTACGAATGGGGAAAACCTACATGGCAAAAACCCCACCGGGTGATTTTAAGGTTACCACTCCCGAGAATTCACTATTATCACAACAAGCAGTTACAAGTAAAGGAATCTCAGTACCTTATACCAACCTACAGTTGAACCCTTACCCCAATACCCAATTGGACTTGTTCTGTAGTGACAATCTCAACTTTTCAATGCGCGGATCCTAGTACACAGCTTACTCACCAACTTGAGAAAGATGTTGGCTGCAAAGTTTTTCATTTCATCACACGATGAAGATCATGAAGTTCCTTGGTCACAAAACCCTATGGTGTACAAACACAGTAGCTTCTTCAAGAGAAAGTTGAACTAAGGCAAATTCTATCTCTGGTCACAATTTGCATGAACACAGCTTTGCTTTACACTCACGCAACCTTTGACAGCCCTTAAAACAATCCTTATATATGTTTAGGGTTGTGAGAAAAGAAAGCCCAAACATATACATATGAATTGGATGAAAATCAGATATGAAATCTATTTTTCATAAATCTCAATAGATAGCTTATCTATCAAGAAGCTGTCGAGCATCAGGCTAGAACAACTTTTTAAACCTCGATAGATACTATCTGTCGAGCTAGCTGTTGAGCTTTAAAATCCAACACTTCTTCACTTGATTCTTGGATAGATTTGCATGGCTTTAACACTTGATCTTGAAACCTTGTTCCTTGAAGCATTAAACACATCCTAGATCTACCCAATTACAAGTAAAGTGCGTTTTGTCAAAGGATTAGCCAATTCTAATTTGACATATGTTCCTAACATTAAATCACATATGTCCTAACAAAAAGGAGAGTAAAAAAAATGAGAGTGAGAGAGCCTACTAGTTTGAAAACCCAAAAGGGCGCGCTAGGCAAAAATTAAGGCAAATAAAATGAACTACGTGATGACCTGATCCTTCTACCAAGGAGGTACGTAGGCAACCATATATTGGTCCGGTCACAACTTGCCCAAACCCACCATTCACGCATCAAGTGCAAAAAATAAATAAATAAATAAAGGAAGAAACTTTTTTGCCAAGATTTACGCTTTCCATCAACACAAACCATGCCATAACATAAACCAAACCCTAAATATAAACAAAACCCTAAACAAACCAAACCCTAAACAGAACCCTAAAGCTGAAAGTTCTAAATAATTCCTAAAGCTAAAAGTTTCAAACTAACTTTTTAAATAAACATGTTCAAAGCCAAAAATAGGAAAATCAAGCCTTCTTCAACTTTTGCTTCTTTGATTGTTCATTGGTTCCATATGTAGTAGTAAGTACCTCGTCATCTTTGTCTCTCCTTTTGAACTCATAGTTGTTATCCCCTTGCTTGCCTTGGTTATCTTCAAGAAACTGTTTTCTCATAGAAGCCATATTATAGTCTCTTTATCCCTAATCTTGCCCACTAACCAGTTAGAGTATTCCACAGTCATCCTGTGAAAGTAAACCTTAACAAAAGATTAATCTATTCGGTCAGCCATGTCCAATCCCAACAGCATGTTCCTTATAGAAGTAGGAGTTATGTCTACAGGAATACAAAGTTTTCTTTCTCTACCACCAGGCATCCCTTGCTCATACTGGAATTGTCTCAAGAGCCTATCAGCCTTATAGTAGTCGCACTCCTTAAGCCAACCAAGAAGATATTATCTGATCCCAGAGATCTCAAAAAAGGAGGTGGGCACTTCCACTAATAACACTCCCATTGAATTGAGATATTGGATTTCTTGTCCAAAAATTTCACCCAATCGCTTTCAGTCTGACACTTGGTCTTGAGGACAGCCCTACTAGGGAAATTACTAGGACCATAATTGGCAATAGTGGGTGTAGCTATCATGTCCAGTCTTTCCATTAACCCTATCTACAAAGTCAAGGGACTCTTGAGGAATGGTTGTGATTCTCCACCAAGAAATGCAGAGGCCATCCCTAAAAGAGTTTTTGCCAAGATCAAAGAAGTAGGGTTATCACCATCCTTCACTTGACTCACAATTCCAATGGCTCGAGCATCTATAAAGCCAAGTCTTCTAGAGCAAAGCAAGAATTCTCCCATGAAGCAAAGAGGTAAACCAAAAATTTTCTGCGTGTTGTCAGATAGACCATAAGTACGTTTATCAATAAGCCTTGTAACAACTACATGAAGATTCACTATGTGCCCTTCAATCATACTACTGGTAATTGAAGTAAAAAGGTGTAGGGCGTCAGATAAAGTCTTCCTATGCTTGGGATCATAGGAAACTACTACAGACTTTTTCCTAAACTCATAACCCAGAATAGCAGAAAATTCCTCGATTGTAGGACAAAGTTCAGCAGTGTTAAACAGGAATACATGGTCCTTAATATCCTAAAACTTCACAGCGGCACAGAGAAAATCCAACTTGATCTTGACATTCCTTAGAGCCTTGATCCCCTTTAGCTTGTAGGCAATGAAATTGGTCATGGTAACAAAATCATAGCTATGAACCCATCTATTAATATCATGTATGATTAAATGAGGAGGATTTTGATTATTGGCCATGAATAATTCTTGTATATGATTGATGTTTCTAGATAGCATTGATGCAGAGATTTGTTTGCAGGTTTAATGCTAAGATAGGCTCTCCTAATCTCTAACCATGTTTAAATAAGTTCTGAGAGTTTGAAGTTGACTAGGAAAATGTTTCATAGTCCAGAACATATAAAATATTTTTCAAAAAAAAAAAAAACAAAGAAAACACGTCAAAAAATGCAAAAAGTCGAGGCAAGATTGGGTGTGCCCATTGGCACCCAAAGTGCTGATCGGCACTTCTTGAGTGCCGATCAGTACTCCCTAAGTGCCAATTGGCACTCTAGGAGTGTTGATTGGCACCCAATCCCCTTGTAGGCATTTCTGCTTATTTTGTATTTTTGGGCACGTTTTTGGTCAGTTTTGGCCCCATTCTTCATTCCAAAAAGTAGTTGTACAATAAAATTTCTCAGAAATTCACATTAATTGTCAAATTAGGAAATTTGGGCATGCCTCATTCATTTTTCAAAAACAAATCATCATCATCATTTGTTTCAAAAAAAAAAAAAAGAGGAGGAAATTAACTATCTCAAAAAATTTTCAAAATCATGTATTCGTTTTCTAAACTAGGGGCATTCGGTCATGCCTTATCCTCTTTTCTTAAACAAATCAAATCAATCATCTCTTTTCCAAAAAAAAAAATCCTTTTTTCTAAAGCAATCACCATGCATAAATTTCCAAACTAGGGGCATTTGGCTATGCCTCATTCAAGTGAGTACAATCACATCAGAATTGGCCAGATAAGTTCAAATCGTACACTACAAAGCTTCATCAGGTGAATTCTAAACTTGTCTCATCTAAATCCTAGCAAGGCTAAAGTAATCTAAGGACAAGGAGCTAAAAGAGGAAATTAATACCCACCTCTAGAAGAACCACCATTTGTGTCTCCTTCTCACCCTTTACTTGCATAAAGCCTAGATTCTTTTTGCCTATTCTGAAATTCAAGGTTTCTGATTCTTTCTTCCAAAGATCTTGTGTTGGCCTCAGCATTTGTCATTCGATTGCTTTGCAAAATTATCAAAGACAAGCATTAAGTTCATTACTATAAAGCCCAAGCAAAAGACAATAGGGAAGTGTCATCTTTTCCCCAATTCACTTCATTAAGCACGTGTTAGGAAGATTGTGTGCGTGCCACCAGCTGCAAACCTCCAATCATCCGCATGCTTTCTTCCACAAGATCAACACCCACCTGGAGCATAAGGCCACAAGTTCAGAATTAGCTAGATAGACAAAGAATGAGACAAGAGACCAAAGGGATTTGAAATGTACCGGGCCAGTCCAAGGGTCATTTGGGGTATACTCCAATAGATCTAGATCCACAAAGTTGTAAGATCCATCAGAATTCATTATCTTGTATTGCCATGTCGGAAAATTGGGATATGTCTCCATGAAAGAAGTAGAAGGACCACCAGCATTGCTAGGAGGAGGACTTTCAGCTCCAGAAGATGAAGCCTAGAAAGGCAACATTCAGACATTTTCACAAAGGGCAAAACAAAGAAAATGAAAGATGATGATGCAAGTCACGATGCAAATTGATTTGGAAAAGAAAGAAAGTCATCGATGGTCCAGAGATGTTAGCTAAGCAACCCTGCAAGTGAGCTTGGAAAAATTCAAGATAGTCTCCTGGTATCCTAAGAACTGTGCAGCTAATCTGAGCACGAGCAATTTCTTCATTAGTTAGATGGTCTGCCAGCCAGATAGAAGGACAAGGATGGGTAGGAATCATTTCAAGAGGGTACATGTGTTGAACCTAAGCCAATACCTGGTCACCAAGATACCAATACCTTCCATGGCCACATTCAAACAACACTTGACGATAATTTAACTCCTGAGCCCATGCACACTTATCATGCTCCTTACATCCAAGCCAAGGATTTAAGGACATCTGAATATCACAAAGAGCCTAAAAAAAAAAAATCACAAAGAACTCAAAATGAAGAGAAGCCATACCTAAACACAAAGAAAAACAACAACAACCAAACTAGACTTCACCAAAAAAAAGAACTCACCTCATCAGTATCTAAGCCGTCAATCACCATCTGCCAAGCCTGCAAAGAATGTTTGGGAGGCGTTGATAGAAGATACTTAGGCAGCCAATGAAGAAATCGTGGAAACATATCATCAACATCTCCCAAAATATTCATACATCCAAACCTACAAAAAGAGAGAGAAAAAGAAAAAGAAAAAAAAAAAAAAAAAAAAAAAAAAGCCCACATCAACAACACAAATAACCTTTGCAAAATACACCTGACCAAGAATTTAAAACCTCACCTGCCAAACAAATGGTGCACCTCCTAAGCTTAAAAGACTACGCCGAGAAAGTTGAGTCATAAAGTGCAAGAGGGTCGCATAAGCCATGCTGCCTCAATCATAATTTTTGATTCGACCAATGTCCCTCAAACTCCACAAGTAACGTAAACTCACCGTGCTACCCAAGTTCAGACACAAGAGAGTTCTAATGAAAAGGAGCATAAACATCTGGGTGCCAGTTGCCACAGTCTCACACTTGTCAATATTGGAATACAGCCACATCAAGGACACATTTAACCACTAACTCATGGAGGGATCACACCCAAAAAAATCCCAATCTCTGCTGATGAAATGGAATCATTACCCTCAATTCTCTCACTGCCTAATTTTAAGCTAGTAATGGCTGAGAAGTCATACGATGTCAACATTACCTCACCAATGCCCAGACAATGCAACAAGCAATTGAAGATCCTTATATTCAGTGGTGTCATAATCCAAAAGAGTTTGGAAAAAGGTTTGGAAGCCAGCTTTATTGGTGACATTTCTAATGTTTGGGGATAATGCCTCCCACTTGTGTTTCAGTAACTGTAGACTACCTTGGCTCTTGAGATTCTACAATTAACAAGGATACCCCACTTGAGAAATATAAGCAAACAACAACGTCAAAAATAAGAAAACCAAAAAAAAAAAAAAAAATGAAACCTTGCCAATCATCATGACTTCCACAAAAATACCCTGTTCCAAAAAATACTTACTCCAAAATCCCAACAAACAGATAAAGATGCCCCTCACAAAATTAGCCGCGCCCAAACGCCATTTCACAAATTTAAATTCTACAACACCCTAACAATATCCCAATTAACCCAAAAATCCTTCATCTCCATAAAATCATTCAACAATGACCTAAACATATATCCAACCCAAAGAAAAAATTTATTTCCATGCCTATGAAATATAATACCCAAAGGAAAAATTTCCTTCCATACCCATGAATAATGAGCTTACCCAATTTTGTCTACATATCAAATTCACAATCAATCAAAATTTATCCAACAATGTCCAAAAATCATATCCAACACAAAACTCAACCAACAACCAACATTGTCCAAACTTCACAATACCAAACAACTCAACAATCCAAAAATGCCCCAAAATCAAAAATCAACATGACCACACAATGATTTCCATCCAAATCATACAATATCCAAAAACTCCCACAAGAGCAAACAACAGCAAAATGACAATGCCCCACCATAAAGTTCTCAACAAAACAAGAAATCAACAAATTTACCAAAACACAAAAAAAAAAAAAAAAAAAAAAAAAAAAAAAAAAAAAGCTCAACTTGAAATCTTTTTTGGATGAGTGTGGAGCATGGTTGCTTGGGTCTTGAAGGAGTCCCTCTTCATCATTCCATTCTAGCGATGGATGATACTTCTTCCCATTAAATGCAAGAAAGTAAGGTGGTCTAGGAGGAGATGCCATGGAGATGTAAAGATGAAGGTTTGAAAATGGGTTTCAAAAAAGTGAGTTTTTCAAGGATACTAAAAAACTTAAGGATTTGAAGAGATTTTCAAGAAGATGGTAAAAATCAAGTTTGGAAGACTAGAGAAGTGTTTTTCCAAGAAAGAAATGGTGTGGAAAGAGAAAAAATGCAAAAAGAATGGAGCTTGGAATAGTGGCTATGGAGGAAGAGGAAGAAGGAAGAAGAAGAAATTTTCATATTAAGCCAAATATAGTTCTCAATCACCTCTAGATTTTCAGATTGAGTCGAATATAGTTCTCAGTCGCCTCCAGATTTTTAGATTGAGTCGAATATAGTTCTCAGTCGCCTCTAGATTTTCAGATTGAGCTGAATATAGTTCTCAGTCGCCTTTAGATTTTCAGATTGCGTCAAATATAGTTCTCAGTCGCCTCTAGATTTTCAGATTAAGCTGAATATAGTCCTTAGTTGCCTCTAGATTTTCAGACTAAGCCAAATATAGTTCTCAGTCGCCTTTAGATTTTCAGATTGGGCCGACTATAGTTCTTAGTCGCCTCTAGATTTTCAGATTGGGCTGAATATAGTTCTCAGTCACCTCCAAATTTTTAGACCAAGCTGAATATAGTTCTTAATTGCCTCCAGATTTCTAGTTTGAGCCAAATATAGTTCTCAGTCTACTTCCAGATCGGGCAAATACAGTTCCTAGTTATCTTATTTTAGATTGGGCGAATAGAGTTCTCAACCAGCTTCCAGATCGGGTGAATACAGTTCTCGGTCACCTCATTCCAGATTGAGTGAATAGAGTTCTCAATCATTCCAAGTCAGATTGGGCGAATAAAGTTCTCAATCGGCTTCCAGATCAGGCGAATATAGTTCTCAATCACCTCATTCCAGATTGGGTGAATAGAGTTCTCCATCATTCCAAGTTAGATTGGGTGAATAAAGTTCTCAGTCAGCTTCCAGATTAGGTGAATACAGTTCTCGGTCACCTCATTCCAGATTGGGCAAATAGAGTTCTCCATCATTCCAAGTCAGACTAAGCAAATAAAGTTCTCAATCAACTTCCAGATCGGGCGAATACGATTCTTAGTTACCTCATTTTAGATCAAGCGAATATGGTTCTTGATTCCCTTATCGGCATTCAAGATTTTATCCAGGTTCATCAATTATCAATTAGATTAGATGTCCATAGTTCTCATTTGATAGGCCACAAACGTATTGACCCCTTGTGATTAAACCAATTAATTAATTAGCCAAGTTATTAATTAATCAATTTAACATGCAAAGCGTGGTAGCACAAACAAATCACCAATAAACTAATTATGCAGCGGAAAATAAATAACACGGTGATTTGTTTACGAATGGGGAAAACCTAACGGCAAAAACCCCACTGGGTGATTTTCAGGTCACCACTCCCGAAACTCCATTATTATCACAACAAGCAGTTACAGGTAAAGGAATCCCAAGTACCTTACCAACCTACAGTTGAACCCTTACCCCAATACCCAATTGGACTTGTTCTGTAGTGACAGTTCCCCCTTTTGATGCACGGCTCCCAAGTACGTGACTAACCAATGCGCGGATCCTAGTACGCGACTTCAACACCAACTAATAGAGAGGTTGGCTGCAAAGTTCTTCAGTTCATTCTACACGATGAAGATCAAGAAGATGCTTGGTCACAAAACCCAAAGGTGCACATACACAGCAACTTCTTCAAGAAGAGATGAACTAGGGCAAGAACTTCGTCTCCGGTCACAATTTGCTTGAACAGAGTTTGCTCAATGCTTGTGCAACTTGTGAACTGCTTGACGACCCTTAAAACAATCCTTTTATATGTCTAGGGTTAGGAGAAAAGAAGGCCCAAAGACATATTCATGGATCCCAAGAAATCAGATCTGAATTCTGAATTTCTTAAATCTCGACAGATAGGAGGTGTCGAGCAGCTGTCGAGCTTACAGGCTTGAGACAGCTTTCTTTAAGCTCGATAGATGCAACTGTCGAGCCAGCTGTCGAGATTTAATGAATTTGCACTATCAACTTGTTTTCTTGGACAAACTTGATGACTTCAACACTTAATCTTGAAACCTTGTTTCTTGAAGTATTAAAAACACCTAGAACTACTCAATTACAAGTAAAGTGCGTTTTGTCAAAGGATTAGCCAATTACATAAAAGAATGACATATGTTCTTAATGAGTGAACTACATATGTCCTAACAATCTCCCCCTTTGGCAATCCGTGACAAAACCACAGCAAACAAATGAACATATGAGAGAAGTCATAAATCACTCAACTTATATTCATTTGTTGAATACAATAAAATCTATCCTATCACAAACCCTTGAAAAACTTTGCAAGAAAAGAGTTTATGGCAAGTAGACTTTGACAACCTGTATTTCTAAAACACTTTAAACAAAAACTCATCAAGGCATCTTGTGTGAAACAGAAATAATAGATTGCATACAAGTATAAGAATCATGTGTATAAAGATAGAAAAGAAACAACACATGTAGAGATAGGTGAAAGAAACATACATCCACATATAGAGAAAATGAGTACAATGTATGTAAAAAACTGGTCACAAGACCTCATATACAAGAATAATGTATCTAAAAAGTAGAAAAGAAAAAAGATACATCATATCCTCACTACATCCCTCAAGTGTCAACAGTATCAACACTCCCCCTAACAAAAATGTCCTATACTAACTCTCCCCCTAAGATGACTACTCTCATATCCCAAAACTATTCCCCCTTTTTGTCACGAGTGACAAAGGGTAGAGTGTCAAGTAGACATCTCATCAGTAGAGCTAGCATCTCCATCATCATCATCCGAAGCATCATCGTCCTCGTCCTCGTCATCCTCAGAATCAGAAACTACTGGTGAAGGAGTAGCCTCAGGAGCAAAACCACCCATGGTCGTCTGCCGTCGTGCAATACGACCAACACGAACATTCACCTGATACAACTCAGTGGAGAGTGTATCGAGGCGAGCATCCATGTGCTGCAGCTGCGCCATGATGTCTCCAAGTGAAACATCGCTCATAGAGGAAGAAGGAGCGGATGTAGATGGAGCAGATCGAGATGGAGCTGAACGGGAGGGAGGAGTGGAATCCTGCTGTCTCGACCTAAACTGAGCCTAACTACGTTTTACGGTAGCGGCATCTATGGCACACATGAAAGTGAAATGGTCGGACACGGGAAAAGGAATGGAAAAATGGCGTAGAATCCTCGTGGTAGCAGAAGGAAAGATGAGCTTATCACGGGTCACCGCATCTAAATGAACATCTATAATAGACAAAATAAAATGAGAAGGAAAATCTATGGTAAGATGCTCAAGGAGGGATAACAAAAATCGAGCACGAGGCTCTGTGATGGAGTTGTAGTGAGAAAGCGGATGGAGTACAAAAGTCATCACCATGTTTAAGAATCTAGGACCTTTAACAAAAGGCCGACATGATGTGAACTGACGCTCACCCCACTCCGAAGGGCGTTCACAGAAAACAGAAATGAGCTCATCTTTGGACACAGTCCTCAGACGCTCACAAGAAGGATAGTCAGGAAACTCTATCCTAGGAACCCTAAGCACATCCGCAACTAGCTGCGGTGTGACAAGGATCAGTGTACCTCGAACGCGAGTGAAAAAGAGAGGTACTGAACGATCAATCCCGTGCATGTTGGAGTAAAACTCCTGAATAAGCACGAGAGGACATGTGACCAGGACGTCACACAATGACTCCCATCCCCTACTGTGAATGACAGAGGGAAGGTCAGTATTGGCGAAGTCCGCCAAAATGACCTGGCGTTCCGAATGAACACCTCGTCTAGAAAAGTTCTCCGAAAATGCCTTGTGGGCATCATCATCATAGAACAGAAGATTAAGAGGAGCAAATCAGAAGATGAAGAAGCTCCAGAACGCAGAGGGTTCCGAGCTGGAGTAGATTTACGTTTAGGTGCCATAGACACTACTAACGTAAACAGAAAGAGAGAGAGAAAGAGACAATCAGAAAAGTCCCAAAGCAATTCAAATATATCAAATATATTGAATAAAGAGTACGTATGCATGGGGATGCATGAACATGTGACATGCAAAAGAAATTTCATCATGGGCTCAGCCCAATCCAAACCTACCAGCACACAAACATAGGTCACACATCTAAATGCATGAAAATACCATTCTAATGCAAATGTGATGCAATGTATGACATTTTGAACACATTTAAATGAAAACCCATACCAACATTTCAAGAAAAACTCATTAATTTTGAAAAACCCCAAAACCTAAGATTCAAAAACATGAAATGCATGAAGAATGAAGGGCCGAAAATCACGTGGGTTGAAGGTTTTGAGTGAGAAAACTGAGTTTGGGAGATGAACAGTCGCAGACAGATCGAGAGAGATCAAGAAAATGAGAACCGGATCGCAGAAGAGGCTTATATAGGAACCTCAGTAATTCTTGACAGATGAGGTATCGAGAGGTGTCGAGCCATCTGTCGAGGAAGGTGTCGAGAAAATACACGTTGACAGCTACAGGTGTCGAGAAGGTATTGAGGAATAAACACCAAAACCAATAACAGAAGCTCGATCGATCCACCAGGTGTCGAGAAGGTATCAAGAAGACAGAAACTTTCTCGATCGATCCACCAGGTGTCCAGGAGGTGTCGAGGTTGCGATAAAGAAAAGCTTGAGATGCTCGACAGATAGCTAGGTATCGAGGAGGTGTCGAGCTTGCTTTTGAAAACAGTTTTTCGAGAAGTGAAAAACACAGACATGAATGCAATCCAACATGCACCTCAACCAATGATCCAATCAACATATTAAGCTCTCAAAATCATCTCTCAACAAATATTTTCAAGCACATGGATCCTCAGAAACAAACACACACACTAAACAAGTCTAACCAATTTTATATTTAAAAAATGAGTCAAGACAGTTTAGTGAGCATACATTAGCACATGTAAACACTTGTGATAGCCAAATCACATTGTACATGCACATGTATCAAGTGTAGCAAAGAGTATTGCGTGTTGTGTGTGAAAAACATCGCAAGATTGCATATGTGTATACATGTTATGACGATCTGAGATATGAGAAAATAACTTTAACTCACACACAATCATAACTGTTTGATGGGGACTATCACCTTCAAGGTACATCTTATAACTCCCACATCTCCTAGAAAACACGCTTGCAATCATATTTAAAGCATTTTAATCTTTTTGCTTTTTATTTTCTTTGCATATTTTCTTTTAAGCATATCATGCATGGACATATAGAAGAGAGAAAAGAAATACCCAACATGTTGAGCATAGACATTGCACTTTTGCTATGCCGAAGCATACGAATGTCTTTGACACTGCACTTTTGCTATGCCAAAGCATACAAGTGTCATATTATGATTGGCGGGCAACAGTGGTGAGATGGATATTTATGTCTTTCTCTCAGGATTTTCTAGTCCTACCCATCAAAAAGAGTAATATGAGTGTTAAGTTTAAGAGATAACTTAATCTTACTCATCACAAACTAGAGCCACAAAGCTCACTTGCTTAGTTGTGCATAGGGATGCTCATCTAAGCTACAAAAGATACAAAGTTTAGAAAAATTTGTTTCAATGGCCATCCAAGGTACACAAGTACCAAAGTACACAAAGCACACACTGTTTTTGTATTTTCAATTTTTTTTTCTTTTTTATCAAAAACAAAACAAACAAAACAGAAAGCAAACAAACAAAAACATGTTAAACAAAACAAGGCATAAAAACTAGACTGACTCAAAATAAATGCAAAACACACAAGTAATGCAACAAAAAAAATAGAAGAAAGTGATAAAATCACTTAGAGTCCTTTTTCTTCCACACCCTGGAAGAACCTTTCCTTTGATTGAACCCTTGAACCGGCTGTGAGGGGGAAGAATTGAAACCGTTCAAGTTCGAAAGGAACATGAGGGCTTTCAGAAGATCTCCAAGAGGAGCAAGAGAGGATTGAAGCTGATTTTGGCTTCCAGATGCTATCATGCCGTTGCTCTGTTGAGTGGCTAACCACTTATAGCAATTTGGTCGAGTATGACCGGCAGCTCCACAATGATGACAGAGATGCTGCTTCTTCTGTTTTGGCTTTTGAGAGTTAGCCTTCTTAGCCCTAGGGTTTTTAATATCTTTCTTATCCTATTTAGGGGGTGCTCCTAAGATAGATTTACCCTTGTCAAGGTTCTCACTAGCTAATTCAGTTTTAACATCAGTGTTTTCAATTTCAGTATTATTAGCAGGAGAAACAAAAATAGTAGCACTAGTAGAAGCAGTATTAGAGAAAGAAAGACCATACCCTAAACCTGTTCGATCCGAAGCAGATTTCTAATTGCTGAGCATCTCATCAAACTTTGCACTTGAAGTCCTCTCCAATTGAGCTCTGACTTGAAACAGCTCCGCTTCAAGCTTCTTGGTCTTCTCAGCCAAGAAATTGTTTTCAAACCTCAGTGCACCAATTGTTTGATTAGCTTCATCAAACTTTGTGGAAAGCTCTTCACGATCAAGTTCCACATCACTGAGCTTCTTGGTGGCCAGCCTTTACAGTTTCTCATGCTTCTCAGAGAGCTTGTATAATTTCTCATAGGCTGAATGGATATCATCTTGATCATCCATCTTCTCACACTTAGAATCCACCAGTTCTTCTTCTTCTTCCACTTCTTCAACAATCCCTTCAGTAGGATTGACTGTGGTAGTGAAGGCATTCAAGATTCTGTCATCTTCATCGTCGGAATCATCCTCAGGCTCAGTGTCACTCAAGGTTGCAGCAAGTGCCTTACTCTTCCCAATGCTCTTGAGATATGTAGGGCATTCTTGCTTCATGTGACCAAATCCGTGACATCCAAAACACTTTGGTCCTGCAGGAACAGTGTACCGACCACCATCCCTTGCATCCTTCTTCCCTTTGTCTTGGCCCTTAGACTGAGAAGAACTAGATTGTCTATGGTCTTTGTCGAAGTTCCTTCCATTGGCATTCTTCATGAACTTCTTGAACTGCCTGGTGATGTAGGACTTCATCTTGGAATCTTCATCCTCGAAAGAATCATCAGTGTCACTACTCTTTGCCTTCAAGGCCATGCTCTTGCCTTTACCCGACTTGCCAATCCTAGATAGTCCTAGTTCATAGGTCTGCAAGTTTCCAACCAGCTCAGTCAAAGGAATCTTGTCAATATCCTTTGATTCTTCTATCGCTGTAATCTTGGCATGGAATCTCTCGGGTAGAGATCTGAGCACTTTCCTCACAACCTTGGGTTCAGGAATAGTTTCCCCAAGATTGAAGGCTGAGTTCACTATGTCTTTGAGATTGGCATAGAACTCATCGAACTTCTCATCCTCCTCCATCTTTATTTCTTCAAAGCTTGTAGTGAGCCTTTGAAGCTTTGAATCCTTGACAGCCTTTGTACCCTCATAGGTTGTCTGGAGGATGGTCCATGCTTCCTTTGCAGTTTCAGTAGAGGATATCTTCTTGAACTCCTCATTGGTGACTGTGCTAAATAGGGCATTCAACGCTCTGCTGTTAAAGTTTGCCGCCTTGATCTTGGCTTCATCCCAATCGGCCGGCGCTTCCTTTGGCTTAGTCCAGCCAATCTCTACAGCTTGCCACACTTTTTCATCTAAATATTGCAAGAAAGCTCTCATGCGTACTTTCCAGTATGCATAGTTAGTGCCATAAGATAAAGGAGGTATGATTAATGATTGTCCTCTATCCATGACAAACAGGGGTCAATGGATCAACACAGCAAAGATTAAACCTAATCAGAGTGTGCATGCTCTGATACCACTTGATAGGCCACAAACGTATTGACCCATTGTGATTAAACCAATTAATTAATTAGCCAAGTTATTAATTAATCAATTTAACATGCAAATGCGTGGTAGCACAAACAAATCACCAATAAACTAATTATGCAGCAAAAAATAAATAACACGGTGATTTGTTTACGAATGGGGAAAACCTGACGGCAAAAACCCCACCGGGTGATTTTCAGGTCACCACTCCCGAAACTCCACTATTATCACAACAAGCGGTTACAAGTAAAGGAATCCCAAGTACCTTACCAACCTACAGCTGAACCCTTACCCCAATACCCAATTGGACTTGTTCTGTAGTGACAGTTCCCCCTTTTGATGCACGGCTCCCATGTACGTGACTAACCAATGGGCGGATCCCAGTACGCGGCTTCAACACCAACTGATAGAGAGGTTGGCTGCAAAGTTCTTCAGTTCATCCTACACGATGAAGATCAAGAAGATGCTTGGTCACAAAACCCAAAGGTGCACATACACAGCAACTTCTTCAAGAAGAGATGAACTAAGGCAAGAACTTCGTCTCCGGTCACAATTTGCTTGAACAGAGTTTGCTCAATGCTTGTGCAACTTGTGAACTGTTTGACGACCCTTAAAACAATCATTTTATATGTCTAGGGTTAGGAGAAAAGAAGGTCCAAAGACATATTCACGGATCCCAAGAAATCATATCTGAATTCTGAATTTCTTAAATCTCGACAGATAGGAGGTGTCGAGCAGCTGTCGAGCGGGTGTCGAGCTTACGGGCTTGAGACAGCTTTCTTTAAGCTCGATAGATGCAACTGTCGAGCCAACTGTCGAGCTTTAATGAATTTGCACTATCAGCTTGTTTTCTTGGACAAACTTGATGACTTCAACACTTGATCTTGAAACCTTGTTTCTTGAAGTATTAAAAACACCTAGAACTACCCAATTACAAGTAAAGTGCATTTTGTCAAAGGATTAGCCAATTACATAAAAGAATGACATATGTTCTTAATGAGTGAACTACATATGTCCTAACATCATTTTTTGTAAAACAATAAAACGCTAGTTCTACATCCTAAGATTCTAGGTTCTTAGGCTAGGAAATCTTTGAAAAATCAACCTCGATTAAATCATGGTTGCTAAAAGAAGTGTCTTTGTTTTACATTGACATTTGCTTTTCAAGCTCCGTCAATGAAGGGTAGACACTCGATTTTGCACCCATAATTTAGTTTTGGAAGATGACTAAAATGACCTTTTAAAATACCCAAAAATCATGGTTGCATCTCATGCATTAAATCATTCATTGCATGATATGGCCAGTTCCTAAATCAGACCGTTGGATTTGAAGATATCACAAGATCAAGTTTTTCCGGTCTGCATGCATTGTATGAGGGTGAAGCTGATGACATGTGATTAATTGAAATTAATTTTGATTATTCAAACAATTAAAATTAATTGGATAATTTATGTGATTGGCTATTGGATTTTATCAAAAATAAGCTTGGTTGCATAGGAGTAAAATGGATAATAAGATAACAAGGGAATTGTTGATAATTAAGTCTTTTTAGAATATTTATCTACCAAATAATTATTATTTCAAGGACCTGATTATCAAAACAAAAGGGATTTATCTTGGAACACGAGTTAAAATTATGTCCAAGTACAATTCTCGACTCAGAAAATCCCTAAAAAAAGAGTCCAAATCGAACCAAAGTTAGGAATTGGGCTCGGCACTTGAGAGTGCCAATCGACACTCTTGGAGTGCCAATTGGCACTTGGCTAGTGCCGATCGGCACTTCCCTAATGCTGATTGGCACAACTTCGAGGCCTGGCCCAGAAACGCTTGGATTAAGCTAAAACACATCCATTTCAAATTTTTAGGGATAAGAATTTGACCTAATTCGTATCTGAACTAAGCTAGTTTATTTTCTAAGCACCAAACCTCTATAAATAGGGAATTAAAACCAGAAATCAGGACCCCTTTTTCTGACCTCTCTCTCCCATTACATTAAAGAAATTCAGGAAGCTTTGCTTTAGGATTTTTTTTTTTTTTTTTTTTTAAGTGGCTTTAATTCTAAAAAAATTTCTCTTTAATTTTTGAAGATCTCTCTCCTTGTAGAATACATTCATGCAAGTAAGTTTCTAACTCTTTTTTTCACATGTTCGTATAATTGATTCAATTCTCCAAGCTCTTAACATGTCCTTCCTTTTGTTTGCCTTGATTCTCTTTTGGTTATGTGATGTATGTATGTTCATGCATATGTGTTGTATTTATGTAATGATGTAATGCATACCATTAAATATTAGGTCAATTGCTTTATCTTAAACAACAAATCAGATCTGAAATATTTTTCAAAAAAAAAACTCATTGTTTTCTTAAACAAAAATCAGATATGAAATGATTTTTTCCAAAAACTCATTGTTTTCTTAAACAAAAATCAGATTTGAAATATTTTTCCAAAAAATTCATTGTTTTCTTAAACAAAAATCAGATTCAAAATATTTTTCCAAAAGACTCATTGTTTTCTTAAACAAAAAATCTGATCTAAAATAGTTTCTTCAAAACCCCATTGTTTTCTTTAAACAAAAATCATATCTGAATTATTTTTTTCGAAACCTCTTTTGTTTTCTAAGACACAAAAATCAGATCTAAATTTATGTTAAAAATTAATTCTTTTCACTTTAAAAAAGTCAGATCTGCAATTTCTTTTAAAACCCATTATGTTTCTTAATTAAACAATTAGATCCAAATTTTCCTTTTGGAGATCCATTATGTTATTTAATTAAGAAATTAGATTTGGGAAATTTTCCAAATATCCATTCTCTGTTATTTAAAAAATCAGATATGAATTTTTTATCAAAAAAAAATCATTTTGCTAATTTGAAACTTCTCATAAAAAATAAAAAATAAAAAAATAAAAAAAAAAACTTTCTTTTCATAAATAAAAATTTAGATGTGATTTCTCTTTGCATAAATGCAACAGATCTAGTATTCTACACATTTTAGATCTAGGAATACTAACACCACAATTGGCACGTCAATTTTTTTATGGGTATTTAAAAGTGTTAAGTTATGATTTTTCTCATAACATTAGTGTTGGCTTATTCCATGACAAAAAGTGTTGCAATTGCATTAATTTATTTCCTTGTATTTTTGTGGGATTTATTTGTAATGGGTTCAGTATTAAGTAGTGAAGATTTGATCAAGACAGCTGAAGGTCACATGAGAAGCACATGCAGGAAGGTGAATAGTCTGGCCAGGTGTCCAGCTCAGTACAACCTGTCCAAGAAGGTAACTCGCGACTTGGGTTCGCAACTTGCACTAGTCGCGAGTGACCTGTGAGGTTCCCTTGTTTTACTGAAAAATTGTGACTTTTCGTATTTTCTTCACACATACTCTATATACCCTCATTACCCACAAAAATGGTAAGGAGCCTATTGAGAGAAAAACCCTAAGAGAGGCTTCTACAACGCACCCACCTTATTAGAGAGAGAGCTACTCATTCTTAGAGAGAAAGCTTTGTAGTCTCTTCTCCTTCCCTCTCCCATTGTTATACCTGTTGAGAGGAGATTTGTACCCAAACACTACCCACACCCATTCAAAGTGTTTAGAGTGTTTTTGGAGCTTGGGAAGCATTGGAAGATGCCAAGGATGACGGATGCAATATGGAGCTTATTACGGGATCCGGAAAGCTAGAGAAGACACGATTCGGCGTAACCTTGTTGGAGAAAGAGAAGCTTGGAGGGCTTGGGTGCATCAAGTATATTAGGCTTGGAGGGTCTATTACTATTCATGTATCCCAACTGATTTTCTAGTGGATCATTTACCGCTTGGAGGGCGGCGGAGAGGTTTTTCGCTGAGTTCTTCGGTTTCCTCTTCGATAACACGTCTCAATGTTATCTTTGTGTTTGCTTCTCTCTTCCCTACTCTATTCCTTTTAACTGCTGCTGTGTTTGTGATTAATTATGATTTAGAGTGTTTTGCCAATTTGGGTATTGCTTATAGTTCATATTCCGCACATATATTGTTTGAATATAAGCATGCTTTGGAATTTTTGTAATTGGGGGTCTAAAGAGCTTTCAAAAAGGTCATTTAAAGTCTAAAAGAGCAGACTCTGTTTGGGCAAGAGTAGTGTCTTATTTTTATTTTGGGTAGAATGTAACTAGGAAACAAGGCTTTGTATTTTTTTTCCTTGATTTACTAGATTGTACCTAGGAATCAAAGCAATGTAAAGTTTTTTTTTACCATAATGTAATTATTTTCAATTAATAAGAATGCATACTATTCAAGACATGTTGTAATTTATATAGTTTTCTTATTTTACTTATAAAATAAGTGGTGACTCCATAGGATCCTGAAAAAGGAAGGTGTCGATGCCTACACCCTTTTCTGAGAGCACCCAAAATTTCCCAGTCTCTCATAGTTTTTGGCACCTGAGATCTCTGATGACACATCACTAACAAAATTAATTTGGAAAACCTAAAGAATATGGGGGAAAAAAAAAAAAAAAAAAAAACTTCACTTTAGAGAGACTTTCCAAATTTGCAGGAGTGAGGTAGAGCAATTGCAAATATATATAGACAAAAAATTAGTTTTTTTTTTTTTTTTTTTTTTTTTTTGGGATTCTATTAGAGTGCCAATTGAATATATAGTTTTCATAAATGCTTGATTGGGGAGAGGAAAAGTTATAGAATTGAAGGAATTTTGAATTATTATTAGATTGGGTTTGATGGAATAATAAATGGAAAGTTGAAAAGTTAGGAAACGTTAATTAAGAGATGGAGTTTTTTTTTTTTTTTTTTTGGATGTGATTGGGAAAATGTTAATTTGCAAAAGGAAAGAAAAGAAAAAAAGAAAGTTAGTAGAACCGATGACGTGGCTGTTGATGTGGCTCAATAGGAGCGTAGCAACAATAAATGCTACGCTTCAGCTTATATATATATATATATATATATATATATATATATAGTATTGGGTTAAAATAGATTGATCACGGTTATTTAATTCAATTACCCAAGTTGATTAATTAGGTCAAATTACATGCAAATTGTGGAGGCACCAACAAATCACCAAATAACTAATATATAGCGGAAAAAATATTAACACGGTAATTTGTTGACAAATGAGGAGAATCTCTCGCAAGACAAAAATCCTACGGGTGAATTTAAGGTTACAATTCCCAAAAATATACTAATCAATAATTAAGCGGTTATAAGTATCAGGAATCTTACTTTGGCCTATCTCAAAATATCAACCTATAGTTGAACCTTTGCTCCAATACCCAATTGGACTTGATCTTGTAGCAGACTTCTTTCTTTTGTAGCACAAATCTCTAATTTGTGACTAACTCCTTTGCATAGATCCCAATACGTGACTATCTCCAGTAACTTGATTGATTGTTATTGGCTGCAAAGTTCTCCACTTCATAAACGATGAAAATCAGGAAACACTTGGTTAAAAAATAATGTGCACAAACGTAGTATCTTCTCACAGAGTATATGTGTTCTAGGTCTCTGTTTCCGTATTTGATGACTTTTAAAATAATCCTTATATATGACTAGGGTTGTAAGAAGAGAAACCCTAATCATTCAAGTCATCATGGTTCGAATTTCAAATCTGAGATTTCTGAAATCGTAGATCTCGATAGATCGAGCTTGTGTCAAGCTTGTCCATTAATCCTCGATAGCAGTTTTTGTCGAGCTTGTGTCAAGCTTTAATGAAACAGTTTTTCTTCACTTGTTTTTTGGATCAATCTTCATGTCTTTAGTGATACCACTTGATATGTTTGAACAACATACTTCTCGATACATTAAACCAAACTTAAATCTACCCAATTACAGATAAAGTGCGTTTTATCAAAGGATTAGCCAATTACATAGAAAATATGACCCTAACATATAGATTTGTTACAATACAAAACAAAAAAATAGTAACATATCTTGTACTAAGTTATGTATCTACATTTATGTCACAACTAATATGTACATACAATAAAACTGATTTGTGCTATGCATATACAAAGAGAATTATTTATCCATAATGGTGAATGCATCACACAAATGCACATAAGAGGTATCCCATCAGTGGACAAAAACTCATCCATGATTAATGACCGCATAAACTATAGTAGTAAGACCCCATTGCGATTCTTTTAATGCATTCTTCACCATGGCTTTGAGATTTTTTTGGTTAGTTTATAGGAACCAATGTTGTTGGCACTTGAGATCTCAAATGGCACATCACTAATAAAATTAATTTGGAAAACCTTAAGAATATGGGGGAGAACAAAAAAAATAAAAAAATAAAAAATAAATTCACTTTAGAGAGACTTTCCAAATTTGTAGGAGTGAGGTAGAGCAATTGCAAATATATATAGACAAAAAATTAGTAGGGTTTTTTATTTTTATTTTTTTGGAATTATAATAGAGTGGCAATTGAATAGTTTTCATAACTGCTTGATTGGGGAGAGAGAAAGTCATAAAGTTGAAGAAGTTTGAATTATTATCAAATTGGGTTTGATGGAATAATAAATGGAAAGTTGAAAAAGTTAGGAAACGTTAATTAAGAGATGGAGGTTTTTTCTTTTTTCTTTTTTTTTTTTTCTTTTCTTTTTGGATGTGATTGGGAAAATGTTAATTAGCAAAATGAAGGAAAAGAAAAAGAAAAAAAGAAAGTTAGTAGGACTGATAACATGGCAGCTAATGTGGCTCAATAGGAATGTAATAACAATAAATACTACACTTCAACTTTTATATATATATATATATTTTTTTTTTTAGGGAGATAACACATTGAGGATTATAACATGTAGGGATAGTACTTGACCCGAAAGGTTAAAACTATAAGTTGGAGCTAAACTATGTCATATTAACAATTCACATGTGCAGATTAATCTTATATTCTTGTTTGGCAATTGTCATTTTCACTATGCTTCCTCACCTTTCATGAAATTTTCTTGTAGTTGTACAAATTCAAAACCGTACTTGACCCCAAATTTTCAAAGCAGACTTTTTTCAAATTTAAAGGCAATAAAGAAATTATTACAAGAAGTAAATAAACAGGGAAAAATACAGTATATCACTCAGTACGTATGGGTAATATAATAATTTTGCCTTTCACTTTTAAAAAATGTTACACTTTACTTTTATGCTTTGGAGTAAAGTATAAACATCAACATTTTCCATTAATGTTAAGTTCAAAGGCAATGGAAAATGGATAATGTTGATTAGTTGGTCTTTAAAATAAAACTAAAACAATTTTTCTATCTAATCTGTCCGTCCTTATTCACTGTATTGATTTGTGTGTGATTTTTTTTTTCCTGGATAGTGACTAATTGAGACTTTGGCTTGTATCACAAATATTTAATTATATGAATAATAATAGAAAGGTTAATGTTTTCACATTACTACATTTCACAAAGGGGTAATGTATAACATTTGAATGCAAAGTATTGTACCCCAATCGGCACATTTCCATGTTTCAAATATAGACATTCAGTATTTAAAATCTCTCTCCCTCCACCCCACACAACCCCCCCCCCCCCCCCCCCCCCCCCCCCCCCCCAACAAATATAACTACCAATTAAATAATTAAAATAAAAAAGAAGTATGAAAAATCAAGAGGGTAAAATGACGTATCCCTAAGTACATGGATAAAATGTATTTCTCCTCAATAAATATTAGGTGTGAAAGCAAGCCTACAGGGAATTCATGCCCCTAATCTGTAAAGAATTGGTTTTTCACACAAACTAAACTTCATAAAATGCAAAATAGTGAATTGAGTTTTTTTTTTTTTTTTTTTGGCTGAAAAATTGAAAAATTGAGTAATTCGGAGAATTCCTACATTAGTAGATACAAGAATAAATTGATTTGCATTTTCCATACTACTAAATACTATAAATATTAGTATATTATTTAAGCAAACACTTATATTTAAGCAATTGGTAAAATTAAATAAAACAAAATACAAACAAGAATTAAATTACGTTAAGTATATTATTCAGAAGTGTCTCTAGAACACAAGGAGAAATTGTAGAAATAAAAATAAAATAAAATAATTAAAACTTCTTGTTCTTGATGAACATGCTCCGCATTTTACTTGCCCATAACTTTGTCCTTGATCATTTCGGTGGCATTCTTGGCTGTTCCCCAAACTCCCTCCACTGTGCCCTTTGTTTTCTTTGAGATGTCTTCTGCCGTTGCACTTACTTTTTGGGTCATTTGGGTAACCTGAGATCATGCACAAGTAATTGTTATATTTCATTAAAAAGGGTAATTTATTTTTTAGACATTATAATTTTTGGTATGTTTCATTTTAAACCTTAAACCCTAAACTTTCAAAATGTTTCATTAAAACCACCAAGTTTCTAAAAAATTTCATAAATAATCCTTATCTTTTTAGATCATTATTTTTTATACCTTAGGTTTTTGTATGACTTTCATTTTAACCTTAAAGTTTCAAATATAACATTTAAGCCAAATATTGATGTTTAATGGTGTTAATTTTTTTTAAGAAACAAACACACACACACACAAGGTTTAGATGAAACTGTTTTAGAAACTTTGAGGTTTGAATAAATCGTACTATAAAAGTTAAGGTTAAAATGAAAGTAATTTATCCAAAAAAGTGCTAAGTTTGGGCACTGTCCAAAAAATAATTCTTTTTTTTTTTTTCAACTCTTTTAAAAAATTTGTAAGGTTATTTTTTATAGACTATGCAAGTTATTCATTCTTAATTGCTATATTTTAGTTTTAAAGAAGAATGTAGTTTATTGATCTATTTATATGTGTAGTTTTTTCCCCCATAATGTAATTTTCGTTAGTGTGATTCAATGAATTTACTAAATTTTCTCTCTCTCACACACACATATATATATGAAAATATATTGAATTGGAAGATTAAGAACAAGGTAAAATTATTCATTAAAATTTATTTTTGAATTAATAATAAATTTAGTAAGAAAATTTCGGTTAGTTACAAATGTATTGGAATTAGTTTTAAATGAGTTTGATGTAGAATGGGCTTAAAGTAATTTGAAATGGACAAGAAATGATTTTTAGATGGAAGGCCACTTGATACAAGATTAGAATGTGTAAAATTAAATTTAAATGACATTTGACATAAAATTAAATTATTGTTAAAATTTAATTAATTTGGATCTTTAAGGCTCTGTTTGGGAGTTCACAAGGGAAGGGAATAGAATGGAATTGAATGATCATAAGGAAATGGAAAGAAATGGAATGGAATTGAATGTATTTAAGTAAGGAAAATGAATGGAAAAGAATTGAATGGAATGGAATAATGGAATTAGGTAATCTTGATTAGATGTTTTAAAATAAAGGAATGGAAAGGAATGAAAATGAATGGAATGTAAGGAATCTTGTTTGGGAGCAACATGGAGGGAATGGAATGGAATCATTTTATGATAATATTACTATTAGACCTCTATTTTAAAATAAAAGGTTGAATATATACAGGTATTTTGGGAGTTTTAGTAAAAAAATCATTAAATCTAATTTCATTCCCTCCCATTCCTCCCAATTTCAAGGGGAATGAAAATTTGAGGTTTTAAGGGAATAGAGAGGAATAAGTGTTCCCTCCTACCAATTTCATTCCCTCCCACTTAAACTCCCAAACAAGGAAATGTGTTTTTCATTCCCTCCATTAAAACTCCCAAACAAGGGAATTGAAGAATATTCTAAAATTATTTTTTTCATTCTTTTCCATTCTCTCCTCCCAAACGAGGCCTAATTGAATTTTCATTTTAATTATCTATCTATACTATTAATAAGAGGATTCTCTGTTTGAGTTTCAACATTTTACATACTAAAATAACCTCACCAAATTTTTAAACTTTCTAAAATACCCCTATCTTTTAGTTAAATAATTTTAAATTAAAAAACACAAACTGGTTAAAAAAGTAATCTATTGTTCCTAAGTTTTAGGCTTTTTCCCTTTATCTTCTCCATTCAGCCTAAAACTTAGGACATTATCTCTATCTCATTTTTAAATATTATTACACGTTACCTTACATCTTTCTTTAAAAAATAAAAAATAAAAAAATACAAACGGCTATTTAGATATCACTTTTAAACATTATAACACTAAACCAAAAAAACAAATAAATTAAAAAGAGCATTATTGCACGTGTAAAGTGCGTGTAATGAGTCTAGTATTATATAGACTTTTAATCTTCTTGGTCTACTAAACTTTTAGACAGAAGTGCAAATTATACTCCTAAAGTTTGAGAGTCTTTATATTTTACATTTTCAAATTTTCAAATTTGGATTTTACTTCTTGAAATTATATTCTGTTTGCATCCATAACTCATTCGTTTATATTTTCCGTTAAGTTAGAAATGTGGCAAGTGTTTAGTTTGTCTAATAAAATAATGCTATATTGCATTATTTTATTAGACGAATTAAACACGTGTGGCAAGTTTATGCAACACTTAACAAAAAATATAGATAGAGAGTTTATTGATACAAACAAAATATAGCTGTTGGGGGTAATCTAAATCTGAAATTTTAGGTGTGAAATCTAAAAAACCCCAAATTTTAGAGGTGTAATTTGTACTTTAGCATAAACTTTACCATTTGAACTATGGGATGCAATTATTATTTGTTAAATTGATCCCACACAAATATTTTAAATATATATTTTAACATCTTCTAGAACTCTTTTCTCTTCATTCAAAAATAACAATAAAGGCTTAGTTCTAAAATTTTAGGGTCAACTATGAATTTTTAACAAGTTAGTTAGGGTCCGTCAATAGTAGCTAGGCTATGCCCTAATGAGTGTATATGTGTATTGAAAATATTCATAATAAAGTGACTAAATTTTATGCTAATAGTAAACTTACCACTATTCTCCTCATTTTCTTGGGTTTCAAACAGGCTATGAACATAATGTATGACACTAAGCACTAACGCAAGTGGAGTTAACTCTTTTCTCTTGATAAGCAATTTATTAGAGGGATGAAAGGAGTAAAGCCATAAAGAAGCTCCATTATCCGAATAAATATTCTACTTTTATAATTATTTTGAAAAATAAAAATAAAAATTAATGGGATATACCAATTTTTTTTAGTACAACATTTTGCTACAAACTTGGTTATTGCTTAAAGTTATAACTCTCACAAAAAAAATTAATATGACCACATATTTTGAAAATCTAACCGTTGGATTGTATGTTCTATATGTTTTTAACTCAAAAGTCAAATTTTATGCTAATTGGATGTTATTTATATTTGATCCATAGACTTATTTTTTAAGTATGATTTTAAATTACAAAAACTTAAAATTTAAATATTCAATTGATGAAATAACTATTAATTTTTTATCTTTTAAGAATATTGTAAGCATGAAAAATATAAGAAGAAAACTTAATCTAGTGATGGATTTGTCAAAATTCACATTCAACAAAAATATATTATTGTAACCATGCATAGGTTGAAACCAAGTTTATACGTTTTTCTTTACACCTCATATTGACCTTAGCTCAGCTAGCAGTCAGCACCTCATGGTTAATTATATTTATTTCTTTCTCAGTTAAATCCAAAATTACTAACTTTAAAAGAAAGAAAGGAAAAAAACAAATCAAAACTCTCACAAAAATTTTCTAGTATTTGGATCCAACAAAAATTACTAACTTTAAATGCATAAATAGTGCACTGAGCACTAGTTATGCTTTTTAATTTATTTAATAATGTGATTTTTTTTAAAAAAAAAATAATAATTCTATAGTTTTTTTGAGGGACAAATAATTATATAGTTGAGTAAACAAATAATTCTATAGTTGAGTAAAGGATTTGAGCCGTAAATGTGGTCATTGAAAATAAAAACAATGCCCTACTTATCTATACTATTATTTAAGAGGTTTCTCCTATTTGGATTTCTCATTTTTTAGTTCAAAAATGCCCTTACATCCCTATATTTAAGTAAAGACAAAACTAAAGGACAATCCGGTAAAAATGCAACTCTAACTCCCACTAAAAATATGATCACTCTCTTATTAATTTTCAAATTGATTTATTCACTTATAAATTAAATTTTCAAAATAAAAATTATATATATATATATATAAACACAATTTTTTTTCCTACAAAATAAGACCACTAATAAAAATAAAAAGCTCCATCGCACATGTGAAGCGCGTGTGACGAGGTTAGTATTAAATAAAGTGCCTGGTTCTGGTTCTTACGCTTTCGGCAGTAGAGCGGGCCGTGTCTGTCACGAATTCACAGGTCTTCCTCACTTCTTTTGCTCCTTCAGTCACTGCCTCTGCTGCTTCTTTCGTCTTTTCGCTTGCATTGACAGACTCTTCATCCTTCTTGGACTACCATATATAAGTAAAGTTTGTCAGTTGTTATTCAGTAATCTTGACCCAGATCAAGAGCAGTACATATATATAACCCAAAGGCTGAAATTACGTTAGTCCTCTTAATTTATGATTCATCCAAAAAAAGAATAGCACAAGCGAATGGCAGTCATATTGATTTTTTTTAACACAATAACAATTCATAAAGAATGAATCCCATAAAAGGAAAACAAAAATGTATCCCTCAAAAGAATGAGATTTAAATCTTTAGATTAATCTTAACAATTTGAGTTTGCAATAAATTTATTGCAAACTCAAATTGTTAAGATTAATCTAAAAGATTTGAACTTTTTTTTTTTTTTGAGAAACAAAGATTTGAAGTTAACTCGTCTACACCTCTAGTTAACGGGGTTCATTCTATATTATTACAAAGATTTTGAATCTATTCAATTACTGCTGGACAGTGCATGGAAGAATCTTGAAACTTTTCAAATTATAACTTCGGTGTTTTATATATCTCATGAATCATGATGCACTTTTTGTTATTTGATTTGTTATTTTTATTTTAAAGTAGCTTTAAGGGAAGGGAGAGCAATTAAATTTTACAAATGAAGGTTGTACATAGTATCACATCATTTGAAATTTGAAATGATATGGTATTATCCATACAAAGTTAAAAAAAAAAAAAAAAAAAAATTGCAGTGAAGTACATATTATTCATTTTAATTGAAATAGAGAGGTAAGAGGCAGTCCTAATTTATTGTGTTATCCATGGAGAAAGTTTATGATTCAATCTATATCCCCCTTATGAAAAGTAAACTGGGAAAGGCAAATTATGCATTGTATTTGTCATTTTAACGTGCAAAACAAAACAATTCATTACGTGCTAAACAAAATGATAGACATATGTTTGCACAGTGCCAAAACTATAATCCAACACACAGAAACTTACTAGTGCCTTCAAAAAAAGAAAATATGGAACTATAACTCACTGGCAAAGGTCTTGGGGCAGCCGTGACAAAGACCCTTCTGCTTGTGCCCACTTCGGTGGGGAGAGATTTTGGAAGCTTTGCTATAAATTTTAAGGTTGACATGTTTTTAATTTGCTTTGATTTTCTTTTCTTATGGATATTCCTCGTTCTCTTGGCAAAAGCAGTGAAATGGTTTTAAGGTCTAGATCTTGAATAATTATATAAAGGTGGAGGAGGAGGAGGTAATTATAGAGCCATGTGTTAATCATGGAGAATTTTCCTGTGTCATGTGGTTCATAACACAGTCTTAAACCGGATCCTTTATTCCGGGTCTGCTGGCTGATGTGCTGGTCTTACCTTCAAGTTGTGATCTACAACCGCAGTACTCTCTCTCTCTCAAAATCAAGAATGTGTATATAAGAAACACTATGAACATTTTTTTTTTCTCTAACAACAAAAGCTTTTCCCCTTCTTTTTGTCAAGTATAAATAAGAAAATAAAAAGAAATAGAAGGGGCGAAAGCAGAAGCAAGAAAACAATTAATGTGATTCGATATGACAACCAATATCCATATCACCTACTTCTTGTTACAAAGAACGCAAAATACAGTATATTAGAAATGCATCTTAGTTGGTAAATCTAAAACCATAGTAATCCATAGTTATAAAACACCACAGACACAGTAGCCTAAGGTATTCTAGGAAAAAAAAAAAAAAAACCATTATTAATATACTTATGCAATATCCTAATTGTTGGGTTTAGACCCATGACAAAAAATATTTATTAACTTGTTTTAAAGCTGTGTTGATTATTAGATTAATTATGCAAGACCTTGGTTAATCAAACAAACATCAATATCATACACATCGGAAATATAAGTGAATACAAAATATGATAACCCAAGAAAACTAAAGAAACATATCAGTTTCATTGTAAAAACCTGGAGGACATGACCTTATCAATCCCAAGATGAATAGATCAACTATCAAGTAGAAGTTTACACAACGTACAAATACCACTATTCTTTGTAAACTTAAATAAAGTTACCAATTTCAGTTCCAAGATCCACAAACTTCTTTAATATGAATATACTCCTAACAAACCTTCAATCCACTACTCCAAGATACCCCTTGAAGGTTTGCTCCAACATAGATCTCTAATCCACAACTTCAAGATCACCCTTAAAGGTTTAAATCCAGCACTTTTGATGGTTAGTATGCAGCAACTTCAAATCTACTTGTTCAAATCATATGTAAAAGGCACAAAACCTTTTAGATCCCAAAAGAGCCACTCCAAAATATTCTAAAAATTAACGTGTCTCAGGGTTTTCTTTATATATTAAGTGAAGTAGATTGAAAACCCTTATCACTTGATAGACTAGTAGGCTGAAAATCTGTTTCAGTAAAAATGCACTTCGATTAGCCTAAATTGTAAGTTCTTGATTAGTTGAAATGAATCAAATTTCTATTCTTGCACACTGAAAACCAGAACCTTGAGTGCATGTCTTGACATACCTATAGACTCTAAAGACTATAACAAGACTAGTTTTATTCACATGCTTGCCAATATAAAATAAAATATTTAAATCCTAAAAATCTCCCAATTTGAAAAAAAATGATGTGATGAATATATAAGGCTTGTTATTGATGATGGAATGGAAGGTTTGAATGATTGGAAAATGACGTTATAAATTTCAAAAATAATGGTTTGCTATCGCTAATGATATTCATAATGTTGTAAAGAATTTAAGCTAGTGTGAGTCATTTTTGTATGCATAAATTGGGGGTTTTTCTGTGTTGCTTTTTTCTTATTTATAGATTTTCTTATTTATAGATGGAGGAGCTTAGATACTTAAGATTTGATTCAAACTTTTCCATTTCAAAGTAATCTAACTCATATATTATCACCAAAGATGAAAAGATAAGAATATTTAAAATTAAAAAATTAAGCGAATCAGTGAAAATTAGGTATCTGAAGGTTGAAGTGCCGATTTAAGAGCTTTGTTTCTTGATCAGCACTTCAAATTTGGGTTAAAGTGTTAATCGACACTTTTACTTCTAATGTCAATTGTCAACTTTATCCAATTTTGATTGGATTTTTTATTTATACTAGTTATTGGCCCGTGCGTTGCACGGTTTTATGAAAAAGCTTATAAAATAAATGTATAAATAATTATATATTTTAATAGATTCAATAAAGATAAAAGAAAAAAAATGATCAACTGTAAATAATTATCTCACTAAAATAAGGGGTAAGATTTCTTCCTAAACCAAATTAAATTGATAATTCCAAATTGAATTTTAAATTGATAATTATTTAAAAAAAAATGTACTAAACAATTGATAAATCTAAAATTAATATAATCTTGATAATATTATAAATTAAAATTAAAGTAGATAATTTAATAATACACATGTAGAACATCTTGATAATTTGATGTAACATAAAAATCAAATAAGAAAATTGTTAAAATTAATCTATTAATTCTAACCATATTTATTCATTAATTCTAAGACCCTAACCCTAAGCATATAAATTAGATCAAAGCTAAGAAAATTAGTTTAAACAAAAGACAACCAATACACAAAACCTAATCAATTTAATAAAAACAAAGAAGGAGCCTTTAGAAACATGACAATGTTTTGAATTCATTAATTAAAATCACATGAAGACAAAAAAACCAATAATAACACTAAATAAAATAAACAAAATGAAAATAATAATAATAAAAGAAGAAAGAATGCATACCTACAATGTCATGGGATTTAGGCATTCATATATTGAAATAAGCTTCACTCCAAAAAGGATATATAGCGTTATATATATTGGTAGAGTTCCATTTGAAATATAATTCATTTAAATCTTATTGAAATTAAAGATATCTAATCAATGTGTTTGTTTTTATCCCATAAAAATTGGAATTAAAAAAAATGTCATGTGAAAAAAAAAAAAAAAAAGAGTTGATTCAACATAACGTAACATATAAAAAATTTAAATTAAAAAAAAAAAAAAGAGAACGTGGTTGATAGCTATAAGGAATTTTGATATATATATATGTATATATATTAAATGCCATCAACGTAGAAATTATCAAATTAATGGAGATATATACTGTTTTTTGGAATAGATAGAGATTATCAAATTATTGGAGATATATATTGTTTCTTGGGATAGATTTATATTAATCACCTCTTGAAGAATTTGGATTGTTCTTATCCCTTAATAATCAAGTTTTGTAGCTTGATATTCTGATAAAATAATATTAAATTAATAATATTAAAATTTTGAAAATTTAGATGATAAATATTATCTAAATTAAATTTTTTTATGTTAAATATTATCCCCTAATTTAAGAAATATATCCTAACAAATACAAAAATAATGCTAATTAGATGATAAATATTATCTAAATTTAATTTCTATATGCTAAATATTATCCCTTAATTTATTAAATATATCCTAACAAATACAAAAATAATGCTAATTAGATGATAAATATTATCTAAATTTAATTTCTATATGCTAAATATTATCCCTTAATTTATGAAATATATCCTAACAAATAAAAAAAAACAATGTTAATCTAATTTTATTTAATGATAAGAATGAATTGAAGTCCTAGTAGTATACTATTCCTTTTTGATTCTTTAAAAATCTAATAATTTAATAAAATTTCTGCAATTTGGTGAAGCCACGTGACGCAATATTTTAATAACAAATAAAATGAAAAAAGAATTAATTCAAAATTTAAGATTAAAAAATAAATTGTACTTGTACACTTAAAAGAAATTTAATTTTTATTTCTTATTTTGATATTTAAATCATTTGTTTTAGTGTTGATTTTATTCAAATGGTTATAAGTTATATCAACCCTAAACCAGCATATGTATCCATATGTAACATTCTAAATTAATAATAAATAAAAATATAATACTCTAACTTAATGTAACATTTTAACTTACTAATAAATAAATATAACACCCTAACTTAAAGTAATGTTTGTAATTGTATTGTGTTTTAGCCTTTAAGAACACATATATTATTTTTTTATCATAAAAAAACACAAATATTAATATTACACATGAAAAAAATAATGAATTCAATAATTGAAACGGTTGAAAACAAAATTAAGCCAAAACCTCAATTCATTAATGAAAAAATATCCAAATTTTTGAGCTTAAAAAAAACGGAGTTAAGTAAAGATAGACTTACATAGAAATTTGGATGGATGAATTCTCTCGTATCCAATTTTATGTTTGACATCAAATTTTGCTTTTAATTAAAGAATATAGATTACATGGAACAAAGCACCAAACAAAAGCCATAACAAATTAAATCCATTATAAAATATTGATGTCAACAACAAATAATCATGCAATAAGAAATTAAAAAATACAAATATATTGCTTGCTATATTGACTTCTATAAAAAACAATAAAAGGTGTGATCAAACATAGAATTTCAGCCTATCTATAAAACTTGTTGATAAAAATTATATTATATATAATAAAAAGGCAACAAATAAAATCTAAACAATGGCTCACACGTCCTTTCTCTGAAGTAAGTGGTAATCCCGTCCCGAGTTCAAGAGGTAATCGGTCAATCTTGATAGGATAGCCCTTCTACTACTAATGTAGTGTTACTAATTGAGTCTTGAATTAGATTGGATAGCAAGATGGGGAATCTAATGAATAGTTAGTTTTGGAAAAGGCAGAAGAGATTTTGTTTTGCATACAGAATCATGAGAGTCTCTCAAGGCTTAGGCATTCAATCAAGATTAGAGGACGGGACTTTTACCTTTTACTTTTTTAAAGATACGTACAAAAAAAATGCAAATTTGATCCTTTTTTTTTCTTTTATGTTTTTTTTTTATCTCTTTTTTTTATTTAAATTCTATCCTTAGACAATTCTATTCTATTGATTTTAGGTTTCGTTGATAATATTTTAGATAGACGCAACTGTTATAGTTGTAAATGAAATACTACTTTCTTTTATTACTTGATTTGTCATATTTATCCAAAAAGATTGTATATATTTATTCTTAAAATCTAAAAATTTATTAAAATTTCTTCAATTTGGTGAAACCACGTGGCGCAATTACGGCGTCTAAATCCAACTTTTATTATATATAATATGATATATATTTTTAGATAATTGTGAATTTTGTACCAATTTTTAGCAATTTAATGATCAAATTATCCTAAGGAATAGTTAGGATTTCTAAATTTTAATTAATTATTTAATTTTAGAAGATGTAAAAAGGTATTCAAGCATAATCATTATTAATTAGACTTATCCTATGCATTCTTATACATTTTTTATTTGATTTTAACCAATGGGATTTTGATATATACACAATTATTTTAAATTAATTCTTTTTGGGAACCAATTATAATTAAAAATTTCATAATGGCAATTAGGTAACTCTAACTCTAAGAATCTTTTTCGTACATTGGAACTTGATGTGACTTGATCTTTCAATCCAAATCTCTGTATGCAAAGTGTTATTTTGATTGAGTATTCACATCAGTTTGTGCAAACTTCTTATCTATTTTAGCATGATAACTTACTATGTCTATTTTACCTAACAACTTTTTAGAACGCCCAATCAAATTATCTATTTTAAGATCTATTTTATTAAAATATCAATTTTTTTTAATTCTTTTTAATTGCCCTTCTCTTTCACACACTACAACCGTCATTCTCTCTCTTCCTTCACCTTGGGAAATGTAAAGAAAGAATAAAAAATTAAAATGTACAATAAAAGCTCTTGTATATATTTGCACAATGACTATGAAAATGCATTTTGCACAGTAGATGAAGGAACTGATGTGAGTAATTTCTAGAGTTAGTTGGACAAAATTTGGCCCTTATGCCATTTTGCACAAGTCGATGTGAGTGTTCATAGGAGTTTTGATAATGTTTGAAATTAAGTTCTCACTTATCTAAAGATGCAAATTACATTTTTACCATTCCTTGTAAGTTACCTTTTTAACTTTGAATAGTAAATCTACTTTAGTTGTAAATGCGGTATGTATTGTCCCCAACATGTGTGCTTCATGGAGCATGGAGTTCGTTGCCAAGATGAAACTGGCACATGAGGGCTTTGAGATCATGTGAGACATGTGAATGGTGTCCCCAAAGCAAGAAGCGAAGCATGTATTTACAAGGAAGTGAATGTTTTGGATTGAGATGGTGTAAGGGTATGTGAGAGACCTAGACAACAATTTCTTAGAGGACTTGACTGTGTTGGCTTTATAAAGCCTTGACTTAAAATTCAACAAAGTACTCACAAGAAAGAGAGGCATAAAAATTTTATTAGAGTACTTCAAACTTACAAACAAAGAGAATAGGTTACTTGAGAGCTCACTACAATTTTTTCTCTCACACACTTTACATCATACGTCTATCCCCTTTTATAGGGTGAAATTACAAAAGCTATCATTATTGTCATGACTCTTTATTTCATAACAGAAAATTCTAGAATGCAGAAGACTCAAAGACACAAACGTTATGGAATGACAATAGACACAAACAGTTATGGAAAAACAAAAGACACAAACTATTATGAAATATCAAGAGGCACCTTTTGGTTTACCACTTCCAACATACCGTAGATCAAGAGATCCTATTGGTTTATATAGTATTCCCATCAATATAGATCTTGGGTATACGTTCTGATGTTGACAGATGAAATGATAATGATAATGAAGGTTGATGAAGAATAAAGACGTTAGCTCTGATACCATGTTCAATTTAAATAAGAAAATAAAAAGATGTAGAAGGAGAGAATGTGGAAAAAGGAAAAAAATGTGGCATGGCTTGATGGCCTGAGTCCATAGTGGATAGCTCCTAAAGTCTACATCTACCTATTCATAATTGTGCTACAAAGAACCCAATATATAGTATACAGAGGAATATATTAGGCTTAGTTGGTAACCCTATAACCATTGTAGTCTATTGTATTACAAAATCACAATAGCCCATAGTATTCTACAAAACCATGGCTTACATATTTATGATAATATCCTAATATATTTTATGGGCTACACATTTATCATATCTTTATATATGTGTGTGTACGCCCCTTTTTTTTTTAGAGAGAAATGGAGATGTCCGCATTATAAAAAACCGGATTGGAATAGTCTAATTATTAATGTGGTCTGTTAGATGTTAGATTCTTACTATAAATCTGTAATGTAAAGGTAGTGTAAAGTTTGTACATATAGATAAACTAGATATCGTTTATTATTAGTTAGTCAGGCTACATATAGTTTTACTGTATAGAAGAGGTAGTTAGGAATAGTTGACAGATGGCACTTGTTCATTGGATAGTTTGTTAGTCTTTCCATGTTTCCTATATAAGAAACAGAGCTTGTTTATATTCGATTAATGAGAATTCAATGCATATTCAGAAATCTCCTTCTTCATCATTTCTAATCTAATTCCTCCATTAATGAAGCTTGTCATATGCGTGAATTCTAACATGGTATCAGAGCATAACTAGTTGAGAGCTTCATCTGGTACTCTTTGAAACTCTTTGAATTCACTAGTTCAATCTTTTACTTGTTTCTTTACTTTCGGTGCTTAGTTCTTTCAGATCAAGTAGAAAATTTCTTCTTTGTTTTTTCTCTTGATTCTTGATTCTTGCACTGTTTTTTTGTCTCTTCCCTATTTCGTTCTTGAATTTCATTTGCAATTTCTAGCAATTGAGTTCAAAGCCTAGGGATTGTGAGATTGGATTTGGGATTTTCTTTGAATCTTGTTCTGTGGTAAAATCTTAGGGTTTCTACAGTTGAATTTTGTTTAGATATTGATTGATCAGTGGGATTCATTATTGATTCTTGAAGAAATCTTGGGATTACTGCAATTGCTTGTTTTTGTTATCCTGGTTCAATGTCTGTGAATCTTGATTGTAGAATACTTAATCTTGATTGTTTAGTCAAAATTTGAGTTGGTGGATATGGGTGATAGCACATCAAGCACCTCTGTTCCAACTATTCATCCATGGGAAAACTCTTCCAGTCCCTATTTCTTGTCTAATAGTGACAATCCAGGTGTTTCTCTTGCTGTTCAACACCTCACTGAAGAGAATTATGGTACCTGGAGTAGAGCTGTTCTCATTGCCTTGGATGCTAAAACAAAACTGGGTTTCATTGATGGTTCCATACCAAGACCTAAGTTTGTTGATCACCTTTGTTATTTTGCTTGGCGTAAGCGTAATAGTACTATTCTTGCTTGGTTGTTTAATTCTATTTCGAAGGATTTGCAACCTAGTGTGGTTTATTTCAAGACAACAAGGGAGGTCTGGTTGGATTTGCAACATAGGTTTGCACAAGGGAATGGTCCTCGTATTTTTGAGTTAAAGAGAGATATTTGTTCTTTGACTCAAGAAGATTTGACTATCAATGGTCATTACACCAAGTTCAAGAGTCTGTGGCAAGAATTTTCTAAATACAGGACTTGTTCATGTGGCCATCAAGCAAAAGAGTGTGTCATGTCCTTCCTAATGGGTATTAATGACACCTATGCTTTAGTGAAAGGACAGATTCTGCTTATGGATCCTGTTCCTTCTTTAAGCAAGGTTTTCTCTATTTTGCTTCAAGATGAGAAACAATGGAAAGTCAGTAAGACTCTCCCACCACTGAAGCTTCAGCCTTGGTAGTCAAGAACAATGGTTCTTTTGTTAAAGGATCTAACAAGGGTAAGTCTGGTAGACCTCAGTGCACTCACTGTGGAGCTTTGGGTCATGTTGTTGATCAATGTTACAAATTACATGGCTACCCACCTGGTTACAAGTTTAAGAACAAGGGACAGCAAGGTGGACATTCTTCTTTTGCTAGCAATGTTGTTTCCACTGAATGCAGCAATGACGAAAGTTTTAATCTCACTAAGTCAGAATATCAATAGCTCCTTGCCTTGATCAACTCTCAAAACCATTTTGGTGTGCAAGCTTCACAAGCTTCCACTTCTGGTGTTCATCAAGTAGCCACCATTATCTCTCAACCTCCTTCATAGCCTTCTTTGGATCTTCAAGGCCATGAGATGTTAGGTATTAGTTCTTCTATTCCTCTTTTCTCTCACCTTCCAAGATTGGTTTCACCTTCTTTGGACTATTCAATTTTTTCTTCTCAAGTTGATACTACTCATCTTTGTTCCACTGATTGGATTCTTGATAGTGGAGCAACAGATCACATGATTCATTCACTTCAATTCTTTACTTCCATCACTTCCATTGTTCATTTTTCTGTTAGACTTCCTAATGGAGACATGGCTAAGGTCACTCATATAGGAACTGTCAAGTTAACTTCTACATTGACACTAGACAATGTGCTTTGCATTCCATCCTTTTCATTTAATCTTGTGTCTATCAGCAAGCTAACACAATCTGCTTCTTGCTGCTGTATATTTCTTTCTCATTACTATTTTATCCAGGACTTACAGCCTTGGAGGATGATTGGGTTGGGTAGAAAGCAAGGAGGCCTTTATACATTGGAGCTTGTAGACTTTATTATTCCTAAATCTGTTTTTGATGTGTTGTCCAAGCTTTCTTCTTTCAGCTTTGAAGATTCAGTCCAATCTTTTAATTCTACTTCTGTTATTGATAGTACTAGTCTTTGGCATAGCAGGTTAGGGCATCCTTCCTTTCAAAGATTAGCCATTTTACAAACTCTTGTACCTGATGTTATCAATTGTAGCAATAATAAGTCTTTTGATTGTCCTATTTGTCATATTGCTAAGCAAAAACGATTACCCTTTCAATCTTTTGTTCATGTTTCTAATTCTTGTTTTGATTTGATTCATGTTGACATTTGGGGACCTTATTCCACCCCTTCATTGAATGGTTCTAAATACTTCCTTACTATTGTGGATGACTTTAGTAGATGCACTTGGACTTTTCTCATGTCACATAAGTCTGATGTTTCCCATTTAATTCAGTCCTTTTACAATTTGGTAGTTACTCAATTTAACAAAACTATCAAAATTATTAGGTCTGATAATGGTCCAAAATTTACCTTGCATTCTTTCTATGCTTCTAAGGGTATCATACACCAATTATCTTGTGTTGAAACACCTCAACAAAATTCCATTGTTGAGAGAAAGCATCAACACCTTCTAAATGTGGCTAGAGCTTTGAGGTTTCATGCTTGTTTACCATTGAAGTTCTGGGGTGATTGTATTCTCACTGCCACTTACCTTGTCAATAGGATCCCTAGTCCCTTATTACAAGACCTTACTCCCTATGAAAAGTTGTTAGGACATCCACCCACTTATTCTCACCTTCGAGTGTTTGGTTGTCTTTGCTATGCATCTACCTTAGCTAGAGATAGAACTAAGTTTGACCCTAGAGCAAAGTCCTGCATCTTTCTTGGTTATCCACAAGGTGTTAAGGGATATAAATTGTATGATCTTAGAACCAAGTCTTGTTTCTTGTCTAGAGATGTTGTTTTTAAGGAATCTATTTTCCCTATCAAGTCTTGGATTTCCAAGTATGTCAATGTCAATCCTCCTTCTACTCCTTCTCATTCTATTTTTCCTCCTCAATCTTATATTCCTGATCATTCTTCTAAATTTCCTCCTACTTCTACTGAGTTTTCTCCTCCAATTTCATTTTCTAATGTTGGGAAATTTAGACCCTGGTTGATAGAATTAACAAATTTTAAATCCAAGTTGTTAATTAGATTTATTATGAATAAAACTTGTTAAAACAAACAAACATCAATATCATGTCAAAATCACGCAGCAGAAAAAAATAAATAAGACAAGATATAATGACCTAGGAAAACCAATGAAACAAACTAGTTTCATAGTAAAAAACCTGAGGGGAAACCTTCCCAAAAAGCAATCCACTATAGTAAAGAGAAGTTTCAGATCTAGTACAAAACCTTTGTCCCTAAACTCTACAATCCCCATAGATGAACTTACAGCAAAAACCTTCTACTGCTTCAGAACCTCTGAACTCTTCAGTATATGAACTCCACCCTTTTTGATGCATGGATCCCAGTACGTGACTAACCAAAAGATGAATGGCTCCCAGTACGTGACTAACACACCAACTTGAGGAAGATTGTTGGCTGCAAAGTTCTTCACTTCATCAACAATGAATATCAAGAAGTACTTGGTTACAAAACCCTAAGGTGCAAAGACGCAGTAGCTTCTTTTTGAGAGAATAAGGCATCGGTCACCTTTTGCATATGTTCTTCTTGTATTCTCTTATGTGATGACCTCTAAAATAAGCCTTATATATGTCTAGGGTTGTGGTAAAGAAACCCTACAAATACATGTCAGCATAGGTCGAAAATCAGATCTGGAAATCTGAATTTCGTAATTCTCGATTGAATCGAGGGTGTCGAGGAGGTGTCAAGCCTATCTGTTGCGAGCTATTGAGAGCTATCGAGGAGCTATCAAGGGGATAGAAAGTTGCTCGATCGATCAACCTAGCTATCGAGAGGTGTCGAGATTGCGATAAAAAGAACGCTGAAGAGCTCAATAGATAGCCTAGCTGTCGAGAGGTGTCGAGCAGCTATCGAGCTTTAAAATCCAGCACTTTCTCACTTGATTCTTGGACAGACTTGCATGGCTTTAACACTTGAACTTGAAACAATGTTTCTTGAAGCATCAAACACATCCTAGATCTACCTAATTACAAGTAAAATGCGTTTTGTCAAAGGATTAGCTAATTACATAGAATAGTGACATATGTTCCTAACAAGTGAATCACATATGTCCTAACATCTGATATGGCTATGCCACCTAATGACTTCCCTGACTTGGTTCATCCTAATGATGTTTCAAATCTAGTTGATTCCCCTGATTTGATTCAGCCTACTATTGTTTCTACTCAACCTGATTCCATTAGTCTTATTCCTCCTGCACCCCAAATTTGTGATGTTGTTCCTATTAGGCAGTTTTCCAGACCTCACAAGCCACCCACTTATCTAAAAGATTATCATTGTAATCTTGTTGCTGCTCCTATGTTGGCTTCAGCTGCTCTCAGTCAATCAGATGATTCCTTTGCTCCTGGTTCAGGTATTTTGTATCCCCTTTCATCTACTCTTTCTTACACTAAATTGTCCTCCTCTCAAAGAACATTCTCCATTGCACTCACTATTCACAAGGAACCTGATACTTATGCTCAGGCCATTTTAGAATCTGAATGGCAAGAGGCTATACATGCAGAGATTAATGCTTTGCAAGCTAATAATACCTGGGTTATGACTCCTCTTCCTCCTAGCAAGGTTTCCATAGGGTGTAAATGAGTTTTTAAGATTAAACTCAAATCAGATGGGTCTATTGAGAGGTATAAGGCAAGATTAGTTGCCAAGGGGTATACTTAGACTAAAGGGGTTGATTTCTATGAGACTTTTTCTCTTGCTATAAAGTTTACCATAGTCAGGACATTGCTTGCTCTTGCTTCCATTCAAGGTTGGCATCTTACTCAATTGGATGTCAACAATGCTTTCCTCCATGGTGACTTGAATGAGGAAGTTTACATGGTTCCTCCACCTGGGTTTGGTAGCAAGGGGAAGGTGTGCAATCTTACCAAGACCTTGTATGGTCTTAAACAGACTAGTAGGAAATGGTTTGCTAAACTATCTTCAACCATCATTGATCATGGCTTTATTCAATCAAAATCAGATTATTCTGTGTTTACTAGAGTTCAAAAGGGTTCCATTATCATCTTGCTGGTCTATGTTGATGATATATTGACAGCAAGCAATGATGTGGATGCCACATCTTCAAGTTAAGTTAGTTCATGAGTACTCCCAAAATGCCACATCTTCAAGCAGCCTACAAGATATTGAAATACTTGAAGAAGACACCAGGACAAGGTCTTTTCCTATCTGCACAGTCTGACCTAAAGCTAAAGTGTTATTGTGATGCAGATTGGGTTGCTTGTATTGACATGCTTGCTCACTCCCAAGTGCAGGAGATCGTAGCAATATAATTCTCGGAGTACCGAGGTCGAACCACAAGGAGCAGGATAGATTCAAAGACAATATAATTAAACAGTAATTTGGGTGAAGAAGAAAAATACTTTTGCTTGGTGATTGTTAACAAGAATAATAATAAAAACTGATTTAAATCAATAATGTAAATACTAGGGCATCGGGGTGTTTCCCTATATCGATATGAAATTCTTTGTGATCTAAGAAAATATCTATTTCATAATTGATTGTTCTTATACAATTAAAAACTTATGATTCGGTTGAACTGAGACAATTCAAGAACGCATGATAACCTCGATTAATAATGCGGTTAGAAAAGTTTTCAGAAAAACCCATTCACTTTAAAACCTGATTTCTATTTGAAACTATTAGAAATTCCTCTAAACAATAAGAAAAACATGATTGAACTTATTGAAAGCATGGAAGAACTAATACATCAAAAGAAATCTAATTGAACAATCAAATATGTTATTGATAAAATCTTAAAAAGAATCACATTGAATATTCATACCGCATAGATGAAACATACCCCTAGCCCTAGCAAAGAGTATAGGCTGCCATTAGAGAAAGGAAAATACAAGTTTTTCTCCCCAAAAATTCGTTCTCACAGCCTCCCTTTTAAAACCCTAATGTCTAAGTGTCCAAAGAAAATAAAACTTTTCACTATTTAAATTTCCGTCCAGGTTTACAGCAGTAACTTGTGAGTTAATTTCGGCCTTCAAAACTTGAGAATTTCGAAAAACTCAAAACTGGAAAGTTGTAGATATTTAAGTCACGGTTCCAACCCATCTGGCCTTGTGTCAATTGGATTTTTGAGAAGAGAGATACGCCCAAAATACTGATCAGTACTCAAATCAGATTTTTCCTTTTCAGATTCTGCCTCTTTGATTTCTTTCCTTATTTGAAGCTTCCAATCATGTTAGATGATCCAAGCACTCCAGCTGCACCTCCTTAGACATTTAGGCATGGTCCTTTAGCTCCACTTTAATTCTAGTTTGGCCTCCATTCTCTCACAAATTCCTGTAAACTCATCTTTCTCACATGATTTCTTGAAAGTAGAAAATTACACACAATGAATAGCATCTTATTCAAGAAATTATGTAAAGATAAATAATAGGGACTAATACAAATCATGGCTTAATTATACAAATTAAGCATAGTAATAAGGAGATAACGCCCACATAAATATATAACAAGTACACATTTTAAGGCGTTATCATGACACAAGAAGGTCAATCTCTAGTTTTTGTATCTTCTTAGGTGAATCCTTGATTTCATGGAAATGTAAGAAGCAGTAGGTAGTTTCAAGATCTTTTCTAGAGTCAGAATATAGAGCTATGGCTTGTGTGACTGGTGAGATAGTTTGGTTAGTTGCTTTGCTTGATACTTTTGGTTATACACACAAAGGACCAGCGTCTCTCTACTATGATAGCAAGGCAGCCCTCTACATTGCTGCAAACCCTGTGTTTCATGAAAGAACCAAGCATATAGAGATTGATTGTCACTTCATTAGGGAGAAGATTGAAGATGGAGTGATCAAGACCTTCCATGTGCCTACGAGACATCAGCTAGCTGATTTGTTTACTAAACCTCTCCATCAAAAGCAATTTATATTTCTTTTATCCAAGATGAACCTGATCAACATCTACAGTTCATCTTGAGGGGGAGTGTTAGATGTTAGATTGTAATTCACCAATATAGCCTTATTGAAAATCTGTAATGTAAAGGTAGTGTAAATTTTGTACATAGAGATAAACTACATGTCGTTTATTATTAGTTAGTCAGGCTACATATAGTTTTACTATATAGAAGAGGTTTGATTAATGAGAATTCAATGCATATTCAAAAATCTCCTTCTTCTTCATCTCTGATCTAATTCCTCCATTGATGAAGCTTGTCATATGCGTGAATTCTAACATGGTCAAATTAAGCGCTTCCTTTGGAAAGCATGTACCAATAGTTTACCATCCAGAGCAAAATTATTCAAGAGGAAAATTCTCACGAATACAATCTGCCATCGTTGTGGAAATCACTACGAGGATAGTATGCATGCTTTATAGCATTGTGAAGCTATTATGGATGTGTGGATGCAAAATTTGGGTGGGTGAACAAGTTTGAAGCATCCCAAGGTTCTTTTGCTGATTTTATTGGATTAATCCTTCAAAAGCCACGAGTTCCAGAGGTTTTTGCAACAACAGCGTGGTTTGTGTGGTGTCGTCGAAATAAAACCAGGCTAGGGGAGCCAACATTCCCGATTGAAAAAATTCATGAAGCTGTCCAAAAACTTCCTGCATAATTTCAAAGCTAGTCAGGTGTAACCAAGGCAACAGGGTGCTCAATCCGGCAAAAGGAAAGTCAGGATTCCTCCTAAACCGGGGGAGTTCAAAACAAATTTTGGCGGTGCCATGTTTAGCGAACGCGACGAGGTGAGGATTGGAATTGTAATCTGAAATTCTGCTGGGAAGATTATTGCTACCCTTTCAGAAAAAATTCACAAACCTTCTTCAATGGCAATTCTAGAGATGCTGGCGACATGAAAAGCAACCAGATTCGTCCAAGAGATTGGTACTCATCAATCTCATTTCGAAGGTGATTTGGAGTTAGGGCCCTCCAGATAAGAGATTTTTCTTTCTTTTCTTTTGGTCATCTAGTTAAGGATACTTTATCTTTTCTTAGCTCCCTTCAAAGTTTCTTTTTCTCTCATACTATGAGGCAAGGTAATATTGTTACACATTCCTTAACCCAAAAAGCGAGACTTTCTTTTCCATTGCTAGTTTGAATGGAGCATGTTCTATCAAACTTAGAACCTGTTGTTTTTGTGATTTATCAGCTCTTTAATTCTATACATGCAAAGCTGTTTTCTCAGAAGAAGAAGAAGAAGAAGAAGAAGTTATTGGGCTTGATGGCTAGAAGCACATTGTCACTTGTGATTGAAGCATATTATTTCAATGGTTGGGGCTCCGTGTAACAATCTACAAATAAATGGGTGTTGGTTTCCTACTCTAATTCTTAGCCGCTGCAATCCCCCATTAGATTTCGCAAAACAATTTAGGCGAAAAAACTCATTTTTGTCCCTACATTTTCACGCGATTCCCACTTTGATCAATTTCTTTTTTTTCTACCGCTTTTAGTCCCTATCCTGGAAAACGCATCTCGTTTTAGTACATTCCGTCAGTGCCCTAATGGCCCCATCCTACATGGCAAACGGAACTATTAAAATAATAATAAAAAATTTTATTTTGGCATTAAAAAATGCCATGTCAGCATCTAAATTAAAAAAAATTTAATTTATTAATTTTAACTAAATAAAAAAAATAAAAAATCACATGAATTGAGATCTAAATGTGTCTTGAACAAGAACAACAAGAACACAAACTCAGATCTAAGAACACAAACCCAGAAATTAAAATCCAAAAATTAAAAATCTCAAAATCAACATTTTCTCAAACCCAGCAAAATCATCAAATCCTAAAGCCCCAAAGTACCAAATCAATCCAAAAATACAACATAACCAATCCAAACAAAAAAAATCTCAAACTCAGAAAAAACCCATCTTAAGCAAGTTGAACCCAGCAAACCCACCTCAACAAAGGACGTCGAACGTTGCTTGAGCACATGATTTCACCTCCTTAAACTCTAATTCCAAATTCGGATAATCCTCATCCTTCCTCTTCTTCTTCTGATCCGGAACCTTGGCTAAAAAATCTTTAATCTAATCCTGAAACTCCATCAAATGCTCTTTATCATCAAAAACCCTCTTCGACCATCTCTCCAGCAGATCCAAATAATTGATGTAAATCAATTTCAAAGTCGAGCACAGATTCAGACCCAACAACCCCGATTCTAATGCCACCAAATCCCACAACCCCTCTTCATAAACAACGTTGTACCCACCATTCTCTCTCACAGCAAACAAAAGCTTAAGCAAATCCACACACTACCCATCGCCAAGCATTGGAGGTAGAGGCCGAAAATAGTCTCGACCGCAAATCTCCTTGCCAAAACGTAGAAGAAACCCTTCGTACTCGCATCGAAGCTTATCAGAATCTAGTTGGATATCGAATCCATTGGAACCCGGTTTTAGATCGACCCAGAAATCGTTTTGCTTTAGCTTCTTTTCTGGGGTTTTGATGCAATCTAAAGCAAACCCATCAGCAAGCATCGACTACCCTGCCATTGGATTTCTAATTCAAACCCTAAAAACCAAATCACACTCTGTTTTGTAAACTTTTTTTTGTTTTCTTCAACAACAAAAGCCATCAACCCCCCCCCCCCCCCCCCACACACACACACACACACAAAAACCCCCCATAACGTTGAACGTTGCTTGAGGTGGGTTTACTGGGTTCAACTTGCTTGAGATGGGTTTTTCTGAGTTTGAGATTTTTTTTTGTTTGGATTGGTTGTGTTGTATTTTTGGATTGATTTGGTACTTTGGGATTTTAGGATTTGATGATTTTGCTGGATTTGAGAAAATTGTGATTTTGAGATTTTTACTTTTTGGATTTTAATTTCTGGGTTTGTGTTCTTGTTGTTCTTGTTCAAGACACATTTAGATCTCAATTCATGTGATTTTTTATTTTTAATTCAGTTTTAAATTTTTTTTTATTTAGTTAAAATTAATAAAAAAAATTTATTTTATTTAGATGCTGACGTGGCATTTTTTAATGCCAAAATAAAATTTTTTATTATTATTTTAATAGTTCCGTCTGCCATGTAGGACGGGGCTATTAGGGCACTGACGGAAATGACTAAAACAAGACACGTTTTCCAGGATAGGGACTAAAAGCAATGCAAAAAAAAGATAGAGACCAAAGTGGGAATCACGTGAAAATGTAGGGACTAAAATGAGTTTTTTGCCTACAATTTAAAGAGAGAAAAGACAGAAGTCCATAACCCATGTCACAATATTTTGTTGACATGTATGCGATATTAGTTTATACTTTATTCATGCTTTTGTTCATGAACAAGACAATGTGATTCATGTAGTTTTGTGGTATTATTATTATTTATTAAAAAAAATGCGTAAATGCACTTTTGGTCCCTACATTTTCGGTCGTTTCTTGATTTGGTCCCTAAACTAATTTTGCTCTTAGATGAGTCCCTTCTTTTTCATAGTTATTTTTAAAATGGTCCCTGCCGTCAATCCAGTTACAGAAAATGCTGAAATGACAAATGGAATGCATTGTTTGCTAACGTGGCTAATAAAATAATAGTAAAAAAATATATTTATCATTTTTTAAATGCCATGTCAGCATTTAAACTAATAAAAAAAGCCAGCTAAGAAAAAAAAAAGTAAATTAATTTTTTTTAAAAAACCTTAAATCTACAGCTCGAGATCCAACTGAGAAGTACCAGGGAGACTCAGATCTACAGCTCGAGAGAATCAACGTTTACTACAATGAAGCAAGCTGTGGTCGCTATGTTCCTCGTGTTGTTCTCATGGATCTGGAACTTGGTACCATGGACAACATCAGATCTAGTACCTACAGCCAGATCTTCAGGCCCGACAACTTCGTTTTTGGCCAATCTAGCGCTGGAAACAACTCGACCAAGGGGCATTACACTAAAGGAGCTGAACTCATTGATTCGGTTCTCAATGTGGTTCGTAAAGAAGCTGAGAACTGTGATTGCTTGTAAGGTCTATGTCTTTTTTAAGAATATTCAGTTTTGTTTGTTTGTTTTTATGTTTGGTTTGTGATTTTGGGTTTTGGGTTTTGCAGGGTTTCAAGTGTGTCACTCACTAGGTGGAGGAACTGGGTCTGGAATGCGTACCCTTTTTATCTCAAAGATCAGAGAAGAATACCCAGACTAGATGATTCGGTGCTGTTGATGGCGAGTTGATGGTGGATTTGGTGTTGTTGATCGGCGGGGTGTTGTTGTTGATGGTGAATTCTAGGTTTTTTTTTATTTTTTTATTTTTTTTTTTTTTTTTTTTATGCTGATTTGTATATTTTTCTGGATTTATGGGTTTGATTTCCTAGAGGTTTCAATGTTGATTGTGTTGGAATTTTTTGTGCTGAGATTGATTTTGAGTGGGTTAGTCAATTGGGTTTGTCTTGATTTGGAGAAGAACATGAAGAATGAAGTTCTGGGATGGAGGTTTCTCGGTTTGACATTTTTCTGGGTTTGATTGTTCTTGGATTCGGGAAGAACATGAAGAACAAGTTCTTGTGTTCTTACCTAAAAAATAATGAAAGAAATAATAATAATAATAATAAAATTAGATTTAAAAGTTTTTTTTTTAATTTAGTTTGAATTAAATTGAAATTGAAAAATATGAATTATATTTATTTTTTTAATTAAACTAACATGGCTTTTTTTAATTCAAAAAATGCTGACATGGCATTTAAAAAAAATCAAATAAAATATTTTATTATTATTTTATTAGCCACGTCAGCAATTAACATGCCAACAGTGCATTTCGTTTGCCACTTCAGCATTTTCCATAACTGGGTTGATGACAGGGACCATTTTAAAAATGACTATGAAAAAGAAGGGACTCACCTAGGAGCACTTTTGGTCCATACATTTTGGGTCGTTTTTTGATTTAGTCCCTAAACTGATTTTGCTCCTAAGTGAGTCCTTTCTTTTTCATAATCGTTTTTAAAATGGTCCCTGCCATCAACCCAGTTACGAAAAATGTTGAAGTGGCAAACGGAATGCATTGTTGGCATGTTAATCGCTGACGTGGCTAATAAAATAATAATAAAATATTTTATTTGATATTTTTTAAATGTCACGTTAGCATTTTTAAATTAAAAAAAGCCATGTCAGTTTAATTAAAAAAATAAAAATAATTTATATTTTTCAATTTCAATTTAATTCAAACTAAATTAAAAAAAAAAAAAAAAAAAAAACAAGCTTTTAAATCTAATTTTATTATTATTATTATTATTGCTTTCATTATTTTTTAGGTAAGAACACAAGAACTTGTTCTTCATGTTCTTCTCAAATCCAAGAACAATCAAACCCAGAACAAGAGCACATCAAACCCAGAAAAATGCAAAATTTCATACAATCATCAAATCCAAACCCACATGAGAAAACCAACCCAGAAAAATCATCAAACCTCCAACCCAGAAAAATGTCAAACCCAGAAACCTCCAACCCAGAACTTCATTCTTCATGTTCTTCTCCAAATCAAGACAAACCCATTTGAAAAACCCACTCAAAATCAATCTCAGCACAAAAAATTCCAACACAATCAACATTGAAACCTCTAGGAAATCAAACCCATAAATCCAGAAAAATATACAAATCCGCATTAAAAAAAAAAAAAAAAAAAACACACACACACACACACACAAAAACAAACAAACAAACAAACCCAGAACAGTTTGGGCAAAATCTCAGAACACATACAAACCCAAAACATCAAGGGGAAAAAAAATCACAAACAAACCCAAAATCCAAAACCAGTACAACCATTTTTATTTTTGCTTCAAATCTTTCTTCCAAATCCCTAGAGAATAAATAAGATTGAGATTTTGCGAGATGCCCCCTCAGCTTCACCCACCTTCGCCGCCGGGCAATCTCCGCCACCTCAGCTCCAAAATCTGGCGAGCTTGTCCATCGAAGCCTTCTAGGAGCCAAAATGACGTCGCCGCTATGGGTGAGGATGAAATCTTGTCCTTCGCGAAGATTCTCACGCCGTCTGATGCCAACAATGGATGCGGATTCTCCATCCTGAGGTTCTACGCCAACTCAATCTTTCCTCCGCTGAACTACCAGGCTAAGCCGCCAATGCAGACCTTGTTGGTCACCGACGTTCACGGTGTGGTCTGCTTGTGAGTTTGTGAGCTCTGGCGCCTAATGGAGAAGAAAGTTAAGCTTGTGTGCTTAGTGGTAGAGAGTGTAGGGTGAAGCAAGAGAGAGGGAGTTTGAGATTAGTGGTAGAGAGTGTAGAAGATTTTCCTTGGCAAACATATCGAGCCATTCCTGCAACAATCACAGCAAAATTTATATAGGGTTTGAATCATTTCTCTAAAACAAAATACATGCACTGTGCAAAAGAAAAAATATATATTAATTGGATTAATAGTAATGTGGTCTACTCTTTTCTTAACTCATATCTTAGTCTACTTATAACATATGTTTCGGACATTTATTACCATGATTTTTGAATGGAGTTGTGGTATACTTTCGTGTTAGAACCCATTTCCATCTCCCTTGTGTGTGTGTGTGTGTGTTTGTTTCTAAAAAAAAAAGGAATGAGTAATTGTCCCACATTGCTTAAGAGAGTGTGTTGTGTGTAGTATAACTTGCCACACCCTCCCTTAAAAGTTACCATGGCTTTTGAGTGGAGTTGTGGTGTGCCTTTGTGTTAAAACTCATTTTCCTCTCCTTTGTGTGTGTGTGTGTGTGTGTGTGTGTGTGTTTGTTTCTCAAAAAAAAGAAAAAAAAAAGAAAAAAAAAAAGAAAAAAAGAATAGGTAATTGTCTCACATTGCTTAAGAGAGTATATTAAGTGTAGTATAACTTGTTCCACCCTCCCTTAAAAGTTACCATGACTTTTGAGTGGAATTGCGGTGTGTCTTTATGTTAGAACCCATTTCCCTCTCCCTTGTGTCTTTGTGTGTTTGTTTTTCAAAAAAAAAAAAAAAAAAATGGGTAATTGTCTCACATTGCTTAAGAGAGTGTGTTGTGTGTAGTATAACTTGCTCCACCCTCCCTTAAAAGCTACCATTGCTTTTGAGTGGAGTTGTGGTGTATTTTTGTGTTAGAACTCTTTTCCATCTCCCTTGTGTGTGTGTGTTTGTTTCTTAAAAAAAAGAAAGTATCTTGCACTGAAATAAATAAATAAATAAAACCTTGCCCTTTACGTTTCTTTTAATTTCTCCACCATTATGGAATAATACTGATGTTATTTTTTTATGGAATAATATTGATGTTTGGTACATCATGAACATTAAAGTTCAACCATTAAAGGATTTATTAGGATAATTATTAGTATATATATTAGGAAATGTAATTTTTTTTTTCTTTCTAAATAAAGTAGTTCTAGGCCTACAAATTATTCCACAATTTTTTTGCCACAATTCTGACAAGGCAAACTATGAGTGGTTAACCATCACTTACATATAGACCCACCATTTTTTCTTCACCAATCACATTCTGCCACGTCACAGTAATGATAAGAAGTAGTGAAAAATTTTGTAGTCCTAGACTTTTCCTTCCAAATATGGGAATTGATGATTTTGATAATTTTTAATAATTATTTGTTAAGATTTTGTTTGTTCATATAAGAGCAATTAATGCAAATAATTATTTATTAAGATTTTGTTTAATTAGATAAGAGCAATTAATGCATAGATAATTATTAAATGATTTATTAGGATAATTATTAGTATATTTTAAAATGAGCAAGACTTAGGTACAGTACTTAGGTGTTGTTCCTTAAATTCCATTTTTAAGATTCTGCCATGTGGATTTTTTCTCATGGAATGGAAGTGTATTTTTTAATTAAATAGCCACATGGCTAAGGTGAACCTAAGGAACAATACGTAAGGTATTGTACCTAAGTTTTGTCATTTTAAAATATATTAGGAAATGTAATTTTCTTTTGCTATTTTTCTTCACCAACTACATTCTACAACGTCACAGTAATGACAAGAAGTAGTGAAAAAAAAATTGGTCATATACTTTTCCTTCTAAATATGGGAATTGATGATTTTGATAATTTTTAATGATTTTTTTTTATAAGAAATAATTTTTATTAATGCATAGATAATTATTTATTAAGATTTTGTTTAAAAGAAAAAGAGCAATTAATGCACAGATAATTATTAAATGATTTATTAGGATAATTATTAGTATATTTTAAAATATGAAAAATTCTTAGGTAGTCCTAGAGTATAGTGAAATGGTGTTCCCTCCTCTCACATTCATGGTGGACCCTACCATGAATTTAATGAGTAGACCCCACCATGAATGTGAGAGGAGGGAGTATCATTCTTCGTGCTCTGGGAATATCTAAGAATTACTCTTAAAATATATTAGGAAATGTAATTTTCTTTTTCTAATTATGGGAATTGATAATTTTGATAATTATCAATGATTATTTATTAAGATTTTTTTAGAGAAGAGCAAGTAATGCACAACCAAAAATGAGTGAGTTAGGTTCGACCCTTAGTAATAGACTTTTGGTTTCTCAAAAAAATGAGTGAGTTAATCCAAGTTTAGTAAACTTAAAAAATGTAAAGGAACCACCGCGCACCCTTGACGTGATGGTCACTCTACAAGTGTAAGTGTTTGTGGGGTGTGGGGTGTGGGGGAACAAGAGCTAAGGTTCAAGTCTCTAGGAGGGGGTTTTATACACATATATACTTAAATTGGACTAGAGTAAAATTATATCTCAAATAAAAAAATAAATGTAGAGGAAGACCAAAAAAAAATTAGAAGAAATAGTAAAATTACATGTCAATTAGAGAAGTAATATATAGAGATTAGAGAGTATAATTTCAGATCTAATAAAATGGAGGAAAATAATTCATGTAGTCAATCTAAGTATAATGTGTGGAGAATTTATAACTGACCTAAAAAATTTGAAACTAAGGTTTGGTTATTATTGTCTTTGTCAAAATTTAAAAAAAAAATTTTAAAAAAAAAAAAGGAAAGAGAAAAAAGGAAAATGCTAGATCCCAGATCCTAGATCCTAGATATATATGGAATTATTTTTTTTCTTCTGGATTTATTTATTTCAAATATACAATTTAATAAGTATAGTACTTTTAAGTAGGCATTTTAAATATAAAACTTGTTGACCACCGCACACCCTTGGTGCGATGGTCACTCCACAAGTATAAATGCTTGTGGGGTGTGAGGGGCAAGGGCTGAGGTTCAAGTCTTCAGGAGGGAGTTTCACATACATACACACTTAGATTAGGCTATAGTAGAAATCTATCTTGTATCAAAAAAAAAATATAAAACTTGTCGATGCCTCTATGATAAGAGGAATTTTTTGGACATCATGATAAGAGGTTCATATGCATGATTACCACGCATTTGTTAGGGATCATTTTATGTAACGGGGGCATAAAATAATTTTGAGATGACAACGTAGACCTGGATGAATATGCAATTATATGGTTATACTATATTTTTTGTATCTGCCTACATCTTGAGGGCATCTACTTACATCAATTATCATCATCTTTGGCATAATCTAATTTATATTTTATTTAGGATAAAATTTAGTTAAAAATTTGGTTGTAACCAATGACTACAACTTAGGAGAAAACGAATGTTTGGTTGTAACCAATGACTACAACGTGTGCTAATTTTGGAGAAAAGGATTTTTTTTTTTTTTCAGTTTTACACTTAACTTGTCAAGCAATGTTTATATGTTCTACCAAGTATCACAATGTTGTTTTCCAAGGCATTGGGATTTATGTGTTTCTTTGTAAGAAGAATGACAAAGGTTGAAATTATATCATCACGTTTCTTTAAATTTGTAACTCATCTAATTATGAAACTTGCACTTTACTGTTTAGGTATATGAATGTAAGGAATTAAGAATGATGAACACATATATGAAATCTAATGCTAATGTGCTTATAAATGTTATGTAGGATCAATTTGCTAAGAATTAGGTTTGTTTATTTCTGTATCTCTGACATATTTTATATTAGATCTAATATTGATTCAATGATTGACCAATATCTTTTCTTTTTTTTTAATTAGATAATAAACTTTTTTTTTGTTATTTTCCAGGATAGGGTATTATGCAAGTCTATCCTCAATGAGTTTGCTGTCAAGATGAACCTGGAGAAGCCTACTTACAATACTGCTCAGCTAAGATCAAAAGGGTTGCTTCTAGTTTTCAGTTTTTCTTTGGATTTCAATGGTATTTCATATACTGGTGGACATAGTAGAAACAAGAAAGAAGCTAAACAATTTGGAGCACGGACAGTTGTTATCTCTCTTTTGGGTATCTTTCTTCTCTATAATTATTAAGAAGTCTTCTTTAAACTAGTTACGCTTTGTATGTTCTAAACTTTCTACAAACACAGAAAAAGAGTGAGTGATAAACTTGTGACTCTCTGCAAACTCGACAAGTAATTTACCAAAATAATGAAAATACCTTGCCAAATAATATAAATGAATGATACCAAAATATGCTCAAGGCCTTTATGGCCTCTAAACTGTCAACACAAATACTTTGTTTGTTTGAGAGAGAGAGAGAGTGAGAGATGGATGGTACATAACAATCCCGAGAATCTAAAAAAGAATCTGAAAAAGTAAAAGGAAAGCAAATGCTTTGAATTTGACGATAAATAAGGATCGCGTGAATGTTGTAAGAAAAAAAAAAAGAAGAAAAAAAAACATACATAGACCTGAGACCTCTCAATAACTGTTTGAGCTGTCTCATTTCTTTGAACACAAACACTCACAGACGCAGTGACAAACACATAGTCCTGAGACCTCTCTCTTTAACTGTTTGAGCTCTCTTATTTATTTGAACACAAACACACACACACGCATAGACACAGTAAGCTTACTACATTTTGGAGATAGGTGATGGCTTCTTCTTCCTCTCAACCCTTGAAAATGGTGGAAATGAGCTCTAATGTCTTTCCTCAACCTCAGCCTCAGCCTGCCTCTACTTCTGCAGCGCCGTCCTATTCTTCACGTAAGTCTAAACTTTTTTGTGTTTTATTTATTTGTGTTTTTCATACACTTACCTTTTTTGGGTTTTGATTAATAGTCCTTACTGCTCAAAGATATGAGCTGTTGAAATTTGTTTGCTTGTTCTCTGTCCAAAATTTTTTGAATATTTTGGATTTGAATTTTTTTAGGCCTTACAGAACAATTGACGTACAAGAGCAGACTACATGGAACTAGTAATGAGGGAACACCGCATGCACCAAAGTTTAGATCAACAGTGGATGTGGATGGAGGGAGTTACAGCTCTCCAAACACTTTTTCGCATCGAAAAAAAGACAAACAAGACGTTGCCAAACTTGCACTGAAGGGTGTCCTCTTATTCATGAACAAGATGTTGCCAAACTTGCAGTGGAACATGTATCAAAGAAGATAAAGCAGTGGAACATGTATCAAAGAAGATAAAGGGTGATGGGTGTCCTCTCATTCACGAGGTTTGTTACATCATGTTGTCAATTTAGACTTTGTTAAACTTGTAATTTATTCTTTTTATTTTTTTTATTTTTTTTCAAAGGATCGGAAATTAACTTCTTTGAGGTTGTAAGAAGCCTAGATTGTGAGGTTGAAATATTATCTTCATATCTGTGAAGATGATCTTTTCATTTTTATTATAATAAAGTTTTAGTGAACTTTTAGAACATTAATATGTAGGTTGCATATTTTCTGGGTAGATTAAATTTGAATATTAATAATTCAATCTAGATAATAAATATTCAAGATTGATGCTAAGGCTGAAATATGCTTATATATATATTTTTTTTTTAAAGTTATCTGTTTTGGTTACATTGTTATATTAATGGTACAACCTTGTGCATGTTATTTTTCTTCGACATTTGAGATAATTATTTTGTTACTATATATTAATTTTAGAATGGCTATTGATAAGCTAGGTAGCTTCTAAATGACAAGTTAACACGTGTTAATTTTGGAGAAAATGAATGTTTTTTCATTATAAACTTTACTTGTCAAGAAATGTTTATATGTTCTCCCAAGTCTCACAATGTTGTTTTCCAAAGCATTGGGATCTATGCGTTTCTTCGTAAGAAGAATGGTAGGGGTCAGTGGCGACGCCACATACAGGTCAGGGTGTTCCCAGGAACACCCTGACCTGAAAAAAAAAAAAAATTAAAAATTATATTTAAGCTGAATCAAGAACACCCTCAATCAAAAATTAGGAACACCCTCAAATTAAAAAAAATAATTATCTGTTCTACTTTCAAGCAAAAAAAAAAAAAAAAAAAAAAAGCCCAAAAAAAATTTGAACTAAAATTTGAAAAAAAAAAAAAGATTGTAACAAAGCCAAGCCCACGGCGAGCCCAATAGATTACAGAGGTAGCTTGCTCACAGCAAGCCCACGGATTCTCAACCAAAAAAAAAAAAAAAACACCAATACAGAGAATCAGAAATCAAACCCATCACGTCGCTGGCAAAGAAATCCAAACCCCAATACTGTCTATACAGAGCAAAAGCAAAACAAACTCCAGCAAACCAAATACAGAGGTATTTATAAAAATAAAAAAATAAAAAAAAAAACCCCAATATAGAGCAAACCAAAACCAAACCCCAGCAAACCAAACCCACGATCACGTCGCCGTCGTTGTCGCCGCAGCTCGCTCGTCGTCGTCGTCGCTCACCCGGTCGCCCCTCATCGCAGATCGTAGATTGGAGATCGCAGATCGCAGATCGCTCTGCCTCTGCTCCGATGCTCGGTGCTCGGTGCTCCCTCCGGCCCTCCCTCAAGGTATTTCTCTCTTTTTCTCTCTGACTCTCTCTCAGTCTCTCTCTCTTTATCTCACTGAAATGAAATTTATGAACGAGTCTCTCTCTTTATTCTTTAATAGCCTATCTCAGTAAGTCTCTATCTCTTTTGAACTGTGAGTCTCTGATTGGCTGGCCATTTTGCTTTTTTCCTGTTTTTGTCTTTTTGAATTTGGCTTTATCTTATCCGTTGGTGTTGGTCAGTGTGTTAGTGTTGGTGAGATATTGATTGTCATTTAGTGTAATGTGTGTTGTGATTTGTGATTGGCATTGTGAAATTTTCTGATTGCAGTTGGCTATTGTGATTGGGGCGCATGTTGTGCTTGTCTGTTGAGTGGGGTGGGGAGGGGGTAGATGGGCTCATGGGCTAATGGGGCCGGGTAAACAATAATTAAAGCAATGTAATGTGCAGTACATTACACTGCTTTAATTATTGTACTGCACATGGAATGTACAATGTTCGGCTCTTTTAGTGTAATATGCACAAGGGGCTAAACAATATAACAAATTAAAGCAGTATAATTAATGACAAATAAATTAAAGCAATATAGTTTATTGTTACGCTAAACAACAATAATTAAAGCTATATAATTAAATTAACCAATACATTATAAAAGACAAATAAATTAAATTATGTTAGGCTAAATAACAATTAATAATTTTATAATTAATTAAACAACAAATTTTATAATTATAGTTTATAAAAGACAAACAAATTAATGAAACAACTAAACAACAATAATTAATAATTTTATTAATATTTCAAATGAACTTATAGTTTATTGTACAATCACATTTGTTCATTTCTTTTCTTTTCATTTTTTTTTTCCTTTTGAGGTTTTTCGGTGTACAGAATGCAAATTTATTTTGGTTTTAAGAACTTTTTTTTTTTTAAGCACAAACTTCATGCCGGCCAAATCTTAAATTTCGGCCAGTATTTACCGAAACGTCCCGAAACACCCGAAATAGACCGAAATTACCCGAAATTTTTTCAAAGTGAAATAGGAACACCCTGGACAAAATTCCTAGAGTCGCCACTGGTAGGGGTTGAAATTATATCATTATGTTTCTTTAAATTTGTAACTCGTCTAATTATGAAACTTTCACTTTACTGTTTAGGTATGTGAATGTAAGGAATTAAGAATAATGAACACATATATAAGTGTAATGCTAATGTGCTTATAAATATTATGTAGGATCAATTTGCTGAGAATTAGGTTTGTTTATTTATGTATGTCTGACATATTTTATGTTAGATCTAATATTGATTCAACGATTAACCAATATTTTATGTTAGATCTATATTATGTAAGTCTATTATCAATGAGTTGGCTGTCAAGATGAACCTGAAGAAGCCTACTTACAATATTGCTCAGCCAAGATCAAAAAGGTTGCTTCTAGTTTTCAGTTCTTCTTTGAATTTCAATGGTATTTCATATATTGGTGGACATAGTAGAAAAAAGAAAGAAGTTGAACAATTGGCAACACAGGCAGTTATTATCTCTCTTTTGGGTATCTTTTTTCTCTATGATTATTATGAAGTCTTCTTTAAACTATGGGTTGTGTTAACAGGCACCGTAAGGTGCCCGTTAACAGCAACTTTTTTTTTTTTTTTTTTTTATATACAATTTTTGGTCTTTTTTAACAGTTTTATGTTATATTTTTCAGTGTAGGGTCAACTTTGTAGAGAGAAAAAAATATATTAAAATAACCAAAATGACTAGTTTTATGTCCTTTTAATTTTTTTATTTAATTTTTTTATTAAATGGGACCCACTTTTGTACAACCTTAACAAGCACCTATGCGGTGATTAACATTTGCCTTAAACTATTTATGCCTTGTGTGTTCTAAATTTTCTGCAAACTCAGAAAAAGAGTGAGTGATAAACTTGTGACTCTTTGCAAACTCAGAAAAAGAGGGATCCCATCCTAAGGAATATTATGTACAAGCAGAAAATCTCATAAAGTCCTTTATAAAAAAACAGAGAATAAAGAAACCACCAATCATAACACATTCTATTAAAATTTTAACTAGTCTACCCAACAGAAAATTATATTTTCGACAAGTAAATTACCAAAATAGTGGAAATACCTTGCCTTGATATATATGAATGATACCAAAATATGCTTAAGGCCTCTAAACTGTCAACACAAATATTTTATTTGTTTGAGAGAGAGAGAGAGAGAGAGAGAGATACCAAGTGATTTAAAGCTAAGAAAGGCCGAAAATCACGTGGGTTGAAGGTTTTGAGTGAGAAAAAGGAATTTAGGAGGTGAACAGGCGCGGACAGATCGAGAGAGATCGAGAAAAATGAGAGGTGGATCGCACGAAGGGTTTATATAGAAACCTCAGTAAATCTCGACAGCTAAGGTATCGAGGGGTGTCAAGCCAGCTGTCAAGGAAATGGTCGTCGACAGATGCAGGTGTCGAGGAGGTGTCGAGGAACAAACCACCAGAACCAAGAACAGAAGCTCGATCGATCCACCAAGTGTCGAGAAGGTATCGAGGAGAGAGAAACTTTCTCGATCAATCCACCAGGTGCCCAGGAGGTGTCGAGATTGCGATAAGGAAAAAGCTTAAGAAGCTTGACAGATAGCTAGGTATCGAGGAGGTGTCGAGCTTGCTTTTAAAAACAGTTTTTTGAGAAGAGAAAAACATAGATATGAATGCAATCAGACATGCAACTCAACCAATGATCCAATCAACATATTAAGCTCTCAAAATCATCTCTCAACAAAAATTTTAAGCACATGGATCCTCAGAAACACACACACACACACTAAACAAGTCTAACCAATTTTATATTTCAAAAACGAGTTAAGACAGTTTAGTGAGCATACATTAGCACATGTAAAACCTTGTGATGGCCAAATCACATTGTACCTGCACATGTATCAAGAGTAGCAAAGAATATTGCGTGTTGTGTGTGAAAAACATCGCAAGATTGCATAAGTGTATACATGTTATGACAATTTGAGATATGAGAAAATCACTTTAACTCACACACAATCATAACTATTTGATGGGCACTATCACCTTTGAGGTACATCCTATAACTCCTACATCTCCTAGAAAACACGCTTGCAATCATATTTATAGCATTTTTTATCTTTTTGCTTTTTATTTTCTTTGCATATTTTCTTTTATTTAGCATATCATGCATGGGCATATAAAAGAGAGAAAAGAAATACCCAACATGTTAAGCATAGACATTGCACTTTTGCTATGCCGAAGCATACAGATGTCTTTGACACTGCACTTTTGCTATGCCGAAGCATACAGGTGTCATTTTATGATTGGCGGGCAACAGTGGTGAGATGGTTATTTATGCCTTTCTCTTAGGATTTCTAGTCCTACCCATCAAAAAGAGTGATACGAGTGTTAAGTTCAAGAGATGACTTAATCTTACTCATCACAAACAAGAGCCATAAAGCTCACTTGCTTAGTTGTGCATAAAGATTCTCATCTAAGCTACAAAAGATACAAAGTTTGGAAAACTTTGTTTCAGTGGCCATCCAAGGTACACAAGTACCAATGTGCACAAAACACACACTATTTTTGTATTTTCTGATTTTTCAATTTTTTTTTTATATGAAAAACAAAAAATAAACAAAACTAAAAACAAACTAACAAAAACATGTTAAACAAAGCAAAGCATAAAACTAGATGCAAATGCAAGAGGGAGAAGAATGAGAGAAGAAGATCAATCCATGGAGATGACACCAATGTTTTGACGAAGGAATTCAAAACGTTTGCTGTCAGAGGAGTTGGGTGCAATAGCTACCAACAGCAATGTACTCAGCTTCTGCAGTGGATAAGGAGATGGAGTTCTGCTTTTTGCTCATCCAAGAGACAAGATTGTTACCCACATAAAACATCATTTGTGTCCTTGCTATACCACACACCAAAGTCAGCAGTGGTTTTGACATACTTTATAATTCTTTTTAAAGCAGTCATGTGTGATTCTTTGGGATTAGCCTGATATCTAGCACACACTCCAACATTGTAACTAATGTCAGGTCTACTAGCAGTAAGGTAAAGAAGACTACCTATCATGCTTCTATAAAGAGAAGGATCAACACTCTTGCCTAACAAGTCTACAGTGAGTTTGACATTTGGGCTCATAGGGGTTCTAAGGGAACTAGCAGATTCCAATCCAAACTTTTTCACAAGATTCTTAGCATATTTAGATTGAGAAAGAAATATACCTGAATCCTATTGACGTATTTGTAGTCCAAGGAAGTGAGTCAACTCTCTAATCATGCTCATCTCGAACTCGGCTTGCATGAGTTTTGAGAAGCCATGAGCGAGGTCATCCTTAGTTGAATCAAAGATGATATCATCAACATAAACTTGTGCAACAATCAACTTGCCATCTTCCTTTTTTATGAAGAGTGTTTGATCAGCCTTTCCTCTTGTGAATCCATGTGACACCAGATATTGTGTAAGTCTATCATACCAAGCTCTAGGGGCTTGCTTCAACCCATAAAGTGCCTTCTTGAGGTACAACACATGATCTGGAAAGTGTGAATCAATGAATCCTTTTGGTTGAGCCACATAAACATCCTCTTTAAGCAGCCCATTCAAGAAAGCAGTCTTCACATCCATCTGATAAAGTCTAAACTTCAGATGACATGCTAGGGCAAGGAGAATTCTGATGGACTCCATTCGGGCAACTGGGGCAAATATTTCATCATAGTCTACTCCTTCCATTTGTGAGTATCCTTGAGCTACAAGTCAAGCCTTGTTGTGAATCACATTGCCTTCTTCATCAGTCTTATTGCGGAATATCCACTTTGTACCGATGATGTGCTCACCTTCCGGTCTAGGTACTAGAGTCCAAACATCATTCCTCTGAAACTGAAGTAGTTCATCATGCATTGCTTCGACCCAACTTTCATCTTGTAATGCTTCCTCAACTTTCTTGGGTTCAACCTGTGACAAGTAGCAAGAATAAGACACAAAGTTAGCAACACATTTATCAACTGTACATTTCTTTAATGTGAGTTCATTCATGTTTCCCACAATAACTTTTGGAGGATGATTTAATTTGATTCTAGAGGAAGGTCCTTTCTCTTCATGAGATTCAGAATCTGGTGAAGTGGGTATGTCTGCAGAGTCTTCCATAACACTAGGAGTACTGGGAGTACTTGGAGATGCAGGTTCTTGTTCAACAATGTCTTGAACTTCCCTAGGCTCAGGAGGAAGAATTTCTTTGGGGAGTTCCTCAATACCTTTCTCAGAACTGGAATCTGAAGACTCATCAATGACGACATTTACTGTCTCCATTACCTTCATAGTTCTTTTGTTGTATACCCAATAAGCCTTTCTTGTAGAAGAGTAACCCAGAAATATGCCTTCATCGCTCCGAGAGTCAAACTTTCCCACATTCTCTCTATCCTTGAGAATGAAGCAAGTACATCCAAAGATTCTGAAATACTTCACATTTGGCTTCCTTCCTTTCCATAACTCATAGGGAGTCTTTTTGGTACCGGGTCTGAAGTACACCCTATTAACCGTATGACATGCAGTGTTTACGGCTTCTCCCCACAAGTTTCTAGCCACATCTTTGTTATGCAACATGGCTCTGGCCATCTCTTGAATTACCCTATTCTTCCTTTCTACCACAACATTCTACTGAGGCGTAATAGGAGCAAAGAATTCTTGAGATATACCTGATCTTGTGCAGAAAGACTCCATGTATGAATTCTCAAATTCTTTACCATGGTCACTTCGAATTCGATCAATCTTTAGGCTCTTTTCATTCTGCAGTCTTGTGCATAAAGCCTCAATATGCTCAGGAGCATCAGACTTGGATCGTAGTAGAATGACCCAAGTGTATCTAGTGAAGTCGTCTACCACAACCATGATGTATCTCTTACCACCAAGAGACTCGGTTCTGGTTGGACCCATAAGATCTAAATGTAGAAGCTCCAATGGCCTAGATGTAGTTGATATCTGAGTACCTGGATGCTTAGGTTTCGTCTGTTTCCCAAGCTGACATGGTTCACACACCACATTGCTCATTCTACTAAACTTTGGTATCTCCAAGACTGATTCATGCTTAGATACAATAGATAGATGCTTGTAACTAGCATGTCCCATTCGTTGATGCCATAGATCTTCATTAGGCAAACAAATACTATTACACACAATATCAGCATCAGGAACCAATCCATAACAGTTGTCCAAAGTGTGAACCCCACTAATGAGCTTCTTTCCAGACTCATCCATGACAAGACACTTTCCCTTTGAGAATAGTACCATGAAGTCTTGATCACATATCTGACTTATGCTCAATAGGTTCACCCTTAGACCTTCTACATAAAGAACATTTGCAATGCCCGGCTGTCCTAGTAGAGATATGATTCCTTTCCCTTTAATCTGTGACTTGCCTCCATCACCAAAAGTAACATTGCCACCTTTCTTAGACTCGAAAACCTTGAAGAGAGATCGGTCTCCAGTCATGTGTCTTGAGCAACCACTGTCAAGGTACCACAGACATGTGTCCATCACTTTGAATGCAGACTTCATCATGAAACACATTTAATGCTTAGATGACAAATCAGAGGGAATGGTTCTTTCACTCAACTGCCTTTTATGAGCTAAGCCTTTAACTTTCACTCTTCTCAGACGAACTCCTTTGCACATTTTCATTCTGAGACAGTCTAGTTTCTTCTTAGCCAAACTAAGATCTTTTCCAATAGTCATCATAAGAGAATTCAAATAACTTTTAGACTTGTATTTTCTGAGACACTTAAACAAATAATGATTAGAAAAACAAGATGTATTTGAAAACAAAGATCTCTTCAAGCCAGTTACAGCCATGACAACGGGGGTCAATGGATCAACACAGCAAAGATTAAACCTAATCAGAGTGTGCCTGCTCTGATACCACTTGATAGGCCAAAAACGAATTGACCCCTAGTGATAAATTAACCAATTAATTTAGCCAAGTTAATTAATTAAGTTAATTAACATACAAACGCGTGGTAGCACAAACAAATCACCAAATAACTAAATATGCAGCAAAAATTAAATGACACGGTGATTTGTTTATGAATGGGGAAAACCTGACGGCAAAAACCCCACCGGGTGATTTTCAGGTCACCACTCCCGAAACTCCACTATTATCACAACAAGCGGTTACAAGTAAAGGAATCCCAAGTACCTTACCAACCTACAGTTGAACCCTTACCCCAATACCCAATTGGACTTGTTCTATAGTGACAATTCCTCATTTTTATGCACGGCTCCCAAGTACGTGACTAACCAATGCGCGGATCCCAGTATGCGACTTCAACACCACCTGAAAGAGAGGTTGGTTGCAAAGTTCTTCAGTTCATCCTACATGATGAAGATCAAAAAGATGCTTGGTCACAAAACTCAAAGGTGCACATACACAGCAACTTCTTCAGAAGAGATTAACTAGGGCAAGAACTTCGTCTCTGGTCACAATTTGCTTCAACAGAGTTTTTTCAATGCTTGTGCAACTTGTGTCCTGTTTGACGGCCCTTAAAAAAATCCTTTTATATGTCTAGGGTTAGGAGAAAAGAAGGCCCAAAGCCACATTCACGGATCCCAAGAAATCAAATCAGAATTCTGATTTTTATAAACCTCGACAGATAGAAGCTGTCGAGTAGGTGTCGAGCTTACGGGCTGGAACAGCTTTCTAAACCTCGACACATACTAGCTGTCAAGCTTTAGTAACCTTGCACTTTCAGCTTGTTTTCTTGGACAGATTTGAAGGCTTCCACACTTGATCTTGAAACATAGTTTCTTGAAGTATTTCAACACATCCTAGATCTACCCAATTACAAGTAAAGTGCGTTTTGTCAAAGGATTAGCCAATTACATAAAAGAATGACATATGTTCTTTAACAAGTGAAACTCATATGTCCTAACAGCTATGAAGTGAATGGCCAAACACAAGGAAGCAATGGCTAGATACTACAACAGAAAGGTCAAGGTAAGAAGGTTCAACATAGGATACCTCGTCCCTAGAAAAGTATCACAGGCAACAAAGGACCCATCCCAAGGAAAATTGGGACCAGCTTGGGAAGGCCCCTACGAAGTAATCCGTCATTCCAAAGAAGGCTCCTATTACTGGAAGTCTCTAGATGGCCAAGAATTGCCTCGACCATAGAACATAGAACACTTGAAGAAATACTACCAGGAAGGAATGCTTTACATTTCAAGTTGCCCAATCTTCATATCAGTATGTACGATGGTTATTACTTTCATCATTCGTAGATCATTAATACATGAAAGCACTATCCATGCGTATTTATCAATTATCATTCATGAGTTATTTGTCAACGAAAATATGTGCAACACTTAGGAGTCATCCTTGGGAGATGTCTCAAGGACCTCTGTCATTAAAATTCTAAATCAAAAACTGTTCACACACAGCCACCGAAGTCGACTAAATCAGAGTTGTTTAAACACAACCACTATGATCGTCATTCGAGCACGAATAGACAAAATATAAAAAATGGTTAACCTAAAGATGCTCCAATACCATGGCTTTAATTCACGAGTACAGCTCAACATCGTCATTCAAACATGACTCAATATAAAGATGTTCAAATACAGCTAAAAAAAATACTAAGTTGTTCAAAAACAACTAATATCGTCATTCAAACATGACTCAATAAAAGTTGTTCAAACGCAGCTAAAAAATACTAAGTTGTTCAAACACAACTAATATCGTCATTCAAACATGACTCAATAAAAAGCTGTTCAAACGCAGCTAAAAAAATACTAAGGGCCCGTTTGGTAGAGTTTGAGTAATGTTGTTTGTATTTTTTTGAAATACGTGTGGATGAAAAAGTGTGTGGAAATGTGTGTAATGTTATTTAAAAACTAAAAATGTGTTGTTTAACAACTGAAAATGTGTTGTTTAACTACTCTATCAAACAGGGCCTAAGTTGTTCAAAAACAACTAATGTCGTCATTCAAACATGACTCAATAAAAAGCCGTTCAAACATAGCTAAAATATACTAAGTTGTTCAAACACAACTAATGTCATAATTCAAACATGACTCAATAGAAAGCTGTTCAAACATAGCTAAAAAATACTAAGTCGTTCAAACACACCTAATATCGTCATTCAAACATTACTCAATAAAAAGCTGTTCAAACACAACTAAAATATACTAAGTTGTTCAAACGCAGCTAAGGTTGTCATTCACGACTCAATGAAAACTGTTCAAACATGGCTAAGGAGTACTGAGCTCATCATCCAGACATGGCTCAATAGAAAGCTGGTCAAAACACAGCTTAAGTGCTAAGGTGTTCGAACATGATCAGAATCATCATTCACACATGATTGTTCCAACATAGCCAAAAATAGAAAGCTATTCAAACATGAGCTAAGTATAGAAAGTTGCTTAAGCACATCGTCATAAAGGTCGTCCAAGCACAACCAAACGTAAAAAGAGTTGTCTGCTGCAACCAACCTACCTATCATTGTCAAAGTGATTGTTTAATTGCCCAAAACAACGGGCCCCAAAGAATTTTTCAATTGCCCAAAACAACGGCCCAAAGAAAAATATTGTTCTTGCCTTGCAATTAAAAAGGGGGGGGGGGAGGGAAGGAAAGGAAAAAACATAAAGATTACTATTCGTCAGGGGCAGGGTCTACAGGGGTTGTAATTGCAGCCTCTTCCATTACTTCAGCAACGTCTGTGGCTCCCTCCGTCACATTCTCCGTTGTAGCCTCAGATGGACAATCAGACATAAATTCCTTCTCAACGTCATCCACGGCCAAGCCAGAGAGGTCCAAGCCAAGGTGATGCTTTGCCATCCACTTCATAAGAAGATCAAAGCCCTCCACGTAGTATTTGCATAACTCGTTGGAATACTCGTCAAAATCTTTGAAGTCTTGTACCACCGTGGCCCCAACTGTCTGCAGTTTCAGCTCCTAGTCACCAATTTCCTTGTCCTTTAGCTTGCAGAAGTCTTTTTCCACTTGTAGGCTTTTCTCCAAGGTTGCCACGCGCTCCTTGTCAGTTTTAGCTTTGGCAGTGAGAATGGCAACCTTGTTCTTAAGCATCTCATTCTCAACGATAAAAACTTGACCAAAGGTTCAAACGTGGCCACCTTCTTTTCTAAGTCCAAGAGCCTTCCCGAGATGAATAGAGACTCCCCCAAAACCTGCAAAAAACTTTTTTTCCCTTACCAGAAGTAAAGCAAAAAAAAAAAAAAAAAAAAAACCTGCAACACTTACTGCACAAGTTTTCGAATATGGGACGACATCACCTCACTGGATGACTTCACCAACAAAGGGCTTAGGTCATCCATAGAGAGTGCCTCATGAGCCACCTCCTCTCCACCAGAGGCAATCACCTCTAATGACAACGTAGGAAAGGCAGGGTGCTTGGCAGGCAAGTGGGCAGGAGTAAGTGTCATCACAGGATCTTTCTTAGAGGCATCGCCCGTCTTTTTCTTCGACAAGAAACCACTGATGGTGCCATCCTTGGCCTTCTTCTCTTGGGCCTTAGCCCAGTTTCTGCTTGCTAAACCTAGTCGTCATTCCTGAAAGGACAAAAAAATAATATTAAAAAAAAGAAAAAAAAAAAGAAAGAAGAAGACAAAAAGAAATAAGCACTTACTCTTCTTTACAACTTCCAAATTCTCTCGAACCTTAGTAGACGGTTCCAGACCCAAAAAGTGAAGAAATAGAGATTGAGAAGAAACGAGCTCATCAAAATCTTTGATGGACTCCAAGTACTCCTTCACAGCTCGACGCTGATACCTTTTCTTCAGATGAGGACGCTGGGAGACTGCAAACAGAAATGCAAGTAAGTCATCTATCATCATCACTCATGAAGGAAGGGAAAAGCAACTGAAAGACAAGAAAGACGCTCCAGACACAGGAACTCCCCAACTACGAAAAAACTTGGGGGCTTCATCTAGGTCCCCACCAAGGACAAACTCCCAACCATTTCTAGAGATAAAAAAGAAATTTGGCTTCCAATTTCGAAGAGATAATGGGTAATCAAGGATTAACCAAGAAGCCCTATCCCATGGCTTAAACTCATAATAGTCGGGGTCCTTCGATTTCCTCAAACGATAGAAATGGAGGAGTTCATCCCTCCTAATGACATCACCAACATTGGTGGACATCCAAACCACCATGCAAGAGACGATGATCCGCCAGGAGTTAGGCACTAACTGTGCCGGAGCAAGATGCAAGTAAGAAAAAAGTTCCCTAACAAAGGGATGAACAGGGAAACGAAGGCCACTGGTAAAGCCGACCTCGTAAAAACAAACCTCGTCAGCATACGAGTGACAAGCCCTTTCTTCATCACTTGGGATCCTAATTTTTATCGAATCAGGGAACTAAAACCTATCCCTGATCCACTGCTCATCCTTTCCCATAAGGGAACGCGGGATATTCCAAGCTTTATAGGGGGTGGAAACAGAAGTAGCCTCCAAGATCACGCGATCATCAAATGAAGATAACTCTGTCTCCAAATCACTAGACCTTACCTCGGACATCTTTAACAACCTGGCTATCTCAACAGAATAGGAAACCAGAGGGAATAACGAAGAAAGGATAGAAGTATATGGACAGTCCTCCCCTACAAAGAAACTAATTCTCTTAAGACACTCCCCTTCTATAGACTCAAGTAAGCAACCTAAATGAGCAAAAAAGAAAGCTAACAAGGACAATCTACCCTAACAGCAGAATAATCTACCGTGAAAGAACCAGAAAAGAAGAAGAAGCACGAAGAACTTACCAGGAAACACAGGACAGAGAAAGGAAGCTCGAATGAGAAACGAACCCTAGAACAGAAACTGAATAAGGAAAAAATACAAAAGAAAGGAAAGAGGAGGAAAAATGCAAAACAAGTGGCCAAAACACGCGTGGGAAAACCGAGACATGTCCACACGACGAACGCATCCTGGCTGTACACGTGGCATTCAACTGCTTAAACATCAAAACTGCCATAAATGCGCAATACTCGAAATACGAAGCGTCAGATGAATTTGTTCGTATCTCGTCTAACAGACGACAATTCAAACAAAGGGGCAGCTGATGAGTCAGAAATTTATGGTCGTCACTATGCAAAGATCGTCATTTACCCAGAGAAGACATTACGAATTATTACGATCATTAATGACGAAACGTAACGGATGGAGCAATGGTCATAGAATGAGCTGTGAACTTCAAACAAAGATTCTGTAACACACTAGCTGTTGAGCATAAATACAGTGATTCATTACCCATTGATTAGGCATTCAAATATAAAAGAGAAAGTACCAGAAACCCAAGGTACGACCAATCACACACACAAATACTCTACGAAAATCACTCTCTAGTCTGTTTCTCTCTAAGAATCTTTCTCCCCTACTGACTTAAGCATCAGAGGCAGTTTGGCTGAGGCCACACCGGCGTGTTACTCTTCCACCCACTTCATTTTGCAGATTTTCCATCTACAGAGATGACCCCATTCACAGCATCGTCCATCCGCTACGACAAGGAGCTCAACTACTAATTTTTTACATCATCAACGTGAATGGCTTGTTTTCCCTTTAATTGGCTTATATGGCTGCTTAGTGGACATTTTTGTCATTTGCAAGTTTCTATGCATGTGATCTTTCACAACAAAGTAAGAAAGAAGCATTGGGGAAAGTTTGGAAGCTAGAGTAGAACGGTATGTTTGATTGTTTTGAGCTGACAAAGATACATGATTTCTATAGGCTACTATATATACATCAATATGAACTTTGTATACAAGATATAGCAGAATGTAATGTGTATAGGATTCTTTTTTTTTTTTTTTGAAAAAATGATGTGTGTAGGATTCTGATCATGAAGGTTATGAATTACTTGGTGAAAATTAATTTTGTATTCAACACAGTTGTGAAGTTTTTTTTTTTTTTTTTTTTTTTGTGATTATTACTTCTACCTTATGAATTAAGGATATTGTTCACCTAAAAAATTACTTTGATAGATGAAAAAATTGCTCCCACTAAAGCTTTTGTTCTCCTTGAATGCTATCTCGCATTCTCTATTAGCAAAAGAGATAGAGTTGTTTATGCAGACTTGATATGATTTCTAACTAGTTTTTTTTTTTTTTTTTTTTTTTTTTTTTTTTTTGGGCATCATTTATCCTTTTAAAATGTAATAGTTTAAGCCAATCAACTATAGCTCAAGGGTTACTTCTCCCTTTAAGAAAGTGCATGTGTAACTTATAATAAAAAAAAAACTTAATTAATATTCCAATAATTACTTAGTTTTAACTGTTCTAATCCTATCATAAAATATTTATTTGTAGTTAGATAGTGTTTTCCATGTGCCTTGCACGTGCAACAAAACTAGTTCTTCTAATAAAAGTCTAATTATTGAATAAAACATTAATAAGCTTACAATAATAGTTGTATAAAAGCAACAAAGTTAAATGTTCCGTAACAATGTATACAAAACAACTATTACATAGAGAAAGATACACAAAAGCAAGTCAAATCCCATAACACAATGACTAAAATACATAGTCATTCCACATTTTAGTTGCTATACTAGTTCGTAATATTGCTCCTCTTCTAGCATCTGCATCACTATCATTCTCTTGATCAACTTCTACAATCAACCTTTCATCTAGATCCACTCCCATAAGATAGTTGTGCAATATACAACAAGCCAAGATAATCTCAACAACCGTATCAACTGGAAAAAAAAGGTACCGTCATTCTAGATATAATAGGAAATCGTTTCTTTAACACACCAAATGTCCTTTCAATGACTTTGCGCAAAGAGGAATGCCGATGATTAAATACTCTTTTGAATGATAATTTACCCTGTATGGCGTAATAAGTCAACTTCTCAGCATAAAGCCTACATCTACTAGATAACATTTGTCTATTAAGAAAATACGTTATTCACTATATATATATATATAAGTGTTTTTAATTATCGTCGAGTCAAAGGCAATCCTTCCCATCTAGATAAAACGTATGTAAATCGCATATCAAAATCATATGCTACCAATACATTTTGAGTTATGTACTTTTTCCTCCCTCGATATCTAGGTGCATCTTTTGATGACACTTTTACACAAATATGTGTCCCGTCAATTGCCCCTACACAATCCTGGAATTAAAACAATCTATTAAATCAATAATTTTTTACTCATATTAGAAAAAATTTCCATATAGTTGCTTGAATATATGTTTACCTTAAAGTGTAGGTAAAATCTATGACTATTTCGTATCTGTGGGGGAACCTCTACCCCATTAAGTTGTAGAAGAAATTGACTTCCAAGTAGATGACTACTCTCGGCATATTGTGAAAATGACGGCTCATAGTCTCACTAGAATGACGGAAGAAAAAGGAAATTGTACGAATTCTCTCATTATGTGCTAAAATGTAAAGAAACTTGGCTACGTACTCTTCAACAGAAGAATTCTAGTGTCTGGAAGATGACTAGTTCCTCGAAGAATTTCACACAATTTAGCAAAGGCATAAGGCCCCATTCGAATTATATCTCGACATTTCTCACTACAACTAAGTTGACTCATTAGTTCTTGTTGAATGTTTAATCTTTCCCCACTACTTTGGTAATTACCGTATCCACATAACGTGGATTACAGTATATGCCCATCATCCATATTGCATGCACCACCTGTACAAGAAGTTGCAAAACTGCTACATCTCGTCTTCTCTGCCAATCAGTCAAAAGTTGCAAACTAATTGGTTCAATTCATGAATTTCCTTAATTGATCTTAACAATTTTCCTCCCAACTCTTACTCAAATCTTTTGGTGGACTACTATCTCAATTAGTTGGATTATCCATCTACCAAAGATCCATCATAAGAAAGGAATAATCAACACATTAGTCATAATACTAATTAAAACACCTTACCATTGTATCTTAGTTCTTATCATCCAAAACATAACTAGCAGAGAGACACTATAAAAAGACTACTACACATAACTAGGCATGTAAAATAAACTATTTATAAATAATAATACAAATAAAAATCATTATGTACATCTATTTGTAAAAAGGTTATTGAAATAAGTCTACATGTAATATGAAACATAACCAAAGACATGAATCTTAATCAACAAGTGTTGCTCTTGCCACTAACACTTGCACTAATAAATCAAAACTTTTCACCAACAGATTCTAGCAAGCAAAACTAATATTAGATAATAAAAATCAACAGCATCAAAGCACATGAACCTTAAACAGTCCACATGGTCTCTTTCACACACAAAATACAAACACTAATAAGTCAAATCCTTACACCAACAGTGTTAGGGTAAATATTTTATGTAATTGGCTAATCCTTTGACAAAATGTACTTTACTTGCAATTGGGTAAATCTGCGATGGGTTTAAGACTTCAAGAAACATGTTGTTCAAGTCAAGTGTTAAAGCCATGAAGATCTGACCAAGAAACAAGTGAAAAAGAGCTGTTCATTAAAACTCAACAGGTATCTTGATAGAAACAGTATCTATCGAGATTTAAGAACAAAGCTCGACAGAATCTGAATCTGTCAAGATCTACGAAATCAGAATTTCCAGATCTGATTTTCGGCCCATGCTGAAATATTTGTATAGGGTTTCTTTTCTCACAACTCTAGACATATATAAGGCTTATTTTAAAGGCCATCATACAAGGAGAACACATGCAGAAAGTGAACTAGTTCATTATTCTCTCTGAAAAAGTTACTGCGTCTTTAGGCCAAAGGTTTTGTAACCAAGGAGCTTCCTAATCTTCATCATTGATGAACTGAAGAACTTTGCAGCCAACATCTTCTTCAAGTTTCTGGTGTCAGTCACGTACTTGGATCCGTGCATCATTGGTTAGTCACGTACTAGGATTCGTGCATCAAGAGAAAGATTGCCGCTACAATACAAGTCCAATTGGGTATTGGGGTAACGGTTCAACTGTAGGTTGGTATTTCAAGATAGGCCAAAGGATTTGGTAAGATTTTTTATACTTGTAACCGTTTGTGATTAATAATAGTGGATTCTTAGGAGTGATGACCTTAAAATCACCTGGTAGGGTTTTGCCTCGGTAGTTTTCCCCATTCGTAAACAAATCACCTGTGTCAAATTTATTTTCCGCTGCATTTAGATAATTTGGTGATTTGTTTGTGCTGCCACGTCATAGCATGTAATTGAACCTAATTAATCAATTTGGGTAATTAATTAATTTGTAAGGGGTCAATTCATTTTAACCCAACAAACAGATTCTAACAATCACAATTAATAAATAATAAAAACCAAACTCATTAAAGTACATGAACCTCAAACAATCCACATGGTCTCTTTCACACACAAAACACAACTTCTTTATATGCTTAGATTCAATAAAGCCAGATGAGGTTTGCAAAAATAAATAAATAAATAAATAACAAAATACCAAAGGGTCAAATGGGAAAAAATAGGAATAAATTAGAAATAAAAAAACACAGATGATCTGAGCAAGCAAAAATTGGGTAAAATAAACACAGAAAATGAACAGATGTTGTGCAACTTGATTCTGAGTCTTCTATCTGCATTTTCAATGGGAAATAAAAAGAGCACAGAGTTTAGATACAAAAGGAAAAAGAATAAAAAATCTAGAAAAAAACAAAACAAAGAAGATTAACAGGCCGTTTGGCCACTGAGTTTAAACACTAGTGTTCAGTGTTTAAACACTGAACACTAGTGTTCAAAAATAAAAACACGCGTTTGGCAACATATTTGTGTTCAGTGTTGCTTGAAAATTGTTGTTGAAAATATGGTTGTTAAATGATGCTTTTTGAAATCACCTGTGGCATCTTTTTAAACAACAAACAACGTTTTTCAAACACCATGGGGACCACCTGATATGACATATATGTGTTCAGTTCTCTTCCTCAAATCAGACCGTCTGCCCTCATCAAATAAAAAAGTTTATTTTGTATAGGGTGTCAGCTTTTTTAAAAATCAAACACACACATACCAAACACATATTTATGTTTTTCGAATACTGAAACATGTTATTTAAACCATTATACCAAATACATTTTTTTGTTTTATAAACACTAAAACATGTTTTTCAACAACACTTTTTAAACTACAATTTTCACATTTTTTTAAATAACAATTTTTGAACTCTATGACCAAACGGGCCTTAATATTAGAAACAGAGAGAGTGACGACAAGAAGGGGGCGGAGAAAAAGGGTCAGGGTCATACTTGAGATTCTCGATTGTAGAAGGAAAAAAAAAAAGATTAACAATTGAAAGAGAGAGTGACGACAAGGATGAGGAAAAAAAAAGGAGAAGGTCACACCTGATTCTCAACTGCAAAAGAAAACAAAAAACAAAGAAAATAACAAAAGAGATAATGATGACAAGGAAGAGGAAAAAAGAGAGAGAGAGAGAGAGAGAGAGAGAGAGGTTGAGACTATATTACAGTTGAACTTTGAAGAGGCTGAAGATTGATGAGAGCTCTGTGGGAAAGTGGGAATTAGCTGGAGGTAGGTGAGAGCAAAAAGATGGGGGCACATTTGTCTTTCATATTCAATAGGAATTTTCACGCTTGTTTTATCTCTATTTCAAAGAGGTAGATTTTTTGTAGGTCCGGGTGAAAAATGCTTGGACCTCATCCAAAAATTTTCTCTTCTTTCCTCCTCCTCAAACAACACCCACTCCTATTTTTTCTCATTTACTTTTCATCCACCCTATTCCACCTCCAACAAAACATACCTAACTATTTGAGCTTTCTCATTTCTTTGAACACAAACACACACACTCACAGACACAGTGAGCTTACTACATTTTGGAGATAGTTGATGGCTTCTTCTTCCCCTTAACCCTTGAAAATGATGGAAATGAGCTCAAATGTCTTTCCTCAACCTTAGCCTCAGCCTCAGCCTGCCTCTACTTCTGTAGCGTTGTCCAATTCTTCACGTAAGTCTAAGCTTTTTTGGGTTTTATTTATTTGTGTTTTTCATACATTTTCCTTTTTGTGTTTTGATTAATAGTCCTTACTACTCAAAGATCTGAGCTTTTGATATTTGTTTGCTTGTTCTCTATCCAAACTTGTTTTGATTAGGCCTTACAGAACACTTGACGTACAAGAGCAGACTACATGAATACACACTACAATGGGCCATTCAGCGGCCAATATATGGAACTAGTAATGAGGGAACACCGCATGGACCAAAGTTTAGGTCAATGGTGGAAGTGGATGGAGGGAGCTATACCTCTCCAAACACTTTTTCACATCGAAAAAAAAGCCGAACAAGACATTTCCAAACTTGAAATTTAAATAAGATAAAGGATTGAAGGGGTATCCTCTCATTCATGAACAAGACGTTTTCAAACTTGCAGTGGAACACGTATCAAAGAAAATAAAGGATGAACAGTGTCCTCTCATTCATGAGGTTTGTTACATCATCTTGTAAATTTAGACTTTGTTAGGTGAAACTTGTAATTTATTCTTTTTATTTTTATTTTTTTTTTCCAAAGGATGGGAGATTAACTTTTTTGAAGTTGAAAGAAGCCTAGATTGTGAGGCTGAAAAATGCTTGTATGTGTGAAATATTATCTTCATATCTGTGAAGATGATCTTTTCATTTTTATTACAATAAAGTTTTAGTGAACTTTTAGAACATTAATATGTAGGTTGCATCTTTTCTGGGTGGATTAATTTTGAATATCAGTAATTCAATCTAGATAATAAATATTCAAGATTGATCCTAAGGCTGAAAGATGCTTTTATATATATATATATATATATATATTGTTATCTTTTCTGGTTACATTGTTAAATCAAAGTTACAGCCTTGGGCATGTTATTTTGATTTGACATCTGAGATAATTATTTTGTTACTATATATTAAGTTTAGTACGGCTATTGATAAGCTAGATAGCTTCTAAATGACAAGCTAACACGTGTGTTTGGAAAAATTGAATGTTTTTCAGTTTACACTTGTCAAGCAATGTTTATTTCTCCCAAGTTTCACACTGTTGTTTTCCAATGCATGGGGATTTATGTGTTTCTTTGTAAAAAGAATCGCAGGGTTGAAATAATATCATTATGTTTCTTTAAATTTGTAATTCATTTAATTATGAAACTTGCACTTTACTGTTTAGATATGTGAATGTAAGGAATTAAGAATGATGAACACATATATGAAGTGTAATGCTAATGTGCTCATAAATGTTATATAGGATCAATTTGCTGAGAATTAAGTTTGTTTAATTATATTTGTCTGACGTATTTTATGTGAGACCTAATATTGATACAACGATTGACCAATATCTTTTTTTTTTTTTAAATAATTAGATAATAAACTTTTTTGTTTATTTTCCAGGATATGGTATTATGCAAGTCTATCCTCAATGAGTTTGCTATCAAGATGAACCTGGAAAAACCTACTTACAATACTGCTCAGCCAGAATCCAAAGGGTTGCTTCTAGTTTTCAGTTCTTTGGATTTCAATGGTATTTCATATACTGATGGACATAGTGGAAACAAGAAAGAAGTTGAACAATTGGCAGCACTAGCAGTTATTATCTCTCTTTTGGGTATCTTTTTTCTTTATGATTATTATGAAATATTCTTTAAACTATTTATGCCTCTCTTTTTCTTTCTTTTTTCGCTGAGAAACTATTTATGCCTTTTGTGTGCTAAATTTGGCAAAATAGATTAGTCCCTAATTATATTGATTTTGATAGGTTATTTAGACCCCTTAAACAACCAGATTGCGTAGCCTAGATTAATTAGCCAAGTTGTTACTTAGTCAAATTAAACAATTCTAGGTTAAAACAATCAAATAATCATATCATGTATATAAAACAAATAAAGCAGCGGAAATAATAAAGAACACAAGATATGATCACCCAGGAAACCACACGGTAAAAACCTGGGGAGGATTTGACCCACCGATCCTCAAGGCATAACAGAATTCACTATGAAAGAATTGAAGTTCTTACAGAAGGACTACAAGCTCCCCGCTCGACTTCCTAATGCTACCCACCAGTACGAACTTCCTGACACGACCACGCGCAGGCTCCGAATCCACAGACTACTTCTTTCTTGAATTCCTCAATCAGCTACAAGCTCCCCGCTTGCTTTTCTTTTAAGTTCCAATGGTTGCAACTATGTTGATCATCAAGATATTGACAATCCTAAGTTTATGTGAAGGAAAGCTCCTCAAAGATCTCACAAGAGATTCACATAAACAAAAAATATGAGCAACATAACAATATGGACAACCTTCAAAAACGTGGCTAGGGTTTTGTTTATATACCTAGGGTAAAAACATAAAACCCTAAACGTTTAATGAAGTAGGGCTGAGTTGGAAATTCTGCAGAATAATCAACCTGTGCGATTTTCGATCGATCGAGTCTATTCTTCGATCGATCGAGCCAGGCCAAAAGTCCCAAGTACTTCTGCAGCCACTCGATTCCAACTGTACAATAATAAACCAACTTTGAGCAAGCCTAAACAAGACTAAATACAATGTTTTGATCATGGTTTGCCAACATTACAAATTAGAGTTCTAAATATATAAAATCCTAAGACCTTAGAACCTAACAGATTTCTTTTTTTTTCTTTTTCTTTTTCTTTTTCTTTTTTGATCACTTTAAAATAAGGTGTACCCATTAGAATTGTGAAGAACCTCAGGATTTGTTGGGATTGTCATGAAGTAGCAAAAAAATATCTGAAACTTCTAACAGAGAGATTATTGTTAGAGACACGAATAGGTTTCACCATTTTAAAGACGGTGACTGTTCTAGGTTATTGGTGAAATAATTAAATGCGCTCACCCTTCACTTCATTTATTCAAGGATGATTTTAATTAACATATTCGGTGACTGTCATATCAGTTGTAATTCTTTGTTGTACTTCCTAAAACAATAAGAAATTGGCAATGCACTTCTTTGTGTGTCTTTTGGTCTGTCTTTGTAGTCCAATATATTTTTGACTACCATAAAAAAAAAAAAAAAAAGATTGTACTCACTATTCAGTACACAAAATTCCTGCTTTTATGGGTTTGGAAAAGGTAATCAGTCTTACCTCCAATGTTTTTTGTGGGTGAGGCTAATTCTCAAATTCAAACCCGTGATATGCCGCTCTGACATAATCAATATTTTTTTAGAGGCAACTTGGAGATAAACAGTTAGGCCTCAGTTTCTGAGAAGTGATTTTATGTAAATTGCAATCAAAGATTTGACCATTTCCTTATAAATGCATGTTGCATGCATAATTTATAACCTACTCCTACGTTTTAATACAAGTCAGATCATACAATATTTCTTACCAATACAAAACTCATTTCGGTGTTGTTAGTTAATAAATTTGCCTTAACCAAGCGAATTGAACCATCTTACTCAGGTGCTTTCTTTCTCAAATCAGTGGCTCTGCTAAGTTCTTTTATTTGATGATCACAACCAACCAAATTTGGTTGGTTCTTTCCATTTGCTGTCCTGAAGCTTTTTGGAACATTGAAAAATAATATCGTGTTGTACAAATAGCACCTCAGGACTCAAATCAATAACAGTAAATAAACGGAAATTAAATAACAAGCACACACAAAGAACACAAGAATTTACGTGGTTCGGCAAACTGCCTACCTCCACAGAGACAATGGAAAAATTTCACTATAAAATAGGGAGATACAATAGTGCACAAGAACACTATCAAGAAACCCAAATCCTAATACACCCTAACTCTCTCTCACCCACAAGACAAGAAAACACTATTCTTCTTCTTATGCAGCTGCTGCTAGGTTTATAGGAATTACTCTACTCACACGGCTGCACTTAATACAATATATATATATATATATATATATATATATATTGATATGTTAAAGTCAGCTAGTGAGGTTTCCTAATATAACAAGAATTCGATCAACTTGTGTTGACTTGGGCTTGGCAATACAAGCCACATGGCCCATATCAACAAATCTCCACCTTGGCTTGAATTGATCAAGCAACACAAGCAAACTCCTCCATCCCCTCCACCTTAGCCCTTAAGGGCTTACAAGCTGCGAACATCAACCAAGTCCATGTAGCTCTTGAACTTATCTGTTGGAACTGACTTTGTCAACATACTAGAGAATTCCCAAGTCTTATTCTTCTGTAGTGACCCCATCTCTTCTACATCCCTGTAAGACAATGGATCTCCATTGCTAGTTATGAGAGCAAAGCTAACCATGTCTTCAAAGTCATATCTCTGTGATGCTTTGTGAACCCACTTCTCTCTACCTTTAGCAATTGAATAAGGCTCTTTTTGTTGCAGTTGTGGATCAATCTCAACATCACCCTTATCACTAGGTGAACTATTCTCGTCAAACTCCACCTCAACAGTTAATTTCTCATGTGGACTATCATCACATGTCTCTGCTTCATTCTATTTCAACATAAAGGCTTCATCAAATATGACATCTCTACTGATCATTGTTTTCTTTGAGATTGGATCCCAAAGCCTGTTGCCTTTAACACCTTTTTCAAAACCAAGAAATACACATTTTCTTGACTTCGAATCTAATTTAGAACGCTCTCCACTCGGCACATGCACATAAGCTAGACAACCAAAGATTTTTAGACTCGAATAATCAACTGGTCCACCTGACCAAACCTCTTTTGGAATCTTGAAATCTATGGCTGATGATGGAGATCTATTAATAATGAAACTTGTTGTGTTAACTGTCTCTGCCCAGAATACCTTAGGCAACCCTACATTCAATCTCATGCATCTGGCTCTTTCTGCTAAGGTTCTGTTCATTCTCTCTGCAACCTCATTCTGCTGTGGAGTTCCTTTAACTGTGAAGTGACGAGTAATGCCTTCTAATTCACAAAATCTTATGAATTCTTTATCTCTATACTCTAGTCTATTATCTATTCTAAGGTATTTTATTTTCTTGCCAGTCTAATTCTCAACCTGTGCTTTCCACTTTTTAAATATGCCAAACACATTAGACTTATACTTCATAAAATAAATCCATACCTTTCTAGAGTAATCATCAATGAAATTGACGAAATACTTAGCACCACTATGAGAAGAAACTGATACTGAACCCCAAGCATCTGAATGAATGTAGTCAAGAACACCCTTACTTGTATGAGAGCCTATCTTGAAACTGACTCTATGCTGCTTCCCATACACACAATACTTGCAGAAGTCTAGCTTACATGTCTTCACCCCCTTCAATAAATTTCTTTTGTGCAACTCTAACATACCACGTTCACCAATATGGCCAAGTCGCATATGCCATAATTTTGTGTCGTCAGTGCTGGACTCCACTAGAGTGGTGACTGCAACTCTTCCTACAACTGTGTTCCCAATCAATCTGTAAAGCGTGCTTACTTTCTGTCCCTTCATCACCATCAAAGCACCTTTGGTAATCTTCATGATTCCACCTTTTGATGAGTATGAATAGCCCAAATCATCCAATACTCCTAAAGAAATTAAATTCTTTCTAAGATCTGGAACATGTCTAACATTACTAAGAACTCTCACAACTCCATCAAACATCTTGATCTTTATAGTACCAATTCCAATAACCGGGCATATAGCATCATTACCCATTTGGACCATACCCCCATTGTAAGGCTTATACATGTCTAACCAATCTTTTTTTGGAATCATATGATGTGAGCATGCTAAATCCAAAACCCAAGATTCCAATAGAACATTGTTACCTGATGAAACTAAAAGTGTCATCTGATGTTTCTTCAGCAACACTAGCTGATTCTAAGGGCTTCTTTCCATTCTTCTTCTCCTCTAAATGCTCTTTCAACTCTTTACACTGATTCTTGTAGTGCCATTTCTTGTGACAATAAAAGCACTCTACATCTTTCTTTGCACATGATTTAGACTATGATCTATTCATATTGGATTTCCGTCCTCTTGACCTGCTTCTACCCCTATTGCTTGACTCAGACTTTACAATAAGTCTATCAGCCTGAGAACCATCACCATCTTACTTCATCTTTATGTGTGACAAGAGAGCACTAGTTACCTCCTCAAGTACTATAGTCTATTTCCTGTACATCAACATAGTCACTAGATGATCAAAAGAAGTAAGAAGCGATGCTAATAAGACTAACGCTTTATCTTCGTCCTCATAATTCACCCCAAAACTCGACAGTTGGGTGTTCAACATGTTAAACGTGTTGAGATGCTCCAACAGATCAGAACCCTCCTTCATATGTAAACTATACAATTGCTTCTTCACATACAACTTGTTCGTCAGATTCTTTCTCATATAAAGACCTTCTAGTTTTTCCCAAACCTCATTTGCGGTCTTTGCTTCTAGGATGTTGTGAATGACCTCATCACCTAAGTTGAGACGAATAGCACTAGCTGTTTTCTCATCCATCTCTACCTATTCTACATCCTTCATCATTTCCGGTTTCTTCTCCTTCCCAAGCAAGGCCTTGTGAACTCCATGTTGAATTAGGAGATCCTTCATCCGCCTTTGCCAAAGTGAAAAATTTCCCTTACCACAAAACTTCTCTACATCATACTTTATGCTTGACATCTTTACTGTATTCAAGGATTGGATCCTAACTTGGCTCTGATACCACTTGTTGTGCAGATAACACCTCAGGACTCAAATCAATAACAGTAAATAAGTGAAAATTAAATAACAAGCACACACAAAAAAACACAAGAATTTATGTGGTTTGGCAAACTGCCTACCTCCACGGCGATGACGGAAAATTTTCACTATAAAATAGAGAGATACAATAGTGCACAAGAACACTCTCAAAAAACTCAAATCCTAATACACTCTAACTCTCTCTCACCCACAAGACAAGAAAATACTATTCTTCTTCTTATACAGTTGCTGCTAGGTTTTTAGGAATATATATATCGATATGTTAAAGTCAGCTAGTGAGGTTTCCTAATATAACAAGAATTCAGTCAACTTGTGTTGACTTGGGCTTGGCAATACAAGCCACACGGCCCACATCAACATATCGTGTATAGGATGTACAGATAAACATAATTTGAAGCGCAGAGTGTGAAAAGAAGGAAAGTTTTGAAAAAAGAGGGAGAAGAAAATGACAAATTAGTTTCTCCATGATAATTAACAAGCAATAATCAAAACGAAAGCCTTCCCAATTGTTGGGCCGTCTCTCCTTTGAGGAGGTGATTTCATCAGCCCAATCAATTAAAATGCCAGAAAAGAACAAGGAGTAGTAATTGACGTGGCTGCGCAAAGCCATGCTTAACAGGATTAAGATTTACACTAGCTACAGAGAAGGACAAATTTACAACAGAATTTTGTTATTATATGTATTAATGCTTTCAAGTCTAGATGGAATGGACATGTATTATAATTGTTACATCCAAGCTCGATACTTTTGAGAGAATAATTTTACCTTAAGAAATGTTACATCCACAATATTTTCACAACAAATTTTACGTGATAGGTTATTACGTTTAATTAAAAGTTAAGTTACAAAAACTAAAAAACTATAAGAAATAGGTTCCAGTTAGCTCAACTCATAAAAAAATTTATCGTCACATAAGAGATTTTGGATTAAACCCAGTTTACACTAATAACTAATTAGTGTCTTAGATAATAAAAGCAATAATCATAAAGTGCATGTTATAGGTTTGAATTCCAAAATGTCAAAATACAACTATACATAAATTTTGTTGGTATTATAATAGAATAATGAAGAAAAAGACCAAATCCTCAAAAGATCTACGCATGTGGGGTGACAAGTTATTCTCCGGCGGCAGATGCCTACCTTTCATATTTACATGTTCCAACTTTCAAGTCTAAATCCGCGTTTGGTTGGCTAAACTTTTTGGGTCTGTGCACTTTTGGCCAAAATTTGTTTTTTTATTAATTTTTATTATATCTTTGGAGAACATTTTGTTGTGAATTATGATCTTCTTGATCGTTCTTACAAGACCCAATAGAATCCAATTCCTCTGGCATGAACGTCCACAACTACTTTATAAACTTTTGTATAATATATTCTGTAACATGATTACACATGTATTGCTTCCTTAAAACTTAGGTGAAATTTGGAATTCGAAGTCTTTAACTTATAAATCAAATAGCTTTTGCAATGATAATGGTCCCATGATAACCCCTCTTTACCTAATCTCCAGTTAAAAAAAATGCATTTTGGAAAACGCAACGGCCATGACTTCAATCTCTTAGACAAAAAATTTGATTGTCCACTCAACCTATTTGTTCATGGACACAAGTTGTCTCCAATGCATTAATGCACTGGACATATTAAAATACGGAACATGTCCAGTGCTCTAAACACAATTCCAACTCTTGTTCATTCACATGAACATTAGCTAGAATAAAATGTCTCTACTACTCTCACCATTGCTTGAATCTCTTAAAATATGAAAATTTGACTGTCCAATAAAAACCATTTTGTTCATTCACAGAAACATTTAAATAATTTGTATCTATTTAGTGAGTGATTTTTCTTTTAGTTTTTTAGTTTATTTACTTATGTATAGCTTTTTGAAGTCTTTTTTTTTTTTTTTAAATCACTTGTAGTTGACTAGTTGTATGACTTCTTTCTAATTTCTAACCGGAAAAATGACCATTTTTCAATTGAAATATAAAGATGATCTCTCATGGACTATTTCTAAACATTCTAAAAGATATTTTTAAATTTTATTATTATTTAGGATAAAATTTAGCTAACGGGCCCCTAAAATTATCATCATTTTTTTTTCTACCGTTTACAACTACCAACTACAGATTAAAACTTCAGCGTGATTCTTATAGAATTGGTGGCAGTTTAGAGTAAAATTTGAACCCCTCCACTAATTATAAACTTGGCGTAAAACCCTGTCCTTCGTTTCCTTCTTCCTTTATTATTTGACCTTGGGTCCACTCATGTAACTAACGGGCCCCTAAAATATTTTCGACCTAGTGAGTAGTGAGCTCGATGACAGCAAAAGAACATTAGCATAGAAAGCCCCCACGTTATTCAGGTGTAGTTTTCAGTATGGGTGTGCAATGGAGAATTCTATAATATCCGATTTCAACAACCAGCCCCCCCCCCCCCCCCCCCCTTTTTTTGGGGTATGATAACTAATATCTCTAGTAGTTAACCATGTATGAGGTTAAAATACGTTATTTCCTTTTCTTTTCTTTTTTAATAATTTATATAGTTGCCAAAAGCCTTCTAGCTTAACTAGTTGGAACCTTTTGGTGATTTTAAGTCATCTATTGTGAAAATCCTCCTTCTTTCATTTTGTAATCATTGAATTATAAAAAATAAATATAAAAATCTCTCTTTTAGGTAGCGTTTGGATCCAGCTGAAAACTCACGCGTCTGGCGTTTTAGCGTTTTTTTTTTTTTTTTAATCCAACACCTCTTGCATTGATCATGAGACATGAACAGTACAATTAGGCCAATGAACAGTAACTTTTTAATTGTTTTTTTATTGTTTTCAGCAAAATAAGTTGTATCCAAACAGAAACTTAGTGTCCGTTTGGAAACAGCTTATTTAGCTTTTACTGAAAAAAATTTGCTAAAAGTGTGCTAAAATATACTTGTACCTTAAAAAAAGTGAGAAAAAGTGAGGTTTTAAAAAGATGTACATAAAAATTAAAAATTAAAAGCTAAAAGCTAAAGCAGATGCCAAACACACTCTTAATGTGATTTTTCTAAATTAATTAATTTGTACGAGCATGAAAAACAAGATTTGAAGATAGACAAGTAGCCCCAATATTTTCACACCACAAAATAGGAGAATTGGATACAGGAGTACCATGCCTCCCCTTTAATCTGAGTTTTCTAAATGAACAAATCTATTAAAAGTTACTTTCCATGAACTTTGAATTTTGTTTTCTCACCAATTAATTTATCCAAATTATGTGTCTTCAAAATAGATTTTGCATAGAAACATTTTCTTTTTTCAAATCATGAGATTTTTACATTTACAAACACTCCTTTTTCACCCAAAAAAAAAAAAAAAACCCATGAAGTTACTTGAAAATATTTTCCAAAGAGTTATAAATGAAAAAACTCATGGATTTACATTCAAAACAATTTTTCCATAAAAGCCATTGGACATTTTAATGAAGAAGTCATTTTCTCAAAAGCTTTTCATGGAAAGTGTTTTTCTTAAGAATTGAAAAAGTGTAATGCTAGAAATACAAACTTTTTTACATAAAGTTTTACAAATTGCTGATGTGGTGAATGGTTATTAATAAATGAAAAAGTGATATTAATGACGGGTCTAAATGAAAGAGTAATGCTACAGACACAAACTATTTAAGAATATTTTTATAAACTGCTAATGTGGTTTTAGTAATTTTCAAATAATTATTGGTAAACATAAATATGATGTTAGTAGTGGACCCATATTAGAACTAATAAGAATTTGCCACATCAATAGTTTGTAAAAATGTTGTAAAATAGTTTGTGGCTACATCATTACTCCTAAATGAAAACCAATAAGAAAATGGCTACATCATCAGTTTGTAAAAATATTATAAAATAGTTTGTAACTATGGCATTACTCTTGACAAAATGGATTTTCAAGACACATGCTTTATTTTCCCATAGAAAATATTTTTCCTAAAGGGGTTTTTTTCCTTATAAAATCTCATTCTCTATAAAAACTCATGAGAAATTACACAATTTTCCATAATATCTGTTTTCGCCAAGGACAAAGTTTACCTACAAAATTAGTTGTAACTTAAGGCTACAAATTCACTCAATAAAATAAATATTATTACATATTTTGAAAATCTAACTGTTGAATTGTATGTTCTTTATGCTCTTAATACACATGTCAAATTTTGTGTCAATCAGATATTATTTACTATATGATCTATAAGTTTGTATTTTATGCATAATTTTAAATTTCAAAAACTTGCAATTTAAAAAATTTATTAATAATATAGCTAATGATCTTTAATTTTCTTAAAATTTTGCAAGCATAGAGGATATAAGAAGAAGATGTAATCTAATGGTAAATTTTTTAAAATTCACCTCTAATAAAAAATATTGAGTAAGGTTGCAACTTAAGGTTACAACCAATTTTATAACTAAACTTTGTTCTTACGTCAAAAGCTCATAAGAGATTTCACCTTTTTCCATATAATCTTTTTTTTTTCCCTAAAAACTCATTAGAGGTTGCACTCTTTTTGCTAAAATATCTTTTTTTTTCCCCTCAAAAATTCATGAAAGGTTGTGCCATTTTCCACAAAATCTATTTTTCTTAAAAACTCATGAGAAGTTGCACCATTTTCATTTCATTCTCTACATAATCTCATGAGATTTTTATGTTAGTTTGCAAATAAAATATCTCTCATAAACATCTGAGGAGAATATTCCTTTGTCAAAAATCTCTTTTTACAGAAATATATTATAAAGACTTTTTTAAATGTCTTCCAAAATATTCAAGGAATATTCCCTCTTTTCAAAAATCATTTACAAAAATGTTTTCTTAAAAAGAGAAATTATCCTTAACTTAAATCAATTGAGTTAGTGGGTACATGAGTCACATCAAGCCAACACTCCCCCTCCCCTTGAAACTAACTATCTTACATTTTGCTCAAAAAAAAAAAAAAAAAAAAAAAAAAGCCTATCTTACATTTTTTACCTTTATCTTGTTTACATGTAATTTACAAGAAAAATAAATAAATTGCTCTAAAAGGATGATGAGGTAAGCTTCTTGAAACTCTTTTTCTCTTGGATTCCATGGTATAGTACATGTACTTCAATTGAAAAATGCCTGTGTTACTTTTCATTCCACATGTTTGTACTTAGATCTTATATATCATTCTTACATGCCAGGTACATATTTGTAATACCTATCTCACGTGCTAATTATGTATATATTATCTTATATGTTAGTTGTGTATATATCTTGATTCACATGTCATGTATATAATATAAAATTGAATTCACATCTTTTTTCCCAAAAGCCAAATATAATATAAAATTAATTGTTAGAATTCACACCTTTTTCCCAAAATCCAAATAGTCAAATATAAGAGTTATATTTCAAATGATTAAAATTAATAATACAATCAAAACAAGTTATTATCTTAGGATAGGCGTTGTGGGATGCCTAACACCTTCCTCACATATAATCAAACTTCTAAATCCATATCTTTGGTTCAAGACATTTACCGTACCCTTTAACTTAAGAACCCTTGGAGAAATCCTTAGTTAATTAGGTAATAAACGGATTAGACATAAATGACTAATCACACCTAAAAAACTAACGGTTGATGGCGACTCTAATAAAATGGAAAGATAAAATGGACTCACTAAATACACATACGTACACTCAAGCGTCCACTTATCACACACATTCACGACATGTCTCGCCAAATAACCATTCAAGGAACTCTCAAAGTGTTGGAGGGGCTTACTATCCAAAATCCAACATCGGCTAGTGCCATTACTCACAACGTGCCAATTCAACAAATCTATAATTTATAATCTTATATAATATAAATATATATAAAACCGAAGCAATTTGAATTTTGGTTGACTTCATATTTATTGTGCCACGTAAACTTTTGAATTCTCACAATTTTACACGTATTTGTTTCTAATATATTAATAGTTGGTGTTGGGGGAATGAAACCCTAGATGCCTTTATTGAAAATATTAAAAGTTGTCAATTGAGTTATGAGACTATAGGCTACATATCATTATTTTAATGTATTTTTAATTGCGTTATTTTTTTAAAATAATTGAATTTAAATTTTATTCTATATTTAAACTCTCTATTAAAATTTTGACACATCATGTTTTCTTTAAATGGTACTATGGAAGAATATATAGAATATACAAACACAATCACCATGCTTAATGCTAGAATATATAGTTCCATATATAAACACAATCATGATAAATGTCTATTAACAATTATCATAATTATCATATTTATATTTATTAAAAAAATAAAAAGGCAAAAGAAATCATATTTTGTTGAAAATTCATGTGCATTGCTTGGGTTATCGTTGTAGAAAAAAATTATGAGCCTACCAAAGCTGTGTAACCAAAATATTCTTTATAATTCATTGCTCATGCATATTCATGGTACTTGATTTTTTTTTTTTTAATAAGTAGTTTATTAAATGAAGAAAAAAAAAACGGATTGAAATCTGGTACAATAGCTAGAACTATGCACCATTTAATTATCACCTCATGTGAGATGTTAAAATTGATAGGGAAAAATCTTTCTTAATCTTATATTTTTTACCCTATTAGCTCTTACATATCACATAGAGATGGTAATTGCACGGTGCAATAGCCCAAATTTAAATAATAATAAAAAGAAAAAAAAAATGAGATGAAATTTGTTATGTAAAGCACCAAATCTACCCCCAAAAAAAAAAAAAAAAAAAAAAAAGGAGAGTTGATTGATTTAAAAGTAACATACAAATATTACACTTTTTCCCCCTTTTGCTAAAAATACAAATAAGCTACACTTTAATATGCGCGCACATATATAAATAACCTTTACAAATAACATATAGATTTGGAGTAAGTAATACATCCTCCCTGAGCACGGTAGCGTGCATAATATTTACTCCTCTTACATTTATGGTACATTTCACTAATTAAATTGATATTATGATCCACTATAAATATGAGAAGAGGGACACCAAATTACCATGCTTGGGGAGCACATAATTTTCCTAAAGAATTGCACATGAAGTACAAATGTTACTTCAAAAAAAAAAAAAAAAGTACAAATGTTATTGCTTTATATAATATGCATTCTCAAAAGTGGGAACACCACTATCATTGCACTATCACCCCAACAACATGAAGATTTCCATCAGACTTATGCTTCCTTTCTCCTTCGCAATTGCATTGTTGGTTGTTTACATGCTAATATTACAACCTGACCAGTTACATGGCAGGGCATATGACGTTCGTGTGGTCAATGGCTTCACAAACAACGACTCGCTTCCTTTGGTGATTTGGTGTGCATCCAAAGACAGTGATCTCGGAGGACGTGCACTCCAAGAGCACGACGACTTCAGCTGGAGACTCAGGACCAACTTATGGGGCACCACTCATTTCTTATGCACCATGAAATGGGACCAAAAGAGGAAGAGTTTTGATGCTTTTAAGGTTCCCAGGGATATTGATCGCTGTGGTCCTCTTAGGAAGTGCTCTTGGTTGGTGAGAGAGGATGGGTTTTATTTCAGCAATGATGAAGTGAATTGGAAAAGAGAATTTTCATGGTATTAGCTTTCATAGTTCTTCGGTTCAAGCTATATATCCTGGATTTTACAATGCTAATTGGGCTATGTTAAACTTGTATGAGGTAGATCAGATCAGTTACTGATTATAAAGGAAAAGTAAGTTTATGTTTCAGTTTTCACTCTAATTAAATGGGTCTGTCGTATTTTACTTTATATTTGATATTCTTCTCCAAAAAACAAAACTTTATTTTTGATAACATAGTATCATAAAGTAAGGATTCATTGAAAAACTGTTATGCAATCATTAGCTTTGAGAATACTAGAACAACTTAATCATACATGGACTGGAATAGAGTACACTTCATAATTAAAATTTTATTTAATTTAATAGTAACATGACCTTAGATACATCTTTAAATTTATATTATTTGATCTAAATCATGAAATATATCTATTTCAAATTAATATAACATACAAGATTGAGTGGTAGAGATTTAGTTATTTCGGATGGAAAATACTTGTTGCACCACCTAAAAATTGCACTAAAATCATGACTGAAGTCATGGTTTTCAATTTGAAAATCATAACTTCAAATCATGTTTTTAGTGCAATTTTCACACAAGTGTGAAGATGTGTGCAACAAGTAATATATAATAAACATCACTCTATTTTGGAATGGAATATGATGGATATAAATCATTAATAATAAACTATGGTAATTCTCTATATTCTTTTACTTTCCTTTTTTTTCTTATTATCTATTATTTGTATGTTCATAATTTAATAATTTTTAACTATCTCATCTTCTTTTTATTTCTTTCTAATCAGTGGTGAAGGCAAAAAATTTCCTGGGGAGAGGGGATGATAAATAAATAAATATATTTATTTATTTATATAAAGAAAAACCAACTTTTTGGATGGCTAAATATATGTATATACATGTAAAGTATGTTTGTGTACATGATCTAACATATTTTTCTCAAAAAAGAAAATATATATGTTATTGTTTCATTTATAGTAAATTTTATATCAAAATTATCTTTCTACAACTCAAAAAAATATTTTCCTAAAAATTTGCTTTAACTAAAAAAAAGTTGTGTTCCTTGTTCTTTTATAGTACTAAAATCATTTATAGTGATGTTATACTAAATTTTCTAGCAAACTATCTTTCTATATGATTCTTATTATAAATTAAAAAAATTCTTTCTACATGCACACTTTTTTTTTTTTTTTTTTAGAAACAAATACACGCACAAGGAAGAGAGAAATGAGTTCTAATACAAAGACACACCACTTAATATATATATATATATATATATATATATTTCTCTTGGTTCAATTCTTTGAGCCTTTTTAAGTGGTTTACAATTTAACATTCAAGATAAATGACGGGATAGTGATTTATAAATCTTAAACAAATTTTCCCTTAAAATATGCATCATTGACATGTGTGGGGCCAAGATTTGTAGCCCAAACCCAAAAGGTAAGGGATTGGAGCCCAATAAGCCCACTACAATGAATTTGTAGAGTGTGGGTGAAAGAACTGGACTGTCCGTGAAGTAAACAACAGTTAATCAAGATATCAAGGGATGAACCAATGCGAAAACACATTTAAAAACTAAACAAATTGATGTCCGAAGAGGTATATTATTGATTGAAAGGTTAATATAGTTCTTAGAGCTACAGTAAAATTGTTCTCCTCTCCTTATTCTCTTTTTCGATCCTTTTTCATCAGAGGCCTCTTCCATTTATATAGCCTCCTCCTAAACCATCTTCATCATATACTTGTTCTTCATCTAAGCATTCACTTGAGTACATGTCTCATCAGGTATTTTCTTTAGTTCTCCATGAGTGGTGGTAGCTGAGGTTGAACTGTTCAAGGGTCTTCTCCACATAAATGCGGCCAGAAAAATTGCTGCAATGCATTAAACACGGTGGTAGCAACTTTTTCTTTAGATATTTCCCTATTTCTATCATCTTCATATGTGCAAGGAGTTCATCCTTATTGCTGGATCCTCCTGGAAGTTCACCTAAGCTGCCTAGGTATTTACTTGACTAATATTCTTCAAGTCCGAGGAGGGTATACTCCTCGGACTATACTCCCTTACCCTTTCCTTACTTGATTCTCCATCCTGGGGCCTTTCTCAATCCTTTACCTCTCCTCGGATATACTTATATCTTCAAATGGGGTCTTAGGCCCAGCATACGTATTTGGGCTTTCACCCCCCACAACATGGTTTCCCATAATTTACTTATACCTTGAGACATGAATATTAAATTTTATAAACTAGTTAATACAATCAACTTAAGAAAAATGTTTGTTCTACTTTTAAATTACTTTTATCATAATTGATGTTCTTCAAAAGTTTAGGCTTTTGCTTTTAAAAGAGATTTTCTAATCTATTTGTGTAGTCATATGTTTTATTTGCACCTTATTTGAGTTAGATATAAAAAGTAATATTAAATTGTACCTAAATGACATTCTAGGCCTTTGAATAGGTCATAATATAATTATTCTTAATATATATCCTAAGGGTCATTAAGTAAATTAAAACCTATTATATAATTTTTGAAGTAAAAGGAGGGATGAAATTAAAAGGCAAGTTGAGGGGCCCATGGCCCCTTTGCAACCCTTCCCTCGTTCATTTTGCCAATTTCATGATCTAGGTTAGATTCCACAAATCTAAAAGTGTATATATAGTCTAGTGAATCCTTTAAAATTTTTAAATGACATAATAGTCTATTAACTATTAAATCCAAAAATAAAATCTAAATCATAAAATGAATGAAAACAACAATTTTTTAAATGGAGATGATCATGTTCCCCTTTGCACTGCCACATCGCTATTATTAGTAACTATTTTTTATATATATTAACATGGTAATATGGATAGATTGTAGAATCAGACACTTTATGTATTCTTTTTTCAACTATAATATCCTCTCCGCCATTGCCCTTTTATATTGGAAATTTCACCATTTTGCAGAAATCATCTCTTATGTGGTTAATTAACTGTGAATAGTAAGAAAAAAATAAGTGATTAATTTGAAGTAATAAACAATTAATCACAATTTACCAGGTCAAAGAGATGTTACAAAAGTTATAATATAAAAATTGTGATACTAGAAAGAAGTCTTTCGACCATGTGTATGTATGACCAATCGTCCCTACAGTACTAAACTTAAACGTCAAGATTTGACATACACATGTCAACATATATATATATGTTCCATCAGTACTCCGCCTAGAATTTGTTATCCATAGTCCATACAGTATCCAAATTCTGCTTTATCGCCGGTCACATTTTAACTTCAGTCAACTTCAAAAATCTGCTTTGAGTTTGATCAAGAGGGATCCTAGAATACTTTACAGAATACACACATTCGTCTACGTTCTTTCTCTGATCTTCTCTTTATATGTATTTTGGTGTTTTTTATTTAAGAGTCGCAATTACTATAAGACCCACTAACCGAATATTCAACTAAGAAACTGAGCCATCGATGGCAGACATTAATGGGACATCACGGTAGGATAATCAAAATCTTTCTGTCGGACGTTATATGGACCATGCAACTATATATAACTGTGGTTGGTAAAAAAATTAAAGAAAGAGAAAAACATGTAATATAATAATAAAGACTGCCATATTCATTCTTTTACCTCTAAACTACATATTGATTGATAGAGATGTACGGTAATATGCTGAAAGTATCAAATCTTAGAATTAGGATTGATACAGGCCATTATATATAAATGCTGTTGGAATAAGACTTGCTCCATCAAAAATTTTATCTACAGGTTTGGTCCCCCCCTCTCTTGGCTTTTTGTGAAGCATCCCATGTTTAGGAACTTTAACTGTTTTGAGTTTGAATGATCAGGATGGAGTTTAATTTTACTCCTACTGTATACTAGTCTATGCATTGCCATATGTATAACATTTTTCATATATATATATATATATATATAAGTCTGTAACCCATGCATTCATTCACACAAAAGTTTAACATAACATGATTTTAGACATTTTTATAATTGTATTTGTATATGAAATTATATATTTCATTATTTTAAAAAAAAATTAATGTACCATAATTCTAAAATAACATATAAAATTGTGTGATTTCAAATTTAAATAACATGTTATATTATAAAATAACATATAGAATAAAATTTAAATTTAATTAAAAAATATATTAGAATATAACATGTAAAAATGTGTGGTTTCCAAAGCTTTTATATATATATATATATATATATATAGTTTATTTCTCTAATTAATTATAAGTGGACAACCTGACAAAAATCTGGTCAGATTGTGTAATTATTTGAAAAGTATGGCTCCCTACATGTATAGCCGAATACAAATAATCTTCAGTAGAGCCCTGCATTATAATTTATAACCTGGCACCGAAAACACTTGTGGCATAAGTGTAACTATAAAAGTGTGGCACCAGTACTTGCGAGCCAACATCATTACACACTAACTACTAAGATCATCAGCTAACCCTGGAGGAAGAAGGAGTAACTCACAATGATCATATATACATTTGAGTTCCTTCGTAAAGCTGATATACTCATGGAATTTCTACTTGGTATTTGGTGGAACTGATTTTTCTCTAACCAACTAATTGACAGTGTCTTTGAAATTATTATTATTTTTTCTTCAAATTAAATATTATCTTGACATTCTAGTTCATCAGATAGATATTAGATATAGATAGTGAGGCTTTGGGGGTAGGGTCTTTCATACATATACAAAGCTCTAGTTGTGCATGTGGTAGTCAATTGGTCAAGTCATTTTCAATATTCCCCTTGAAAGCGCTTCATCAAATTTCTGTCACGCATGCCTGCTTTGCTGTTGCATCCGATATGTATGAATATGATTAAGTGTAAGAAATAAATGAAAAGAACTGTGTCAACTCAACTTGCATCAAGCAAAAGCACCACACTACAAAACCAAAAGACATTTTCAATTTAAAAAGCTCTTGCACCATAGCAGCAGTCTCTTTCTAATTTCTATTGCCAATAAAGCATGAAAATGGCGGATGGGAATGATCCTCTTCTGTAAAATTTATCCACTAACACAAAGATATCAACAATTCTTTCCAGGAGATCTTTTTATCTTTGCACTGTTTCCATAACAGCGATCTATCTTCTTGGCACAGTTGGTCAAGTCAGCCATTACTCAACTCATAGTCCTTGCATTTCTGTCCCTAGTGCATTTGCTAGGGCCACAACACAAACGTGAAGGGTCACATGGCGCATGTACGACATAGAACTTTAATGGTTTTGGCAGCTTTAGAGAAGATGCTAGGAAGGATTTCTCTCTTATATTCTTTTTTTTTTCTTTTTTTTTCTTTTTTGGGGATAATTCCATAGTTATAATAATAATAGGAATAGAAGAATGAAAGTCTATGTTCATGTTCGAAGTACCTAAGAATTCAATTCCAAATATTAATTTCATCAAAATTCAATTTCAAAGACCTGAGAATTCCATTGATTTGATTTTGAAAATTGCAGGATTATATTGAAATAATTAACAGTTAAGTGATCAAATTGAACTTTGTTCAATAGTTAGAGGACTCAGTAGTTTAAACTCATAATAATAGTGATAATAAACTTTGAAAATAAGTTGAATTAATTATTAGAATTTTTCTTTTCTTAGATTCAAATATGAAAATAAGTATTTATAAAATAAAACATGTGGTGCTTGGGCCCAATTGAAAATAAGTATTTATAAAATAAGTTGATGGTTTTAGGCTGATTTTCAGAATTTATTTGTATTGTGGGTCAAGAATATCCTACAATGGAAGCTCTAAAAGATGGCAATACAACTTCTACAAGAAACAAATGAGAGTTATCCTTTCAATAGGGCTTCCTTTCTCATGTCCCCTCCCTTCCTGAGAGCGTAACAACGTGGCCGGCCCTTTTTTAAGAAATCCGGATTGGACTTCCTTATCCCCGGGAAGTATTTCTCCTTACCACATTCGTGTCTCTCTCCCTATTTTTTTTTTTTTCAATCCCCTCCCCTTTAGAGCATCTCCAGCTAATTCATCAAATTTTTGTACTGTTTGAAGAATAAACAGTGACTTTTACATTTATCTACCCACTTTTTTAAATACACTTCCCAATAGATTCTCTATCTCATTCTCTATCTCATTTAAATATTATTTTTTCATTCATTATTTATTCTTTTTTTAACAACTACACATCTTCCAACATTTTTTTATTCAACACCAAATTATTATAATAGAAAAAAATGATTTGAAGAATGAACAGTAGCCCATCAGACTTGATGGGCTACTATTCATTAGCAAAAAAATTTCCAGATATAGAGAAGTTGCTAGAGCATGAACAGTAATATGTAGAGCATGAACAGTAGCATATATTCTCTATATTTTGGCTATGCATACTCTGTTGGAGATGCTCTTACCCCTTTAGTTTTTATTTATAGGATCCCCTTAATGAGGATGTCATGATGAGGGGGCTACTCCCCAAGTTGGTGGGTCCCTCTGTGCTATGTTCCTGACCACATGGGACCTGCCACTCACAGCTAATGTGATTTTCTTAGAACTTGCATCAGATGCCAATTAGTGCTCGGCAGGCGAATTCCTCCAAGAAATTATTTTTTGATCTCGACATACTAGGAGATGCTCAGTCAGACTGTGAGCTTGGGCCAAGCCCATCTAGGGGATGGGCTAGGTGCTTAGTTAGCAAGCAGGGCGAAAATAGCCCGTTTTAAAAAACGTGTCATGAGCTCGATATAGATCAATAGATGTGGACCATACAAAATAATAACACTTTTATGATGTCCTCTTTTCTCATTTCTCACTTTTTTTTTTTATCAATTTCGTTATCAAAGGGATGTAACAACGTACCTCCAAAACACTTTTTAATTGTAGTTTGCTAAATGCTAACAAGACAGTTAAAGTCTTTCATTGCTAAAGCCTAACTTTTTAATTGTAGTTTGCTAACCGCTAACAACTTCTGCAACTTCTAGATCAATAAAATTTTCTAAGTAAAATCTATTCTTACAGCCATCAAATCCCGAACTGACACAATTCTATTAGCATTTATTCACTATCTACTAACCTTTTGTTTTTTGTGGGAAAACACTATCTGCTAACTTACTTCATCCAAGACTAACACATTTGGTGAAAAACAAAAAACAAACAAACCTATTTGGGTGTCACACTACGTACCCGTTCGTCTAATTCATCATTTTATTTGGTTGCTTTTGTTTCATCTTGTTATGAACAAGCATCCTCTCAAGATTGGTTTGTACATCCACAAGTGGAGACCATTAGAAGAAAATATATATCCTTGATAGCATTAACTGCATCAATGACAATATAAGCATTCTCTTCTTCTACCTAATACATGAATAATGAAAATCTTCGTCCTTAAAATCTACGTCAAATCCTTTCACACAAAAAAATAATAATAATAAAAGCTACATCAAATTTTGTTTTAGTACTTATTAAGATGTTTTTTCCCCTCTTATTTTAATTGTCTAAACTATTTAACAATGGAACTCTATTTTTTCTGTACTTGAGATATATTGGACTTTTTTAAACTATTTTTCCCCTCTTATTTTAATTTTCTAAACTATTTAACAATTGTACTCTATTAATTCAGCTTCCATTGTTGAATTAGCAATTATTGTTTGCTTTTTAGATTCTAACAAATAGCACCACTACTTGAAGTAAAAATATAACCAATGGTAGAGAGAGAATCACCTGATAAAGTATTCCAATCGACATCATTAAAAGCTTCAATCACAACTTTTATAAAATTAGTCATAGCTTTTGGTACCAATTAAATATCTCATGACTCGCTCAATAGTTAGCTAATGATCTCTAATACTTTCTCAACCAAAAAAAAAAAAAAGAGATTTCTACTAGGCTTGCTAGAAAATCTACTAAGCACTCCTACTACATTTGCAATGTCAAGTCTAATACAATCAGTAGCATAACGCAAACTACCAATGATGTTAGCATAATCCTTTTGATTAAAAATCTTAAAATCATTATTCACTGGAATTAATGAACACTAGAATCAAAAGAAGTAGCTACACTTTTTTTATCATGAAAATTATATTTTCTCAACATAATGTGATTGATCAAGAAATATTTCATCACATGTTTTTGTAATTTTCATGCCCAAAATAAAATTAGCCTCCCCAAGATCTTTCATATCAAAATGTCTTTTAAGCATTTTTTTTTTTTTTTTTTTTTTTTTGTCTCACTTATAACATGCATATTTGAGCCAAAAATCAATATATCATTCACATAGAGGCTAATAATGACATGTAAATTATTCCATGATTTAGAATAAATACATTTATCACATTCATTTGATTTATAACCATTCTCAATCATGCAGGAATCAAACTTTTCATGCCACTGTTTAGGTTCCTGTTTTAAGCCGTATAGGGATTTAGTTAGCTAACATAGCTTGCTTTCTTGTCCAGGCTCTACAAAGCCTGCGGGTTGATTCATATAAATTTCTTCCTCTAAGTCCCCATTTAGAAAAGCATTTTTTACATCCATTTGATGAATTTTCAAATAAAAAATTGTAGCAATAGCAATTAACAATCTAATAGATGTAATTCTTGTTACCGAAGAAAATGTATCCAAAAAAAAAAAATCATCTTTGGTTTAAAGCCTTTTGCAACAAGTCTAACTTTAAACTTATCTATTGATCCATCCGGTTTTAACTTTTTTCTAAGGACCCATTTACAACCTATGGTCTTACAACTCGATGGAAGATCTACTAATTTCCAAGTTCTATTAGAAATTAGAGACTTCATCTCATCATTAACAGTCTCTTTCCAAAATATAGCATTAAGTGATGTTAAAGCTTCTTTCAAATTTTAGAGATCTTCCTCAATATTAAAAACATAACAATCAGGACCAAAATCCTTTTCAACTCTAGATTTTTTACTTCTTCTAGATTCTATTTCAAAATTTTCTTAGTTTTGTAAATGAGAAGTAGAAGAATTAGGCTATGACAAAACATTTTCTTCACCCCCACTATTTTTTAATTTAAAAGGAAATTTTTGTTCATGAAAAATTGCATCACCAAATTCAAAAATTATTTTGTTTTCAAGATCAAAAAATCTGCAGGCTGAACTATTAATCGCATAACTAAGAAAAGCACAGGTAGTAGCTCTTATACCTAACTTAGGTATTTTAGGGCCAGTAAGTCTTACATAAGCAAGACAACCTAATACTCTCAAATATCCTAAATTTGATTTATGTCTCTTCCACATTTCAAAATGTGTGGTATGTGATTTTTTTTATGTGGCACCCTATTCAAAACATGACATACAGTTAACATAGCTTCACCATAAAAATGTAAAGGTGCAGCAGATTCAATTAACATGAAATTTGTTAACTCAATCAGAGTTCTATTTTTTCTTTCAACCACACCATTAGAAGCAAGTGAATATGGTGCAATAGTTTAATGGATAATTCTCAAAGACTAAACAAATGAGTTAAATGCACTTGATTCATACTCACGGCCTCTATCTTTTCTTATTTTTTTTATTTTTCCACCGAATTGATTTTCAACTTCTTTTAAAAAATCTTGAAATTTTTCAAAAGCATCACTTTTAGTTTTCAACAAATAAACAGTTGAATATTTTGAAAAATCATCAATAAACGTGATAATATATCTATTTCCTCCACGAATTAAAATTCCCTCAAATTCACATAAATCAGAGTGAATTAACTCAAGCAATTCAGTAATTCTTACAGCACTTTTATGAGGCCATTTGTAATCTTAGCTTGACTACAAGTTTCACATTTTTCAAAATCTTTTGACAGTCTTGGAATTAATCCTAAACTACTCTAGATCCCCACATATCTACTATTTATATGATACAAACGAGCATACCAAAAATTAATAGAAAAAAGCATATAAACTGAACTAGTAGATGATTTATTATTCTCAACATTTAACTTGAGCATTTCATCACAAGCATAACCATTGCCCACAAATAATTCCTTTTTAATGATTACTTAATTATCAGATTCCATAATTTGTTTGAAGTCAGTCTTGTTAAGCATTCCATCACAAGCATAACCATTGCCCACAAATAATTCCTTTTTAATGATTACTTAATTATCAGTTTCCATAATTTGTTTGAAGCTAGTCTTGTTAAGCAAAAAGCTTGCATCAAATTCTTCCTCATGGACGGAGTATAAAATACATCTTTCAATGTTAGCACACGTCTAGAAGTGAATTTCAAATCGACCTCACCATTCCCAAGAACCTTGGTTTTGCTAGAATCACCAAGCATAATTGTTTTTTCTTCTTCAAAGGGAGTGTACAATCTGAACCAATCTTTGTCATAGCAGACATGCCTATTAGCACCAAAATCTGCCCACCACCCTTCAACATATTGCACCATATTGATGTCTGTAATTATAACCACTAAAGACTCTTCGATTACGTTAGCCTGTGGAACAAATTCATGTTTCTGATATTTGTAAAATCGTGCAATATGTTCACTCTTGCCACAGACAAAACAATATCTATTAAATTATTATTGTGAAGGGGTCCTTGGTTCTTATTGTTATTTTTATTCGGGTTTCCCCTTCCTTGAAGTCTATTATTATTTTTGAAAACTCTCTTTTTAGACTTCAATTGACCATTTCTAGGAAAATGATTTTTGGGCATATTATTATTGGCTGAAATAAGGTTTACCTTTGGGGTGAAATTACCATTGCTCTCTTGTGTCATGAGTGCATCTTATCCTCTAACCTCTTCCTCCACACAGATGTGTGTGATCAATGTCTCTAAATATGTCTCTTTTTGTTTGTCTTTTGGAACTCACTCCAAGATTGTGATAGTTTATCAACTATGTCAGCCACCACCATATTATCTCCAATCTTTATGCATTCAGATTTCAATTCTACCATGATCATCTGGAGGTCTGGTGCTTGATCCACCACCAATTTCTCATCTACCATTTGGTAACAAAAAAATCTACTAGAAGCATAAGGGCTTGTTGAGATCTCCAACAGTCTCATTTGGTTCCTCTTGTGTAGGCTCTGTGTATGGAATCTCCTTAAAAATGTTGGTGTAAACACAATAATAATGGAAATAACACAAAGAGAAACTGAATAATACTTTTGAATATTTTTTATTTATTGGCTCTCACTCTTTTTAAGGAGATTTAAGCCCTTAGTTGGCTAAACTTTGTAAAACAAAACACCTCATACCTTCACCTCCCCTTGCGCACATATCTAGCCCAATATCTGAATCAATACATATTAGTCCATTAATCACCACAATTAAAAAGAATAAAAGAGTTTCTCTCCTTTTTAATGTGGGATTAAACATTCCACTAACTCCTTATCTTCCACATTAACTCCCATATCAATTTATATTGTCATATAAATCCATTTTAATTAATTAATATTAAAATGCTCCAACATATAGTTTATAGAAGGACCTTTTCTGCTTAGATTTCAATCACTATTTATATTGATTTTTGTTACTTTTAGTTAACAAACTTATTAAGGACAACAATTGAAATAATTTCAAGAATTTATAATTTCAATTTTAAAAAAAAATTAATATATAACACCCCGAAAATTATAGGGCATTATATAAATTACTCAAATATTTAATTAATAATATTTGTGTGTAACACTTGCCACGAAGAGAAAATAATCATTTAGTTTAACTATAATTATGTGGGTGTTAATTAGCTCAACTAGTAAAGTATACTATCATCAATAGAGATTTAAGGTTCAAACCCTACTTACACCAAAAATTATTTGGTGTCTTAACTTGATGATTCGAACAATAATCTTATATTCACAATGGATTAAATCCTTTACATTGGCAAATCGTAAAATAAAACAATAATTTATGAATCATGTTTTGAAGTTCAAACCCAGTAAACCACTTAGTAGTTATTCAGTATGAATACAATAACATGATGTTCTCCTATAAATAAAAGAATAAAATAAAATATAAATAAAAAAATACGGTGTTTTATTATCTGATATAGTAGTAAATTTCATTACTTAAATTCATGATAAATCAGTCATTCATATGAGAAAAGAGAGTCACATCATTTCTGGCAAACCTAATCATTTTTATAATCGAAGAGTTTTATAACTGGATAGCATTATATTATCTCCTTTACAAGGAGATTTTAAAGTTTAAATCCCTCTCTCACTAGTAATATGAATTATAAAAAATAAAATAAAAGATAGATGACAAACCCCGGCCCAAAAGGCCGACAAACCCCCCACCGAGTTCCATTCCTAAAACGCAAGCAATGCCATGCGATACTTCATACTTGAATGGCAATAAGTACTTTCTCTATTACGTTTGTATATTAAACTTCTAGAAATGACAAAAAAAAATGCATGAATATTGGCTAGAAAGTCGGCCATGTCTGCAATTATTCACATAAAGAATCCAACTATTGGTTTATCACAAGTCTCTTTTTTACACTTTTTCTTTTTTCTTTTTTTCTTTTTTCCTTTTCCCGGAAGATTGCTTACTTGATAGCAGACTGCAGAAATCACGGGTCACGACATGCATAAACAAGTACAGTAACACGAGAATAATGCTTCATCTTCACGTATATAATAATTAGTTTCGTTAATTAAATTGAACTTACTTAGTTTAGGTCCAATGCTTTAGTACATTGGACTCATGTCTAATTTTGGTCTTACATATCCTATGTACTGGAGTAAGTGGACTCAAGTTTTGTCCAATTAAATTTAAATTAGCGGTGGAATCCATTATTTCTAATTGAAAATTTTTCGTGCATAAACTTTTGACAAATAATTGCGTACATGAAACACGTGGTACCAGATACCATTTGAAGAGTTTCCACCATTAAGAAAGTCATCTATACTCTCCAGGTCAAGGCAAGGGCCAAGGGAGCCCTTCACATAATTAAGTTTGTTGATTAGTGTCCCTCTAGTAGAAGTAGAATTAATAATTAAAGAAGCACAATATAAATCTAAGGCTTTTCAATTGTTTTAATAAGTAGTAAGTAGTACTATAGTATTTCAATATGCCAAGAAAAGGGATGGCCTGCATTAGTGTGTCTCCCACCTTAATGGTTTCTATCAATTATAAAATTATGAATGATTGTTTTCACTAAAACTAGTTCAAATTTAGTTAATTAATTGATTCTACAGTTGTCATAATAATACTTAATTTATTGATAAGTTTCTGCAACAACTATCACATAATTCTTCTTAAAAAAAAACTAGCAGATAATTTAAACAATTATGTGCTAGTTACGGATTTTCAATCAAAAAGGTAAGGGAGGCAAATAAAGTGAGATAAAGAGCACCCACTACGTATCCCCTTTAGTTAATATAAAGGGTTAAATGGGCTCAAATCTTGGTTGACGAGCACGCAAAATCCCATCTTTTGTTTGTACTCAACAGTCATTACATAGTGACATATATTTTTTCTATATTTATATTGTAGAGTTTAGGCTTCCATCTATGCATCCTCACAAGCGCAATATTCACAAAATGACTACATGGAGCTGCTTTCTCTTCCTTGCTCTTGCGTGGTCTTTCATTATTATTGCAATAGCATTTGAGAAGCATGACAATCATTTGGCCGTCGTTCATGTCATCAACGCTTTGCCTAACAACTCCGAACCGATGAGGATTCAATGCACCTCACCACGTACAGATACAAACCTCGGAGAGTACACGCTCTACGTCGGTGATGATTACCAGTGGAATGTTACACATAAGTCATTACATTACTGTGAAGCTCTATGGAAAAGATGGTTTGCTTCCTGGCATGCATTTCAGCCCCGTAGAGATGTGAGCCATGGGACAGTCTATTGGCTAGTAAAGCACAATGGGTTCTTTCTTAGCTGGGATAATTCTAGTTGGGTGAGAAAAGAATCGTGGCAAACTGAGTAAGACTGATTCTTGTATTGTTTTAAGATCATTGACAGTGCACCAATTTGAATTTTTTTTTTTTTCTCTGTTTGTTTGCAAATGTTTAGGTGGTTATTATGTATCAAGTTTTTTTTTTAATACAATATTTGGGATGGGAAGATTTGAATCATGGACATTCCGTTAAAAACACTTGGAGGTACCAGTTAAGCTACATGTAATGTAGTCGACATTATAATCAAGTTTTAATAACACTTGGAATGAATTTGGTTGTTTTACAAGTCTTCTTTATTTTTGGTCTAATATTTTCTCATACTATCTCATACCACAACTTGCTATTTGTATGACTATTTTCTTAAATTTGTAGAAAGATTGCATTGCTCTAAATTCAGTGTCTTAGGCTCGTTCTTGGTCTCAAACTTCTCTAGGGTAATCTACTCCCTTGTCATACTGTCTTGGAAACTGCACCTTTGTGAGGGAATCCAGGATCTTGTTTAGGCTTTCTGGTCTCATGCCAAATCTAATTGAAATAATGATTTACATTCTTTCATGTTGATTAGGCATGGAGGCTTCCATTTGCGGAATGATAAATTCATGCAATTCCCATCACATTTCATGCTACTATAGATCTCTTGATCACTTAATCTCAATTCTCATGCTACACATGGTAGTACTTCAGTCAATAGCATTGCTTACCCGTTGTTCAGTTGGTAATGATAGTTGGAAATGGTGCGCATGTTCATGCGCATATTTGCGTGAGTAACTTGGAAGGACAGCTAAGAAAATTGATTTGGAAGGAAAGCTAAGATAACATCTAGTCAAGGCATGGATTCTAGAACTCTCAAGAGTCAAGCGTGATTTTAAGTAAACCATATCCAAAAAATTTAGACACGGGGATCCAGAGAACCCGTTGTAATAAGATATTAGCACTAAAATGAGAACATGTTCGGCTGCAATAACATTACTCTTGCTATATAATAAGAGCAATTCAACATATACAGCTGGTACAACTACGCCCAAAAAATCTATAAAACAAGCAGCACTGGTGCGGAAAAATGGGATCAGTGAGGAATCTTTGACATATCATATAGTCTGATGTTTATCAAAAAACATAAGCTGTTCACATAGCAGCAATGCAAGGCATATCATCCACCATGCATTTCTAGGGGTGTAAACTTGACAAAGATATCAAATGAACATGGATTCTCATTCGTCAAGCATTCAAGACAGACCCCCCAGGCTGGCACCTCCCAAGTAGTACCACCTACCAATTGCTGCACGTCCCGTGAAGCGGCAAGCTCCTGTGACATAATACAATAATGCAGAAAGCTATTGCAGATAGCCAGAAGATGAGCAAAGCACTACAAGTGTTGTGCCTGCATTACAGAGGGCTGAATACAAGATCAACAATTGGGATTAGACCACAGATCAGTCATCAAAATTAAGGTTGTACATTTCAAGTCAAAATAATTCTTGTTTCAAGTGAGATGATCTCTCTTCCCCAGTAGTAGTACTTATTTCCTCTTTGCAGACATGATGATCAAGATAGATACAATATACAACTAGCATGCCTTGAAGACAGGTTTAAGCATATGAATGATGTCTATGGCGATCCTTCTCCCTTGAAGAATAAGAGGAACTGTGGTAGTCACGATCTGAGAATGAAGAGGTTCAGATAATGGACCAATGGTTAAACAAGAAACCATATTGAATATAAAATACCAGAGGAACAAAATGTATACCTCTTGATGAGTGATGTCTTGATTTCCCTGAATGTCCTCCTGCATTCACAAGAGAAAAAGAATATCACTAGAGAATCAGAGAACAATTAGAAAAGATTAGACCACAATACAAAATCAAAGAAACAACCTTAAAACAAGTATTAACAATGGCATCAGGTTCATGAACAAAATTGGCTGTAAACATACCTGAATCCTTTCCTCTATCCTTGGAACGATGACTGCGATCCTTGGCTTTATCTCTGTCCCTCTCTGTTTCCTCTCGATCCCGTTCACGGTCAGAATCCCTGCCCCTATCACGATCCCGAGCCTTTATTCGGTCCTCCCTCTCTCTGTCCCTTTCCCTTTCCCTCTCCTTCTCTCTCTCCCTGTTCCTTTCCCTACTTGCCTCTGTTTTGAGTTCAGAATTAGATTTTGGCAGAGGCTCTTCTCTTGCCTCTCCCTCAACAGACATGTTCTTTGATTCATCATCACTTTTCTTAGAATCCTTCATCTTGTCAATGGCTGCTCTAACCAATACTTCTTTAGCTCCAACAGATTCAGGATTAATTGCTGCTGAAACTGGCTTAATATTAGCTGTAGGGCTAGTCTGTGAAATTTCCTGTAGAAGTATAACAGCAATGAAACAAAAATCCCACCATGCTTAAGTGATTCAACTCTCCCTAGTCTATGGAAGTTCTTATAGAACAGCAATGAAATAAAAATCCCATGCTAAGATGGACCAAATTTTCTGAAGTCTTTACAATTGCCATCCTTTTCTCTAAACAGAGAATTCAAGTGCTGCTGCCAGGTGGTCTAACAACTCACCTCTATAGCAAGAATCACTGGAAATAAGACAGCAGTAGTTGACAAACAAAAATGCAACACTTGCTGAGAAATTGAAAATTGCAAAAACTGTAGAAGAGCATTTGTAGGCTTTATATTTCCAGTAAAACTTAAAATAGTACAACAATAAAATAGTAGTACCTTCGGAATTGGCTGAGATTGTGAATCCCTTGACTTGTTCGAAAATGTAAAAGAGTCTCCATCCTTACAGACTGGAATGTACTGTGCCTTAGGAAGGCTGTACAGCTCAGCCAGAACTCTGCATACTTCATCAATCCCAGATTTGTCTGCATCAAATACCTTCCACCATGGTGGATTCTCAGGAAGAGGTACTTGGAACCGACGAGCAGCAGCATAGACAACCCCACAAGCCACAACCTCGCTCTTGAATCGAACACACAAAGTTGTGCGCAAACTGCCCAAATTTGAATGTTAAAATAAAATTACACACCAAAACAGATTACTATTGGAACTGTAAGCCATAGTGAAAGACATGGAAAAACTACAACAATCGGCAGACATAAAACACAACTAAAAAAAATTAGGGAAAGGCTGTGTACATTGGAATTAGACCCATTATTCTGAAACATAGTAGAAATACAACTGTCTTGCACACTATAGTATGGCTATCAAATATACAAATAACTTTCAGATGCCTTCTTGGGTATACATCACTCTAATGCTATAGCATCATCAGAACAGTGTTCTCAAATGCAGCTTTTTGCAAATTGCTTATTGCTTATTTGTAGAAAGTTGGGTAAAGTATGGTTGTCCCTAGAAGAAGCGAGGCTTTTAAAAGCAGGACATAAGCAAATAAGCTATAAATCTAAAAGAAAAGGCTGATGGAAAACAAGAGTAGATCAAACTATAAGCATGGCAAGAGTAACATACAAAGGCCATTTATAAGATTCAAGGAGCAAAAAGAATTAAAGAGAGGCAAAAAAATAACAAAGGTCTAAACACCAAATAAAACATGATCATAAAAAACAAACAGAATATGGGGCTTAAATGGGGCTGATTGAAGAATAAAAATCATTGTTTGTTCTGATAATCAAAAGAAGGGGGGAGAAGGCTCCATGGATTTAAAAATCAGACCGAATAGAGAACCGGAAAAGGGACTAGATCCCAGTTTTTTGGTCCAACTGAGGTTGGACCGGTAGTCGAAATGGTGACAAAATAAATATTTTATTTAATAATACAATTAAATTATATAAATTCTAAATGTATGACAATTAGCCATATTTAGTAAAAAAATTACCATAACATTAAAACAATTTTTTCAAGTGAAATTTCCCACGTTCCTATATTAATGAAAATAAAAATACTTAACTAACCAATTTAATAAGGAGGGGTGCACAAATAAAAACATTAATAAGTTTCTTGGGTATTGAATTGGGCTTTGAATTGGCGTAAAAGCCTTGAGACAGCTTCAGAGAGAGAGAGAGAGCCACAGAAAACCAAGACAAAATGCCTCTCCTCCAAACTCCACTTTATTCTATCATCAAATTTAAGACCTTGCTCTGTACCATACTGGGTTTTTTTTTTTTTAAAGAGCCAAGTCTCTTTCTCTTAGAGTCTCCTTTTTATGTCCAACCCCATTACTTGGACAACATTGCCAAAGAAATCCATTAGGTACTAGTATGGTAAGTTAACAAAAAAGAAAGACAGATTTTTTCATCATATTTTCAGTGATGGCAAGTTGGGATGAACCCACGGAAAATTATTGAATACTCCGAGAGTACCATACATGCGTACTCCCCCCCCCCCCTCTTTCACATGAATTGTGAGTCCCACCATGAATTTTATTAGTGAGACCCACAATTATGTGAGAGGAGAGAGTATGCATTTATGGTACTTTGCGAGTATTCTATAATTACCCTGAACCCACAAGGTAGAATTTCCATATTTTGAGTGGACTTAACTGTAAAGTGTTGCATCACCATCCTCATGACCTGCCACGCCCATTTTCAGAGAAAATGCTACTGTTTGGCTGCATTTTCAGATCCATCACCAGTTTAACCAGTCCAGTTCTCAATTCTCAATTTACCTATTGAATTTCCGGTTTCTGGTTTTTTCCAGATTTTATTAAATTTCCAGTTTTTTAGCATAACCAGGCTGTATTATTGGCCGGTTCATGGTTGAACCAGCCGGTCCAGTGTGGCTTTTAAAACCATGGAGGGGCTCCCACACATCAACATATACATATGTAAACTAAATGACACTTAAGAGTGTGTTTGGGAAATGATGAAAGTTGAAGCTTATTAGAGTTTTTAGCTTATTTTTGCTACTATTTATAAGTCTCATTGCACTTTTTTGTACTATTCATGAGTCTCGCTATATTATTCAGCTAACATTTAGTTTTTTCTACAATACTTTCAGCAAAAAGTTTTTAGTTTCAACTAAATAAGTTGTTCCCAAACGGACCCAATTGAACAATAAAAATTCTAGATGCAAAGTTTCGTGCTCAACGGATAACCAAACGATAAGAATAGAAAGTGCATAACTTGTGTCCGTGAGTAGTTAATTTATAAGAAGTACCTATCATTTGCTAGATTCCAAGCTTCCTGCCTCAGTTCTGGAGGAGTTTCAAGAGTAGCAAGGTAGTTAGATATGAATTTATGAGGATGTTCAACATGACAAACGAATCCCATCTCTTTCAATATATGTCTTTCCGTTCTGCTCAAGTCAGTTTTGAGGTCATGATATTTCTGTTAGGAAAAAAAAAAAAAAAAAAAAGGAGAATTTACTGATTTTTTTAGAGGAAAAAAAATAATTTTAAACGCAAATACACATGAACTGCTAAAATTAAAACCTATTCAACAAAGACATTATACTTGGTGGTTGCCAAAAAGAAGGGGGGGAAATAAAAAATAAGTAATTTGGAAAACTCAATTCTTGTGCCAAATAAGAAAATGAAAAACAAAAACCAAGGTAATATCATAATAAAGAAGGTGGATGCCTAACCTGCGAACCAACCTCCAAATGCTCTATTGGTAAGTTCTCCCTCCTACATTCCATTCTGTGGAAAACAACGAGGACTTGTCTTGCTTTTCTTGGACTTTCCTCAAGCTTCGATGCAAGCCATACACAGCTCGCAGCAACTTTCTGCAAAACAAGGTATAGAAGTTTTATAGAACTTTCTGCAGAGAAAACGGACCTTAGTTCAATGAAGCTCAATGCAAATATTTGACTTAGCAGAGGTGCAATATCGATATGAAACTAGAACATGAATGTACTTCCAAATAAAAAATAAAAATCATTCCTTTTCCTTTGTTTATTATCTATATCTCAGCAAGAGAGTGATGGGAGACAAAGTTTAACCTTCACATTGAAGCGGGCAAATGATTTCTTGCAGTAGAAACGATGGAATAGAACCTGCCCAGTGGCCATTACAGCTTGGGGTCTGTAAGTAAGAAGATTAAGGCAACATAATGAACCAACAAAATTAGGAAAAGTATACAATTTCATATACCAACATATATTCAATATATAAAGAAATCAAAACAGGATACAGTCTAAGCAAGATGCCACTTTCTTGGATGAGATCACAGCCATATATTCGTAAGATAGTTTCAGTCGCTTCATCTATACCATCTTTCCTAGATGGTGAGTTCTTTAGCTCCTCATCAGTTAAGTAGAAGTTGTCAATCGCCGTGTATATCATTCTAATCGTAAGAACTCAACAAGCTTCAACAAACCGCTACAAAATAACAAATCAAAATTTTAGTCTCAAGAATTAACATGCATAAACCAATAAGTGGAAACAAAAATTCACATGAATTATAACTACTGTAAAACCATAAAGTAAGTTGTGTTTGCACAAAATCCAAAAGAGGATCCTTCACTAACCTATCTATCTTACTTTTATAATTAGTAACTGGTTAACCAGTTTGGAACCCAAGAAAATAAAACACTCCTCTAAACTGTGCCGAACAAGAACAACATACACAAAACAAAATAAAGTCGTATTTACACAAAATCCAAAAGAGTTTCCTTCATTAACCCCCTTTCTTCCATTGTCAGTAAATTAGTTAAACAGTTTGGAAACAAAGAATACAAAATCATCTGCTAAATGCTTTAATGCGCTTATAGAGAGAGAAATATACATGCTTAACAAAAACTTAAGGGGGGGAAATAAAAGAAATTAATGCGGCTTAGTTGTATTTAATTTTGGGGATAATTTAATAAATCCGGTTTGTCTTCATTTCCAGTTGATGAAAAAGACTTTACAATTCACCCTTCTTCTTATTATTCTCAGTTAATTTAGACATAACAAGACACCTCTGGACCTTGAATAAAAGTCTTTAAGTCTAGGTTGCACCGACACGCCATTTTTGGCGACGTAACGGTGTCCGACACGTGTCGGACACGGATACCGGCACGACTCGCCGGACTCCGGTGTCCGAGCGGTGTCCTTTTTTTTCGCTTTTCCGACACGGTGGACACGCCAGCAGTAAAAAAAAAAACAGAAAATCACAGATTTTGACAGTCGCCGGTGAAAGTTTAGAGTCTGAGAAGTCGTCACCGTGAAAGTTGAAACCCATAGACAGTCGAAGGTGCTAGATCCGGCCGATCGGCGAGCTCCAAAGACAGTCGCCGTCGACGCCGGTCCCTTCCGATCTCTCTCTCTCTCGGCGTGGACAGGTCCAGGTCCGAGTCCGACCTTTTCTCTTCTCTCTGTTTTTTTTTTTTTTTTTTTTTCAGATATGCTGTGTACTGTTAGTGTTAAGTTATAACGCCTTTTTTTTTTTTTTTAATCCCACACACTCTCTCTCTCTCTCTCTCTCTCTCTCTCTCTATATATATATATATATTTTTAATCCCAAAAGTTTAAAGCTTGTTTTCCATTTATGTTTTTAGTTTGATGTTGAATATAGCCCATTTAAACTTTTGGTTGGTACTCTAAACATTTTATGTGTATTATTATACTACTTTGGTGTTAGTTTACTTATTTGTAGTTCTTACATAATTTAAATTCTAGACATAAATGTATTTTGTATTGGTTTGGATAGCAATTATCTACATTTTATGTGTATTATTATACTACTTTGGTGTTAGTTTACTTATTTGTAATTCTTACATAATTTAAATTCTAGACATAAATGTATTTTGTATTGGTTTGGATAGCAATTATCTTGTGTCTGTGTTTTGTTGTGTTGCGTTTTCTCTTTTTTTTTTTTTCTTTTTTTGTCAGCTGCAACAGGGGACTGCGGCTACTGTAACCGCACTTTTCCTACTTTTCGTCACTTTTATCACATCAGTGAGTCCTGTGCACTGTTCACGGGTCCCACAAATTTCACTTTTCAACTATTTTTTTATTAAAAATATGTCCCACGAAACTATTCATACATTTAAAAATTATTTTGCTACAGTGTTTTCAATTTTCAGATTCAGCAAAATAAATTTTATCCAAACGGACCCTTTATGTCTAAAAATATTTAAAAATATGTCTAAATATAAAATTTAATTAATTATTTAATCGCCGTGTTGTGTTCTTGTTTTTCAAAAATTACCGTATCGCCGTGTCTGTGGCCGTACATCATTAGTCTTTAAGGCCTTCTATCACCCATTTCATAAGGTTAAACATAACTCTTAACACTCATGATGTATTCAAGTGACCCAAAGAAAGTCAAATTTTACTACAAACATGTAGGATTCGGCATTCTTGGCCACCATAGGGTTGGGCCAACATAATGCATTCTACTACAACTCATAGCAACCAAGTGTCAAGTTATCAACACAACAACAAAAATTCGCAAATGAAATCATCAAATTCATCCTAACATACACATTAAATAAATTTTAAAAATTCCACACTTGAAGACACTACTTCCATGGGGTTTTGGCCCTATAATCTAAAATCATGAGTTTCAAGTTTCAACCTTTCCAGCCCTTTGAAAGGGCAACTTCCAACTTCCGTTGTATTTAGATTATTTCTGACCTAATTGTGTATAAACGTGAATCAAGCATTCCAATTGAAAAAATTTGGAGATTACTTCAAATATTACATGTGCCAAACCCGGTGGGTCTCCAGCTCCTATCATTGTTAAACTCGTTGGAAGGGAGTCAGCGGTGGTGGTAATACAAAGACCAATGAGGAAAGAAGAATGACATTTTTAGGAGAAAAGAGAGCAAAACGATGGGAAACACCTTTCCTAAACATATACTTCCAATATCATTATACTTTCATACCATTGCAAGTAAAAATGAACAAATATCAAACCATTTATAAAACATAATGAATAGTCAAACAGTAATTTCTTAAAAAGGGAAACATCTCAACATGAAGATTTTTGTAAGCATTCAAAATCACCAATTACAATACATTCTCAAAACATCATGAATAAAATTGAGCAATAAATTTCTCAAAGAAAATAATAGATAATTGAGCTATAATATTTTAGAAACATGTATACATATGAAATGCCTCACCGAACACGTGCATGACAACAACAGCAACAAGCCTTAATCCCAAATTTTAGGGGTCGGCTATGGATCCTCAATAAATTAGTTAGGGTTGTTGAGAATTTAACCTAATTCCCAGAATCTGTGTGATGCAAAAAATAGAAGAAAGAAAAACGCACAAAGAATTATACGACACAAAAAATAAAACACTCCTCTAATGTTATTCTGTATGAAATCGTACTTTGTTACTTCCTTAATTGATAAGTCTTTTTTTTTTTACTTCTACTAATGTTATTTTGGATCTTCCTCCATCTCGTCCTACAAGATCTCGTTGTAAAATATATATTTGCAAAAACTTTCACATAATAAAAAGATACTTAGCATAATATTTGAATACAAGTAGCACTCTTATTTCCTTTGAAAACAATAAGTTTGAGAAAACTAGTATGTCTTTAAAAAAAATCCCAAATCAGTAAATTCTGCTTACTTCGTAACGCTAACCAAGCTCAACCAAGTGATGCCAACAAGAACCTAATGAAGAATAGCACAACCATGTCAAATAGGCACAAGACTAAAACTGCCATTACATTTTTTGATAAGTAAAAATTTATTGATAAAATATTAGGGTTCTACCTAGGTATACTAGCTTATTTTGGAGGTTTAAGGATTGGTTAAATGCCTCTAGTGATAGAAAATTAATTCAATACGAAAATATAAGCACAGCATGAATACATATATAATATAATGCTTACTATTATGTGCTCAACCCTTCAAACCCATTAAAAATAAAAAATAAAAACCAAAGAGGTCCAAGGCACCACCCAAACTCCACTTTTTGTCCACCATAAACCTCAATGTCTCAATCACATGATTGCCCTAAATAGACACCAAAACCCAATCTTTACATATTAAACTAACCAATCCTTAAACCTCCAAAATAAGGTGTCCACAGCTTAGGTTAATTTTTCAAAATTATTTTACCTATGCTGGCCTGAACCCTGGAGGGCAACAGTAAAGCCTGATTTAAGGAACCCAGAAATATATATTTCTAAAAAAACCAAACTCCTCACTTAATAACATTAAAAAAGTATTTCAAAATGCCCAAGCTTTACCACAACAAGGCCATTTTTTGGCCTCTTAAAGACCCACTTTATGCATTGTTGGATAGCTTTAAAAGGGAATAAAATAAAAATAAAAATAAACCCATGTTTGTGTACCATAATGACAACCCCGATGACACTAAAAAACACTATCAAAAGGACCATAGGCCTCCCAACATCAAATAGTTACAAGTGCAACTCACATCCAATTAAGAGTTACAGCTCAAACATATATCTTACTATGGACTTTGTCCTCAACCAGCCCATGAAAACTTAAAATCCTAATATTTCCAAAGACATTACAGCACCATAACTCAAGGGATCTGTCCACTTCCCTCTCTAGTTTGCTCAATAAACCCAAAGCCAAAACACATCCTCAAGGCAATTTCCCTATATTCACTCTCAAACTCAAAACAGGTGGTAGCTCAACTGGCAGCTGCTGGTGTTTCCTACAGAGCGATCCAAGGTTCAAATCCCCCTCCCCCAACAATCGAATTATCAAAAACAAAAAAAAAAAAAAAACTCAAAACAGTCCAATTAATGAATTGGACCCAACCCTTTTGCCCATTCGCTATGTTGTTCACATGCACATGCTCACCCATCCATTTATCAACACAACCATAACCTTCAAATTCACATTCCATAATCCCAAATTAACAAAACCCAGTTCCGTTAACAATTAAACGACCACATAAAAAAAAATAATAAAAAAAAGTGAGATTTCCTTAACCCCAAAGTGGGGTTTTGGAAGAAACAAATTTTCTTCCTAATCGTACTCTTTATTTTATATATTCCTGATTTAAACTTATAATCTCAGCCCTTACATAAACCCCACCTTAGATTTGTACTAAAATTTGTTAGCAATTACCTCTAAATCCTGGCTTCGCCGAAAGGGCGCGGTGGCGGTGAGGAGCTTCTCCAAAAATTTGATGCTAACCACGGCAACCGCTTGATTAGGGAGGGAAGACGAGAGCGGAGGAGTGGGCGAGTGTGTGGAGAAAAGCAACAAAGTTACATAATGAGATGGACAAAATTAGGCTGCAAATATGAAATAGTTGCTAACCCGATGCCCATTATAGTTCAACAAAAGTTATATATTTTCGTTTCTCAAAAAAAAAAAAAAAAAAAGTTATATATTTTCACTTTCCTTGAAGGTAAAATCAATTCAAAATAAATTAAAATTCAAAATTGTTAGAAATGGACCCAACTCATAAATTATGACCCATGGATCATTTGCATACGTGATAAGTGAGTTTAAACTTTAAATTTCTCATTTAAATTTTAACTCGGTAGTGGAGTAATTTAAACGTCTGTTTAAATACCGCTTATTTTGTTAAAACTGAAAACTTATTACTGAAAGTACTGTAGATAAAAATAAACATTAGTTGAAATAGTACAGTGGAGCATGAATAATGTCAAAAATTGCAGTGGAATCTATGATTAGTAGCAAAAATAAGTATCGCTTATTTTGTTAAAATTGAAAACTTATTACTGAAAGTACTGTAGATAAAAATAAACATTAGTTGAAATAGTACAGTGGGTCATGAATAATGTCAAAAATTGCAGTGGAATCTATAATTAGTAGCAAAAATAAGTTGAATAGTGAAATAATTTATAATTTTAATCAACATCCAAATGCACACTTAGTGGTTGAGTATTTTTAGTAACCACATATGATAATGGGTGGATCCATAAGAATATTTAAAATACTCCAAGTGTGAGAATACATACAATTCTGTGAGCTCTCAAATAAGCCATCTCCCTAGAGACACCATCTACAATTTCCCTAGAATTTGGAGTATGGGATATAGAGAAGACTCTAGTTACCTTTTTGGCAACTTGAAAGTGGTCCAAAATGCGAAAAGATTGTGAGGATGAGTTAATAAAGCAAGCAAAGGATAAGATCTAGCAAATAGGTGATTCGTTCCACTAAGATATGTGTCTATATGACCCATAGTATTTAATTAAAAAAATAATGAAAAAAAATTCTAATTTAAAATGAAGGTTGAGTAAGAAATTTTACTTCAAAATAAAGATTAAAAATAAATATAAAGAGTTTAATTGTTGATCAAATATACAACATTCATCTCAAAATATAATATAAGAATAACCTCTATCATCACGAGCGAACGCCACAGGTTAAAACTCTCTCCAAAAAAAAAAATAACCTCTATTCTCTAACCATCATAATGATGGGAAAAAACTTTAATTTCTACCAAAAACAACTCATTAAAAAAAAATTTTAATTTTTAGAATCCATTAAAAATAGAATTTGATTGCTAAGTTTCTATACATAACTTGGCAGAACCGCCGGAAAGTAATCATGTGTAAGTTGTAACTGTAACCTCCTTTTATAAGACGAAACCAAGACACTACTTTGGAGAACTTGTCAGTGCATAACCTCAATCATAACTAAAATACATTGATCATGAATTGGCTCTGGTCTAGAGTACCAAATAAGTTCAGCTATTGAACTTGAAGAATTCTTTAGGCCATCTTGGGATAAAATTGTAGTCATCACATTTTCAGTGCTGGTAAGCATCCCACGTCTATCAACAATGACATCTTTTCCTTTTTTTTTAAATGAAAATTAAGGTCTCTATAATTCCTTTTGTAATATAATCCCAAAATTACTTACTCTGTTTACAGAATCTTGGTTTTTTTTTTTTTTCTCTAGGACTGAATAATCCTTGTCTTTCTAACATTTGTCTTCAGTATTTGCTTTAAAGAACCACGTTTATGGTGCTCTTGCGAGAAGTAATACATCATGAAAATAGTAATGAGTAGTATAAATCTCTTAGAGCATTTCAACCAATTATCATGACTCTGTCAAGTTTTCCCGTTTGTGTTTAATAATCTTCTATTCACATGGCTAGATATGTTTGGTGGAGTATAAAGTGGAGCATATAAGGTGGTACAGAAGATTTGGACTCGAGATCAGGTATATGTAACCTTTGTACGTGGAGTATTAGACCAACTGGTCCATGCATGGAATCCTAAAACTGGACAGTATGACATTTGTTATAATTGGAATTAGAATTAAATCAATTAATGCAGTACCTCCAGTCATTCAGGCAAAAAAAAAAAAAAAATGCAGTACCTCCAGTCCACAATGAACTATTTCTTAGTACTACTTTTTGTTTCTAAATTTAAATAAGGGTTTGGTTAATGAGTGCATAAAGCAATAAAGTCCAAGACTGCCCTATGGAAAAAAACAAAAAACAAAAAACAAAAAACAAAAACAAAAACAAACAAACAAACAAACTTGACCACCCTAAAAAAAAACTTGAACATCCTAAATAAAAATTTGAGTCCATTAAAAATAAATTTTGACATCTTCAAAATTTTGGTCCATTAAAGATTGAACCAAAAAAATTGTGAGAAATGCTATGTTCATAACATTTTCACAACACTTTCATAACAAATTCTAAGTGACATGTTGTTACCAATGAACAAAAAAACAATTTCAGTAATACATAAATTAGAACCAATAACAATTGCCACCTAGGATTTGTTGTGAAAATGTTATGGACATAACATTTATCAAAAATTGTTCAAACAAACAAATTAGCCTAAAAGCCAAATCAAACATTTAATTGTGATATTTTAAATTGTTTTTTTTTTCAAAAGGCATATTTTAAAATTGCTATTTTTTTTTTTTTTAAAAAAAAAAAAGGCATACTTACCAATAGCTAGTCAATTAATGCTCACTTTACTTTTTAGTTGAATTTATTAAATTTATGTGATACATCTTGTTCATGCGCATAGGCACTAAAATAATGCATCAATACTTTATTGAACATAATTAATGTAACGGTTTAATGCCTATGGTTGGAGAAAGTATAACAATAAGAGTGAGATGATATTTTGATTATTAAATAATAAAGATTTTAATTCATCTTAAATGAGTAAATGTTAAAAAAAGTATAAAAAAATTAGAAAGAAAAATGATAATGACATGGCCTTTGATGTAACTCAATTGGAGTGGAGCAACAATAATGCTATAATTAAGTAATAAAAAAATGAGAGAAAATAAAAATTAATTGGAAAATACAATCTAATTATTTTAAAGAGAAAACTACAATTGAAAATAAAAAGAATAAATTATACTTTTAGAAATAGTTCAATTTTTAAGGATAACAAATTATTTTCAGTAAAATTTTAAGAATAAATTATATATTATACCACATATGAATTAAGGTGAATATTAGTGGGGAGATGAAAAGATAAAAATGAAAAAATGTTAGAAAAAGTGTAACAATAAGTTGAGAAGTTAATAATGAGAAGAGTTAAAATTAAGAAAGAGATAAAATTTTGATCATTAAATAATGGAGATTTTTTTTTTCATCTTAAATGTGTAAATTTTTTTAAAAATTATAGGAAAAGTTAGGAATAATAATAATAATAATGACATGACCGCTAATATGGCTCAATTGAAGTGTAACAATAATAATACTACAATTAAGTAATAAAAAAAGGAGAGAAAATAAAAATTAATTGGAGAAAACAATGATTGAGAATAAGAAGATTATATGATTATACAAAATTTTATATAATGTTAACAATTGTTAAAATACTATGTGAATAACAATAACTGTAGGGACTGAGTTCGAGCACTTCTACTGTTGAGTTAGTGGACTTGAGCCCAACTAGCCCAATACAATGAATTTGTAGAAAGCGAGTTCAAGAACTAGACCCTAGTGAGAGTTACAACGACTAGGCATGGCTGCATGTGAATTGAATAGCATGAACTTAGATTAAAATGTACAATGATGTTCCTCGGCCCTCCTCTTGGGAGCTTGAAGTTTTTTTATTTCTTCAGTGATTGGTTACAAAGGTTTTAGTGATGATACAAGCTGCTACAGTGCTCTATATTTCTCATTTTTTCTGGTCCCCTTTCAAGAGGGGTTCCTTACATTATATACCTCATTTCAATTGATCTTAGCCCTACATTTGTTGATCAAGCAGGTCACTATTTGAGTGCTTGTCCCATCAGCCGCCTTCCCATTCTTTCTGTGGGTTGCAGCAACCAAGGCTGCACTGTTCAGGGATCATTTCCTCATTAATGCGATTAGAACGTTAGTTGTGGACATTTAATGTGGAGGTGACAGTTCCTTCCTGAATTACTCCTCCACCATACTCTCCTGGATGGCCCATCATGCTTGTCCTTTTCCTGGGGTGCTTAGGGAGACTACCTTTGATGGCCCGTTACTTCCTCCTCCCATGGCCTTGGTTGGCCGAGGACAAGGTCGTCCTCGGCGAGGTTCTTAGGTTTGGACTTTCACACTTTGTCCTCGGGCATTTCTTCCTCCTCGGCATGGGCCTTGGGCTTGGTATAAAGTGGGCCGGAATTACCAAATTCTCTGACCCCACAACAACAAAGGTTAACAATTGATAAAAAAATTAGTCAATCATATAATCTTCTTATTTTAAAATATTTTACATCAGAAAATATTATAGGAACAATATGAATTGACAAATACAAATATACAATCAATATAAAATTTAAATTTTGTATAAAAAAATAAAAAGAGTTACAACCATCATGAGCCATCTTTTGGATTGTATGGTATAAAAAATTGCGTTTGAGAAAGTTTATTTAAAACTGAAAGAATAATTTCCAAATTCTATATAATTTTTAATTATACAAAAAATGTTATAAATAACTTTTATTAAAAATGACATTTTCGCTAACTTTTGAATTCTTGAGAAAAATTGTATTATTTTTTAATAATAAATTTTATTAAAAAGATAATTAAGGTATATAAACAATTATTGGTTTTCCTTTTGTAAGGACCAAATTTGAGTCCCTAGCCTAAAAAGTGGATGGACTTAGGTCCAAAAAGTCCAAAACAATGAATTTGTAGAGAGTGAATTGGAAAACTGTGCTTTAATGAATCAGACAACCTCTAAAATGGATTCAAATGACAAGAGAATGAAGACAGACAAGTTTACATTAAAGAAAATCATCATCGGCACAGTCCAAGAAGATCAGTTCTTATATATTTCTCTCAGGTTTGGTTACAAATACAATTCTTGATTGCTACAGTCGTTTTCTCTTAATTTCTCGATCCCCTTCTCTCATTGCCCTCTTCTTCCTTTATACTATCTTCTCCTTCTATCTCTACCCTCCACGTGCAGACCAGATGGTTGGTGTTGATACTTGTCCCATCAACACCTTCTAGAAGTCTTTGTGTAGTAGCTGTAAGGATGAAAACCACTGTTCAAGTATCACTTCCACATTAATGCGGCCAGAAAGTTAGCTGCAGAGCATTTAATGCAGTGGTAGCAGCTTTTCCTTGAGATATTTCATGGCTTCCTTTTGTCCTATTCCTTCTGGATACTTATCCGCATCAATGGAATCATCCGGGTCGTCGCTCTTGGCGTCAAACCATACATTCTGACCTCGACCTTGATCAGTCGAGGAAATATTCATCCTCGGACTATCTAATTAGTTGGTCGTGATCAGATTTCAACTATTCACTTACCAATATGGACTCTCATAAAGGTATTTACCCGTCCTCGGATTAGGCCCCTAGCCTAATATACTTTACAGATACGTACTTTTGGGCCTATCACCCCTACAGCTTTTATGAAAACATTTTTTTTTTGGAGATAAACAATTTTTTTTTTAATTTAAGTTCTTCCAACAATTGTGAAAATTTCAAGTAGTAATTCAAAAGGTAATTCATGTTGTAGTTCATTTTTTGATAGTATAGTTGTATGATGGATTTGGACCGTAATTTATAAATTGTTTAGGATATTAAATGTACTCTAGTGTGTGATTTATGAAGTAGTCAATTGTTTTTTCATTGTCTATGAGATATTAAAAATGTTACATATACTTTTTTTTTTTAAAAGGAAGAAGAAGAAGAAAGAGACTACCATTAAAATTTAAAAACCAAAAAAAATTTATCACGCACAACGCATGGGTCCATGGCTACTTTATATAATTTCAAAGACTCCAAGGTAGCACAATCTATTAGGAACCATAACTCATTAAGTGAAGGAAATAATTCAAATCAACTTACACCTCTTCTTAGGGCCAAAACTTACTTTAAAAAATCATGGTTAGAGATTTGATGTAAAGGTGCACTTAGTTTTTTGAGAATTCATGGTTGAACTCTTAGTCTCAAAACTTTGGGGTCAACCATGAATTCTCAACAGTCTAATCAGGATTGGCTATATGAATTCCTTTTAGTGATTCTATCCTCTTCAAAATCATACTCTTTGTCACCTTCTTAATTGACATTTCATTTTCTACAACCACTACTACTAATGTATTTTATCTTCATCTACCTTTTTTTCATTTCCTCAACTTGAATCAACTTACTCTTCCTCGTTAGTGTTCTTTAGGATAATGAACAAGAATTGATTCACATCCTTGAAAGCATTACACTTGGATATAAAGAGAATCACCTTCCAACAAATGTAGTTAATTTGATGACGTTTAAGATACACATAGAATAGCACCGCAACTGTACACCAGGGTGATCGTAATGTATCTTACAAAAGGAAATATAGTATTAAAGATAGACATCAATTACCCCCTTAAACTAACAAAAACAAAAGTCCAGTAATGACAATTTCTAATGGGAATGAAATGTACAAGAGATTATCATTTTTGCAGTAGTGATAAATTCGAAGAATCAGCACCAAAAAATCATCTCAGTTAATAGAAACTCAAAACTGTCACATACTTCCAGAAGGCATCAACTTTCAGAAGAAGATCATAAGTTGGAGATAGTAGAGTTTCCTTCTCATTCATTAGACTCAATAAGCATTAACACAACTTCCCGCATTGATGGCCGTTCTGAAGGGGACATACTCGTACACATCAAAGCAATTTTAAAGACGGTAAGCATGTGATCAACTGTAATTTTATCTTCAAGATTCAATCTGGGGTCAAGTATCCCAGATGTCAATGAATGGCCCCGAATATAGTTTCTCACCCATGTGACAAGATCACTCCCTTCATCTAGTGGCTGTACAGGAGTTTTCCCAGTCAGCAACTCCAACAGAACAACCCCGTAGCTATAGATGTCACATTTTTCTGTAACCTTCATAGTGTATGCATACTCTGCATGATGAAATGTTATTTTCCCTTTTAGAAGTAAATAAATCTATATCATAATAGAGAAAAAGCATGACTTGGCAAAGCAATTCATGTGGGGTGTGTGTGTATGTGTGTGTGAGAGAGAGAGAGAGAGAGATAGAGAGGTTTCCCCTCTAAGCTTAACTTGATAGTGTTAGTTTTTCTATTTACAGTGTGAAAGTTTCATAATATTAAAAAACAAAATGCTTTATGATGGTCTAGGAAAGATAACTAAATGCATATACAGTATTTTCGTTAACCTTATTAAAGAATATTTTTATCTGCAATAGTCTCATAGACAAATGATAATTAAAAGTATTTTCTGTGAGTCTGAAAGGGCTTAAAATGAAGCTTACCAGGAGCAATGTACCCATATGATCCTGCAACCGCTGACATTGATTTAGACTGAGGCATGTCAATTACTTTTGCCAAACCAAAGTCACCAACATGAGCTTCAAAGCTGTCATCAAGTAGAATATTGTTGGACTTTATATCACGGTGAATAATCCTTGGTTTGCAATCATGGTGTAAATAAGCAAGACCTTCAGCGGCTCCAAGAGCAATTGTGAACCGAGTTGGCCATTCCAAACTAGAAGAAGCCCCATGCAGCATTTCACCCAAGCTGCCCCTAGCCATGTACTCATAGAGTAGCAGATTCGAACCCTGATGATAGCAAAAACCAAATAGCTTCACAATATTACGATGCCTAATCTTCCCAAGAGTTGAAATCTCAGCCTGAAAACTATTCTCAATGCTGTCCCCCTCCCTATTAGATGCTAGCTTCTTAACAGCTACAATCTGTCCAGAATGCATAACTGCTTTATAAACTGTTCCGCAAGCTCCCCTTCCAACAATATAGCTGTCGTGAAAATTGTCCGTGGTCTCAACCAGATCTTGGAAAGTAAACCCCTCTTTTGGAGGAAAGTAGATATCTGAATCCGAAGATGGAATCTCATTATCTTGCAAGGAAGGAACCGTCTCAGCTGGGCGTCTCATGAAGTATAAAATAATTACAATTAGAATGAGAGAAATCCCACCTATAGCAGCCGCAATAACCGTAATGATTTTACTCCGAGGAGCATTATTTCTTTCCAAAGATGGAAAAGGAGAAGATGAATCTCTACTGCAATCACTGAGAGGGCCACCACAAAGTCCTTTGTTCCCAATAAAGCTGCTGATGGCCATGTTCTGAAACAGTGGTATATAAGGCAAAGGTCCAGAAAGGTTATTGTATGAGAGGTTGCACCCCAATAAACTAGACAGATTTTCAAATGTGCTAGGAATTTCACCACTCAATTGATTATTATTGAGGAAGAGGAATTCCAGTAAATAAAGATTGCCAAGCTCTGGTGGTATTCTCCCAGTGAGATCATTATTACTAAGATTCAATGCAATCTGCAGGCTTGAAAGGGAACCCAACTCAGGAGGTATTTCACCAGAAAATTGGTTGCCACCCATCTGCAACTCTGTCAGATGGGAGAGGTTTCCCAAAGCCGAAGGTATATTTCCGGAGAATTTATTTTCCGAAAATCTGAGAAGCTCTAACTGTGAAAGTGTTCCAAGCTCATTTGGTAATGCACCTACAAACCTATTTTGGCTGAGATCAAGTCGTTGAAGCATCTTGCAGTTAAAAATTTCAGGCAGAATCTGTCCTGTGAGCAAGTTTGATGAAATATTAAAAGTCACCAACTGAGAGAGATTTCCAAATTCCTTAGGCAACTCTGTAAAGTAATTATCAGCAATGTGAAGCCTTTGTAATTTTTGGCAGTTTCCAACTGAAGGAGGAACTGGACCAGCGAAACTGTTCTGACCCAATTCAAGAGCAGAAAGGTTCACTAATTTGCACAACTCTGATGGAAAGCTCCCAGTAAGCCTGTTTCCAGCCAGACGAAGTTGCACCAATGATTGGCAGTTCATGACTCCAGGTGGGATATTTCCATACAGCTTATTAGACTCCAGATTCAACAAAATCAGGTTAGAATGTCGACAAAGATGGGGAGGTATTGTTCCAGTCAGCTGGTTGTCTGAGAAATCAACCACCCAAAGTTGGCTGTAAAGACCAAGCCCCTGAGGAATGCTTCCAGTTAGAAAGTTACTAAAAAGCTGTAATTGGATCATTTTAGCCAAATATTGAAACCCAAATGGAATAGGACCAGTGAGGTTATTAATTGAGAGATCAAGCTTTGTCAAGTTCCTCAAATGACTGATCTCATTTGGTATAACACCTGTAAGCTGGTTCCCAAAAAGGTACAGTAAGTGAAGGCCTGTTATCTTACTGAACTCAGAGGGGATTTCACCTGTCAAATAGTTCTCTGAGAAATCAATTTCTGATGCCAGAGAAAGATTCCCAATCTCCCTTGGAATTGTTCCATTCAGCTCATTCCTATAGAGGTACAACTTCCTTAGAGCTTTGAGGTTCCCAATCTCCTTGGGTATATATCCCACAAGAACATTCTCATACAAAGCAAGAGTATCAAGGCTCGTACAGTTCCCAAGCTCCTTTGGGATAGACCCTGAAAACTGGTTAGCCCAGAGAATCAGATCTGTCAACTTCCCAAGCATCCCAATCCCCTTTGGTATTTCCCCTCCTATTTCATTTTGGGCAAGACCAAGTAATTCTAAATTCTCACATCCACTTATTTCAGCTGGTATGCTACCAGAAATAGCATTTTGCCCAGCTCTAAATCTAGTTAAGCTCTTAAGATTTCCAATAGAACGAGGCAATGGACCTGTGAGATTGTTGGTGTATGCCACAAACTCAACCAATAAAGACAAGTTTCCGAGCTCCTCCGGAATAGAACCTGAGATTTTATTGTTGCATACATTCAAACTTCTTAAATAAGGCAGCTTCCCTAACTCAGTAGGAATATGCCCATCAAACTGATTATTATTCAAATAGATATATTCCAAGCTAGGACAGTTTCCAATCTCCCGAGGTATATCTCCAGTGAACCTATTGTAACCAAGATCAAGCTTATTTAGATGGACCAAACCGCCAATGCTAGGGCTCAAGATTCCAGAAAGATTCTTTGAACTCAAGTCAAGCGACCAAACAACTGGGTCATTATCAAAAGTGCAATTCACACCAATCCATGCACATGGTGTTTGATCATTCGAATTCCAATTTCCCAAAAAGTTAAATTCATCACGAAGACTATTTTTCAGCTCTAGGAGGTACTGCCCCTCCAAATTCAAACCCTCTGGAGTACAAACAAGTAGAGTAGTAACAAACACAAATAGGACAAAACTCAATCCTAAAATGCTCCTTGAATTGAAATTCCTTGACATTTTAATAGCCCTCGGCTTGATCAAAACTACAAAATAAATTAGAAAACATTAAATCCTGCACATGCATAATTTCATAATTGAATTTCTCAAATGACACCAGAATTTCAATAGTAACTAGAACAAAGACTCTGGCTACAAAATCCAATCACGTATACAAAAGAGTGATGAATAAATCATATGAAGTGTAACTAAATTCAATATTCAAATAACTCAACAAACCAATATGGAAATTTAAGACATGAGAATGCAATTCCATTCAATCATATTAAAGAACCGAAAGACCAGCCTAAGAGGAAGAGGAATTCAAAAACTGGTACAAATTACAAAACAGTGATAAATCCATCAATTAAAACTACCCAACAACTCATAATTCAGAAACTTCACAAAGCAAACAAGAATTTCCAACCAAAACCCAGAAATTCAGTTAGCAAAAGAGCCCCAACAACTCTCAAAATTGAAAAATACCATTAAGGATTGCAGAGATTATAAAACATACCTCCTAAAGCCAATAATCAGTCATCAAAAATGAGATAATAAAAGCAGCAAGTCCACCACTTCCAACAGACTCCTCCTAGTGATGACAAACTGAAAACAGCGGAATTCATGAACCAAAGACGAAAACAAAACAAACCCAGTTCGGCTTTTTTTTCTCACAAATGGTGGGGATACAGTGGATCCAAAGGTTAAGATTTTTCTTTTTAAAAGAGAAGAGTTCTAAGAAGAAGAAAAAATCTCTAGCCCATTTTGCGGCTTTTGAAGCCGGGAACGTAAAGTGCAATGAATCCAAAACAGATCTTCTCAGTATTATTTTATTGAAAAAGATTGCAGAGCCGAGACTTTGTGCTGCAGTCTCGGCAAAAAAAACTCTTGGCTGAAGCTTTAATGGCCGACAATGAATGCTTTTATCTCGTCTAGTCTTACTCTTCACTGTAATAATGGGCTGTTTGGTGTTGTATGAATGGACGAGTCTCTCTGTTTCTTTGTCTGGAAGTGGAGTTTCTTTGTTTATTATTGCAGTGCTTGTTTGAGAAAAAGGTTAAGGAAAACTGTGTGAAGCTTTTTAGAGAGAGAGAGAGACGGCGAAGTAGAAGTAGAAGTAGAAGTAGTATCTGTATTTCTCATGTTTTTGAAGAGAAAGAGATAAATATGGGATTTCTTGATTAGGACGGCTGCCTTCTTGGATTGGAAGGTAGGTAAGTGGAATTTTCATTTGTTCCTCTTCCTCTTCTTCTTCCTCTACTCTTTAGCCTTTATGACCATTTTTTCCTACTTCCCCCAACCTCACTACTTCTGCCCTCTCATATTACCCACTAATGTTGCTGTCATGTCATATCATACGTATCTATATTCAAAACCATTAGTCGCCAAACTAGCTCGTGCAATGCACCAAAGTTTAACAAAATGTAAACCTCTCTCTTTTTTTATTTTTGCCTTCAATATAAAATTGATAACTATGATAGCTTTTTTTTTTTCTTTTTTTTTTAAGAATCTAATTATGGTAATTATTAATGGACATTTATTATATTTGCATTTGTATATGAACTATCAATTGTTTTACACCTTTTAAAGAAAATATGATGTTGGAGGGTTTAAATATAGAATAGAAACTAAATTCAATTAATAATATATATATATATATATATATATATATATAAATGATGTGTAAAATTATGAGGTCTCAAAAACTAAAGTGATAAAATATTATAAAATTTACCAAAAGTTAAATGTTTTTAATTTTATGTATATTAAGATTATATAGATTAGTATAACATGACTTTTACATGAGATTATCTCTAACATCTTTTTTATTGAATATCAATCCCAATTTTCCATCCTAGTAATTGAAAATTTTATTGTGGAATTAGATTTATTTATTTATTGATAATGCAGTAGACTTACTTTATATAAAATTGGAATGAAACATTTTTGTGTCTTTTTTTTTTTTTTTTGTACTTTCAAAAATAATTCTATTACTTAATTAAGAGTGATTTAATTCTAAGAAAGACATAAAGCTAAATTATTATAATTTAATTTAAAATTGTCAATCAAATTCTCTCCCACTAATAATCCAAGTCCAACATACAGTCTCAAAAAAAAAAAAAAATCCAACGTACATCTACATATAAAAAATAAATAAAAATTAAACTCTCCAAATAAGAGATTGATTAAATTAAAAAAGGTTGAAAAAATTAAAGTAAAAGAGTCAATTCTCTTAATTCTTAAATAATGACAGGTTTTATACTTAAACGATTACAATTTTAATTTTTTTTATTTATTTAAAAAAAAAAAAAAAGTTCAGAAAGCGCTAGCATGTAAAGTGTAAAGGCAATTTTTTTTCAGATTCTCCAACATGATATTACCAAGAAATTGTTTTTTTTTTATAAATCAAGGATTCATATATATATATATATATATATATATATATATTGTAGGGGAGAAATTTGTTTCAGCCCCTGCAGGCTCATTGTCCTCTTTGGGTAGCCAGGCCCGCAAGGTTTTGTCCTCGGCCCCGAGTGCATGTGAGTAGTGGTACACTAGTGCAAGCTCCAGAAGCATATAAAGCACTAGTGGGGCGCTTCTCTAACCGGTGGGACTCGACGAGTACAAGTCCAAGCTAGGCGCTTGCTTGCTCGTGCCTGCACTCGGGGCCGAGGACAAAACCTTGCGGGCCTGGCTACCCAAAGAGGACAATGAGCCTGCAGGGGCTGAAACAAATTTCTCTCCTACAAAAAGCGCTTTTTGGGGTTAGGATGAGCCTTAGCTTGCCTCTGCCCCGTCTAATCGCGGTGCGGTTTTTGCCTTCGCCCCGAGTGCAGGACCAAGCAAGCGCTTAGCTTGGACTTGTAATCCCACATCGGATAGAAGAGCGCCCCACTCATGCTTTATATGCCTCTGGGACTTGCATGAGTGTACCACTACTCATGGTGCCTTACCTTTGCTTTGCAGCCAGACATCCTCCAGCCGTTTGTACTCCTCAATGCGCCTTTTTAGCTGCCTCATGTCCTCGGGAGGCTTCTTAGTCAATGATTCCCATAGTCCGAAATCCTCGGGCAATCCCATCCTAAAAGTGCTTGCAGCAATCTTCTCATTGCCCCCGCCGATCTCGTTGTAAAGTTCCCAGTACCGGCTAGCGTAACTGCGAAGGGTTTCCCTTACCTTCATTTTCATGGATAGTAATGCATCTACTAGTTGTGGTACCCGACTGCAAGTTACAAACCGAACTCCGAACTCCTATATCAACTCGGCAAAATTATGGATGGAGCCCTTCCGTAACCCATTAAACCATCTCAATGCGATGGGGCTGAGGCTTGAGGGAAACACCTTGCACATAAGTGCATCATTACAAGTATGCACAGAGACATCATCTGGATGTAGTGGTTGATGTGATCTACCGGGTCCATTTTCCCATCGTAAGAATTGAATGGAGGGCACGTAAATCTATTCGGCATTGGAGCCCGCTCAATATCGGTTGAAAACAGCGACCGAGCAACTCTACGTAGTGCGTGGCTTATTGCATCCATGGCTGCATTATGGGGCTGTCGTTCTTCTGGGGAATCTGAACCCTGGTCCGCATATTCCCGTGAGCGTGAACGGTCCCGGCATCGATGGGATTCCCGCGAATGCAAACGGTCTCGGCGTCGACGGGACTCTCGTGAGTGTGAACGTTCTCGGCACTGGCAGAAATTAGATTGATTGGACCCCGTCTCATGATGATCCTCCCCTGTATCATATCTTCTTTCTCGGTCATCTCTGTCCCTTTTCTCGCGCCTACCCTCTGCTTCCAACTCCAGATCTCTCACCAGCCTGCGTAACCGTTCAAGCTCCTCATTTCTTTCGTCAAATTGCCTGTGCCCTGAAGCATTCGATACCGTCCGTTGTGTTTGGTACGACCCCTCTCCAAGGCCGAATCGCTCTTCCTTTCGTTCACGATCCCTATCTTCGCGTCTTTTTTGCCTTCGTTCTTGCCAGGATGATCCCCGGGAAGATCCCGCTGAGTCGCTTTCAGCATCACCTCCAAAACGTCTGCCGGACATTTTCAGTGAGCGAGTCTCGGTTAAACCACAGCTTTGTAGGAGATTCCCACAGACGGTGCCAATTGTGGAGGCCTGAAGCGAGGTTGATGGGTCGATCCTCGCTTGGGCTCATAATCTATTTGTAATGTTGGCTTTGGATTTCCTACTCTGGGCGATTCTAACTTAGAGACCCAACTTAACCTCTCAAGTCTCTGAATTCTCTCCTTCTCCCTTTTGCTACTCCGGTACTCTTAACTATAAGTTGCCTCCAAAGCCTTTCAACAACCTTCTTCCTTCTTTGGTTTTTCATATTTATAGCCTCAAATTAGTGGAAGAATCATGATTACTCGCAGGGTTAGTGGGGAAGGAGGTCCAATATTATTGCTGCTAAGTAGGTGTTTGGTGGAGTATGGTAGGAGTGGCATTGGAATTGGTTCCCACTCCAAAGGATACGCCTGGCAACGATACTCCCCAGGGCACTGCTGTGCATATGAGGGGTAGCGTATCCGAACATCCTTTTTCGTGCTCGGGGTGGTTCGCCGAACATGGACCAGGTAGTGAAATAGGGAGCGTGCCACTATGGGTTGCCTGCTCAGGCTTCTGAGTACTACGATGCCTGGGTTCGTTGCATCTGTGGGTTTGGGCCGGTGCTGCGGAGAGAAAAAGATTGGGCCCATGGGTCGTACTGTTTGAGTTAGAATCTAAGGTATAAATGGGCTAGGTATCAAAGTGTCGTACAGATGTTTATTTATAGCTATCATAATTATCAGATTTCATTATTTAGATATAAAAAATAAAAGAGAAAAAATACACATATTTTATTAAACTTTTTTGTACATTGCACAGGTTATTAACTAGTAAAAGAAGAATCTAAAGTCTAAACACTTCACACATTTGAGGAATGGAAAAGCTTGAGGAGGATTTAAAATCCAAGTTGTGGGGATAAATGAGCCGAGTAGGAGTATTAGGCCGTGGGCCACACCCAAGGATGTAAGGGAGCCCGAGGATGGTCAAACAGTAAGATAAGTGTGTTGGACAATGGGTCGAGGACAAGGACAAGTAACAACGAACAAATGGTGTCTCCCGAGGATCCAAACTTCATGGGGAAGTTTTGTGTAAGGTTGGAGCCCGGTCACCTAAAGAATACCGTGCACGAGGCTACCATACTTATAAGCATAAGCTTCTAATAAAGGAGTCCACAGTAAACCAAGAAATATCTGAGAAGAAGGTTGCCACTACCACATTAAATGTTCTGCACCTAACCAACTGGCAGCATTTATGTGGAAATGACCCTAAGTAAGGATATCTCAGCTCACATCTACATGATCAACAAGTGGAAGGTTGGGATTGAAAAGAATAGGACTATATAAGGAAATGACCCCCGTGAAAAATGGGGTATGTAATCTAAAATGAAAAGGAGAAAAAGAATAGAACACCTTGTACTTAGATAAACTTGAGTGAATATAAGAACACTTCATTCTCGGATTTGATTGAGGAGTGTTATTCCCTTCAAATTGTGTTTTCTTATCTTTCTGGCACGAAGCCAATCTATTGTGGCTCATACTTGATTTGCTGAGTCTTTACCTGTAAAATCCACTCTCTAACAAATATATTGTTTTGGGCTTGTTGGGCCATCATCCATTTCTAATGGGTTGAGGGTCTAATTCTATTCCTTACAATTGGCGCCGTCTATAGGAAACAGGGAAGCATTTGTAATCTTGTTCAGTCATGGTGGGTTCAAGACCAAATTGAGAAGAATCTGTAGGATCTCAATGTCATGACCATTTTCTGAATTTAGAACGGAGGAGAGATTGTGAAGTTAGTGTGCATACAACTCATACTAGTAGGAGTCATTCAAAAACTGAGAGTCATGTGTCACATAGGGAGGAAACTAGGAATCTCCAGTTGGAGATAGACCATCTGCGCAGAAAATTATGTCGTAAACAGAGAATGGCATCTCCCTCGATCTCTAGATCTAAATCGGGGGAAGATAGTAGTTACAGCCACGATTAAGAACCCCTCCTAGTGAATCATTTTCCTACAATGAGGAATGCTATCATAAGCAAAGGAGTAAAATTCCGACCCACAGGAGTTTGGGGAATGATGCAATGAGTAGAGCTTTGCGCCAGATTTCAAAATCACCGTTTACATGAAGGATTGACAGGGCCAAACTTCCTCGTCGTTTTGCGCAGCCCACTTTTACCATTTACAATGGGAGGACTGATCTAGTTGAGCACGTCAGTCATTTCAATCAAAGGATGGCTATTCATTCAAGGAATGAGGCTTTGATGTGTAAAGTATTCCTTTCTAGATTGGGGCCTATTGTAATGAGATGGTTTGACGAGCTGGATGAAGGCTTAATTGGCTCTTTTCAAGAGTTCACTAGGGCTTTCGGGGCTCGATTTGTTACATGTAGCAAGGTTCCTTGTCCCTTAGATTCCCTGTTGTCCATGGTGATGAGAGAGGGTGAGACACTAAAAACTTACTCAGATAGGTACTGGAGACATTTAATGAGGCAGATGGAGATTTTAAAGACATGGCAATAAGGTCAATTAAGGTCGGCCTTCCTACTGAGCATGAATTGAGGAAGTCCTTGACAAAGAAACCAACGCAAAGCATGCGTCAGCTCATGGATCAGATTGATAAACATAAACGGGTCGAGGATGATCAATAGCAGGGGAAGGGGAAGGCAAAAGTGGCTCCCCCAGAATGAAGAGACTTTAGGTTTGAGAGATATAATAACAACCGACCTCGGAGAGATTTTACTGGACATACTGGGCTTCCTACTGCCCAGGTGGTCAACACAGTATTCAAGGAGCCTGTGCATTAGATTCTTGAGAAGATAAAGGTTGAATCATACTTCAAGTGCCCAAATAAAATGGGAGGTGACCCCACGAGGCGTAATCAGGGTCTTTATTAACAATATCATCAAGACTGTGGACACACTACAGAAGATTGTAGAACTTTGCGTGACTATTTGGAGCAGTTGGTCAAGATCGGGAAGTTGAGACAATTTTTGCACTAGCCTTCTAGACAGGGGAGTCAGACTGGGTTGGCGTATTGTTAAGACATATGTGTTTCACTTGTTAAAGAATATATGTCATTCTTTTATGTAATTGGCTAATCCTTTGACAAAACGCACTTTACTTGTAATTGGGTAGTTCTAGGTGTTTTTAATATTTCAAGAAACAAGGTTTCAAGATCAAGTGTTGAAGTCATCAAGTCTGTCCAGGAAAACAAGCTGATAGTGCAAATTCATTAAATCTTGACAGCTGTCTCGACAGCTGCATCTATCGAGCTTAAGAAAGCTGTCCAAGCCCGTAAGCTCGACAGCTTCTCGACACCTCCTATCTGTCGAGGTTTATAAAAATCAGAATTCTGATCTGATTTCTTGGGATCCGTGAATGTGTCTTTGGGCCTTCTTTTCTCCTAACCCTAGACATATAAAAGGATTGTTTTAAGGGCCGTCAAACAGTTCGCAAGTTGCACAAGCATTGAGAAAACTCTGTTGAAGCAAATTGTGACCAGAGACGAAGTTCTTGCCCTAGTTCATCTCTTCTGAAGAAGTTGCTGTGTATTTGCACCTTTGGGTTTTGTGACCAAGCATCTTCTTGATCTTCATCGTGTAGGATGAACTGAAGAACTTCGCAGCTAACCTCTCTTTCAATTGGTGTTGAAGTCACGTACTGGGATCCGCGCGTTAGTCACGTACTTGGGAGCCATGCATTAAAAAGGGAGAACTGTCACTACAGAACAAGTCCAATTGGGTATTGGGGTAAGGGTTCAACTGTAGGTTGGTAAGGTACTTGGGATTCCTTTACTTGTAACCGCTTGTTGTGATAATAGTGGAGTTTCGGGAGTGGTGACCTGAAAATCACCCGGTGGGGTTTTTGCCGTCAGGTTTTCCCTATTCGTAAACAAATCACCGTGTCATTTAATTTCCGCTGCATATTTAGTTATTTGGTGATTTGTTTGTGCTACCACGTGTTTGCATGTTAAATTGATTAATTAAATAACTTGGCTAATTAATTAATTGGTTTAATCACAAGGGGTCATTCAGTTTGTGGCCTATCAAGTGGTATCAGAGCAGACACACTCTGATTAGGTTTAATCTTTGCTGTGTTAATCCATTGACCCCTGTTTGTCATGGATAGAGGACAGTCATTAATCATACCTCCTTTATTTGATGGCACTAACTATGCATATTGGAAAGTACGCATGAGAGCTTTCTTGCAGTCTTTAGATGAGAAGGTGTGGCAAGCTGTAGAGATTGGCTGGACCAAGCCAAAAGAAGTGTCGGCCGATTGGGATGAAGCCAAGATCAAGGCGGCAAACTTCAACAGCAGAGCGTTGAATGCCTTATTTAGCGTTGTCACCAATAAGGAATTCAAGAAGATATCCTCTACTGAAACTGCAAAGGATGCATGGACCATCCTCCAGACAACCTATGAGGGTACAAAGGCTGTCAAGGATTCAAAGCTTCAAAGGCTCACTACAAGCTTTGAAGAAATAAAGATGGAGGATGATGAGTCGTTTAATGAGTTCTATGCCAAGCTCAAGGACATAGTGAACTCAGCCTTCAATCTTGGGGAAACCATTCCTAAAACCAAGATTGTAAGGAAAGTGCTCAGATCTCTACCCAAGAGATTCCATGCGAAGATTACTGCTATAGAGGAATCAAAGGACATTGACACGATTCCTTTAACTAAGCTGGTTGGAAACTTGCAGACCTACGAGCTAGGATTATCTAGGATTTGCAAGTCGGGTAAAGGCAAGAGCATGGCCTTGAAGGCACAGAGCAGTGACACAGATGAGTCTTCCGATGATGAAGATTCCAAGATGAAGTCTTGCATTACAAGGCAGTTCAAGAAGTTTATGAAGAATGCCAATGGAAGGAGCTTCGGTAAGGACCGCAGACAATCCAGTTCCTTTCAGTCTAAGGGCCAAGATAAAGGGAAGAAGGATGCAAGGGATGATGGTCAGTACACTGTTCCTGTAGGACCAAAGTGCTTTGGATGTCATGGATTCGGTCACATGAAGCATGAATGCCCCACATATCTCAAGAGCATTGGGAAGAGTAAGGCACTTGCTGCAACCTTGAGTGACACTGAGTCTGAAGATGATTCCGATAATGAGGATGACAGAATCTTAAATGCCTTCATTGCCACAGTCAATCCTACTAAAGGTATTGTTGATGAAGTGGAAGAAGAAGAAGAATTGGTGGATTATAAGTGTGAGAAGATGGATAATCAAGATGATATCCATTCAGCCTATGAGAAACTATACAAGCTCTCTGAGAAGCATGAGAAACTGTATAGGCTGACCACCAAGAAGCTCAGTGATGTGGAACTTGATCGTGAAGAGCTTTCCACAAAGTTTGATGAAGCTAGTCAAATAATTGGTGCACTGAGATTTGAGAACAATTTATTGGCTAAGAAGACCAAGAAGCTTGAAGCGGAGCTGTTTCAAGTCAGAGCTCAATTGGAGAGGACTTCAAGTGCAAAGCTTGATGAGATGCTCAGCAATCAGAAATCTACTTCGGATCGAACAGGTTTACGGTATGGTCTTTCTTCCTCTAATACTGCTTCTACTAGTGCTACTGTTTTTGTTTCTCCTGCTAATAATACTGAAATTGAAAACACTGATGTTAAAACTGAATTAGCTAGTGAGAACCTAGACAAGGGTAAATCTATCTTAGGAGCACCCCCTAAACAGGATAAGAAAGATATTAAAAACCCTAGGGCTAAGAAGGCTAACTCTCAAAAGCCAAAACAGAAGAAGCAGCATCTTTGTCATCATTGTGGAGCTGCTGGTCATACACGACCAAATTGTTATAAGTGGTTAGCCACTCAATAGAGCAACGGCATGATAGCATCTGGAAGCCAAAATCAGCTTCAATCCTCTCTTGCTCCTCTTGGAGATCTTCTGAAAGCCCTCATGTTCCTTTCGAACTTGAACGGTTTCAATTCTTCCCCCTCACCACCGGTTCAAGGGTTCAATCAAAGGAAAGGTTCTTCCAAGGTGTGGAAGAAAAAGGACTCTAAGTGATTTTATCACTTTCTTCTATCTTCTTGTTTTTGTTTGTTGCATTACTTGTGTGTTTTGCATTTTTTTTTTGAGTCAGTCTAGTTTTATGCTTTGCTTTGATAACATGTTTTTGTTTGTTTATTTTCAGTTTTGTTTATTTTGTTTTTGATATAAAAAAAAAATTGAAAAATTGAAAAATACAAAAACAGTGTGTGTTTTGTGTACTTTGGTATTTGTGTACCTTGGATGGCTATTAAAACAAAATTTTCTAAATTTTGTATCTTTTGTAGCTTAGATGAGCATCTCTATGCACAACTAAGCAAGTGAGCTTTGTGGCTCTTGTTTGTGATGAGTAAGATTAAGTTATCTCTTGAACTTAACACTCGTATCACTCTTTTTGACGGGTAGGACTAGAAAATCCTAAGAGAAAGGCATAAATGACCATCTCACCACTGTTGCCCGCCAATCATAATATGACACCTGTATGCTTCGGCATAGCAAAAGTGCAGTGTCATAGACACCTGTATGCTTCAGCATAGCAAAAGTGCAGTGTCAAAGACATCCGTATGCTTCGGCATAGCAAAAGTGCAATGTCTATGCTTAACATGTTGGGTATTTCTTTTCTCTCTTCTATATGCCCATGCATGATATGCTAAATAAAAGAAAATATGCAAAGAAAATAAAAAGCAAAAAGATTAAAATGCTTTAAATATGATTGCAAGCGTGTTTTCTAGGAGATGTGGGAGTTATAGGATGTACCTCAAAGGTGATAGTCCCCATCAAACAGTTATGATTGTGTTTGAGTTAAAGTTATTTTCTCATATCTCAGATCGTCATAACATGTATACACATATGCAATCTTGCGATTTTTTTCACACACAACACGCAATATTCTTTGCTACTCTTGATACATGTGCAGGTACAATGTAATTTGGCCATCACAAGTGTTTACATGTGCTAATGTATGCTCACTAAACTGTCTTGACTTGTTTTTGAAAAATAAAATTGGTTAGACTTGTTTAGTGTGTGTGTGTGTTTCTAAGGATCCATATGCTTAAAATTTTTGTTGAGAGATGATTTTTAAGAGCTTAATATGTTGATTGGATCATTGGTTGAGGTGCATGTTGGATTGCATTCATGTCTTGTTTTTCACTTCTAGAAAAACTGTTTTTAAAAGCAAGCTCGACACCTCTTCGATACCTAGCTATCTGTCGAGATTCTTAAGCTTTTTTCCTTATCGCAATCTCGATACCTCTTAGACACCTGGTGGATCGATCGAGAAAGTTTCTGTCTCCTCGATACCTTCTCGACACCTGGTGGATCGATCGAGCTTCTGTTCTTGGTTCTAGTGTTTATTCCTCGATACCTCCTCGACACCTGTAGCTGTCGACGTTCTTTTTCTCGACACCTTCCTCGACAGATGTCTTGACACCTCTCGATACCTCATCTGTCGAGATTTACTGAGGATGCTATATAAGCCCTGTTCGCGATCCAGTTCTCATTTCTCGATCTCTCTCGATCTGTCCGCGACTGTTCACCTCCCAAACTCTGTTTTCTCACTCAAAACCTTCAACCCACGTGATTTTCGGCCCTTCCTTGCTTCAAATCACTTGGTATGATCTCTTTTCCCTTCATTCTTCATGCATTTTATGTTTTGAATCTTAGGTTTTGGGGTTTTTGAAAAATTTTGGGGTTTTTCAAAATTGATGAGTGTTTCTAGAAATTTTGGACTGGGTTTTCATTTAAATGTGTTCAAAATGTCATGCATTGCATCACATTTGCATTAGAATGGTATTTTCATGCATTTAGATGTGTGTACTATGTTTGTGTGCTGGTAGGTTTGGATTGGGCTAAGCCAATGATGAAATTTCTTTTGCATGTCACATGTTCATGCATCCCCATGCATACGTACTCTCTATTCAATATATTTGATATATTTGAATTGCTTTGGGACTTTTCTGATTGTCTCTTTCTTTCTCTCTCTCTCATTCTGTTTACGTTAGTAGTGTCTATGGCACTTAAGCATAAATTTACTTCGACTCGGAACCCTCTGCATTCTGGAGCTTCTTCATCTTCTGATTCTGCTCCTCTTAATCTTCGGTTCCGTGATGCTGATGCCCACAAGGAATTTTCGGAGAACTTCTCTAGATGAGGTGTTCATTCGGAATGCCAAGTCATTTTGGTGGACTTCGTTGATACTGACCTTCCTTCTGTCATTCATAGTAGGGATGGGAGTCACTGTGTGACGTCCCGGTCACATGTCCTCTCGTGCTCATTCAGGAGTTTTACTCCAACATGCACGGGATTGATCGTTCAGTACCTTTCTTTTTCACTCGCGTTCGAGGTACGCGCATCCCTGTCACATCGCAGCTTATTGCAGATGTGCTTCTGGTTCCTAGGATAGAGTTTCTTGACTATCCTTTTTGTGAGCGTTTGAGGACTATGTCCAAGGATGAGCTCATATATGCTTTCTATAAGCGCCCTTCGGAGTGGGGTGAGCGTCAGTTCACATCATGTCGGCCTTTTGCTAAAGGTCCTAGATTCTTAAACATGGTGATGACTTTTGTACTTCATCCGCTTTCTCATTACAACTCTATCACAGAGCCTCGTGCTTGATTTTTGTTATCCCTCCTTGAGCATCTTACCATAGATTTTCCTTCTCATTTCATTTTGTCCATTATAGATGTTTATTTGGATGCGGCGACCCGTGATAAGCTCATCTTTCCTTCTGCTATCATGAGGATTCTACACCATTTTTCCATCCTTTTTCCCGTGTCCAACCATTTCACTTTCATGTGTGCCATAGATGCCGCTATCATAAAACGTAGTGAGGCTTAGTTTAGGTCGAGACAACTGGATGCCAATCCTCCCTCCCGTTCAGCTCCATCCTAATCTGCTCCATCTACATCCGCTTCTTCTTCCTCTATGAGTGATGTTTCACTTGGAGACATCATGACGCAGCTGCAGTGCATGGATGCTCGCCTTGATACACTCTCCACTGAGTTGTATCAGGTGAATATTCGTGTTGGTCATGTTGCACCATGGGCAGTTTTGCTCCTAAGGCTACTCCTTCACCACCTCCTCCAGCGGCTTTTGATTCTGAGGATGATGATGATAATGGTGATGACGATGATGCTTCGGATAATGATGATGGAGATGCTAGCTCTACTGATGAGATGTCTGCTTGACACTCTACCCTTTGTCACTCGTGACAAAAAGGGGGAGTAGTTGTGGGGATATGAGAGTAGTCATCTTAGGGTGAGAGTTAGTAGAGGACATTTTTGTTAGATGGAGTGTTGATACTGTTGATACTTGAGGGATGTAGTGAGGATATGATGTATCTTTTCTTTTCTTACTTTTTAGATACATTGTTCTTGTATATGAGGTCTTGTGACCAGTTTTTACATACATTGTACTTATTTTCTCTATATGTGGATGTATGTTTCTTTCACCTATCTCTACATGTGTTGTTTCTTCTCTATCTTTATACACATGTTTCTTATATTTGTATGCAATCTATTATTTCTGTTTCACACAAGATGCCTTGATGAGTTTTGTTTAAAGTGTTTCAGAAATATAGGTTGTCAAAGTCTACTTGCCATAAACTCTTTTCTTGCAAAGTTTTTCAAGGGTTTGTGTTAGGATAGATTTTATTGTATTCAACAAGTGAATACGAGTTGAGTGATTTATGACTTCTCTCATATGTTCATTTGTTTGTTGTGGTTTTGTCATGGATTGCCAAAGGGGGAGATTATTAGGACATATGTGTTTCACTTGTTAAAGAACATATGTCATTCTTTTATGTAATTGGCTAATCCTTTGACAAAACGCACTTTACTTGTAATTGGGTAGTTCTAGGTGTTTTTAATACTTCAAGAAACAAGGTTTCAAGATTAAGTGTTGAAGTCATCAAGTCTATCCAAGAAAACAAGCTGATAGTGCAAATTCATTAAAGCTCGACAACTATCTCGACAGCTGCATCTATTGAGCTTAAGAAAGCTGTTCAAGCCCGTAAGCTCGACAGCTTCTCGACAACTTCTATCTGTCGAGGTTTATAAAAATTAGAATTCTGATCTGATTTCTTGGGATCCGTGAATGTGTCTTTGGGCCTTCTTTTCTCTTAACCCTAGACATATAAAAAGGATTGTTTTAAGGGCCGTCAAACAGTTCACAAGTTGCACAAGCATTGAGAAAACTCTGTTGAAGCAAATTGTGACCAGAGACGAAGTTCTTGCCCTAGTTCATCTCTTCTGAAGATGTTGCTGTGTATTTGTACCTTTGGGTTTTGTGACCAAGCATCTTCTTGATCTTCATCGTATAGGATGAACTGAAGAACTTTGCAGCCAACCTTTCTTTCAGTTGGTGTTGAAGTCGTGTATTGGGATCCGCGCATTGGTTAGTCATGTACTTGGGAGCCGTGCATCAAAAGGGGGAACTGTCATTACAGAACAAGTCCAATTAGGTATTGGGGTAAGAGTTCAACTGTAGGTTGGTAAGATACTTGGGATTCCTTTACTTGTAACCGCTTGTTGTGATAATAGTGGAGTTTCGGGAGTGGTGACTAGAAAATCACCCAGTGGGGTTTTTGCCGTCAGGTTTTCCCTATTCGTAAACAAATCACCATGTCATTTAATTTCCGCTGCATATTTAGTTATTTGGTGATTTGTTTGTGCTACCACGTGTTTGCATGTTAAATTGATTAATTAAATAACTTGGCTAATTAATTAATTGGTTTAATCACAAGGGGTCATTCAGTTTGTGGCCTATCAAGTATCAAAGGTGTCACGACCCAAACCTGTACTTCAGGATTTAGAGCATGACCGGCATGTTAATATCAAGTTTACCTCAATACTAACACGAACCAACCTGATCTGAAAGTGCTTATCAAGAATTTGTTTCTTGAATTCCTGCTTATTTTCTTACATAAAAACCATAATATACAAAAATGATGAAAACCTGAAATTTCATTTCCTTTGAACTTTGAAAGATTACCACTTGGCTAAAACGTCAGGTATTCATGTAAGTATTACATAGCTAAACGTATAACAAAACTCTTATTACAACCCTAACCCCAAAGACATACAACTGGGGTTCAAAACAAGCTAAAATACTGAATTACATTGTGCTCAAGAATCAAGTACATCTTGATTCCTCCTATACAACAAAAGAGCTAAACTACAATACAACGAAAACTCTACATTCTAACAAACGAGAATCACGAAATTCTTGCCACCTCTAATACTCTTGCTGCTTCTAGGAAAAACCTGTGCACTGAAATATAATAGGGTGAGCTGCGAAACTCAGTAAGGTTTTAAGCTCCATGGGCCCTTGATAAGAATGCATGTAAATCAAATATTTTATGGATATGCCAACTTTAATAAAATAGTCTTCATACTATTCTTATTGTTCTTAAAATAATTTACGAGCTTTTAGATGAACATACTTCATTTTCCTTTCATATAATCATAAAAGGACATAATAAGGAACGTAAACATAGTTCAATAACCTTATCTTTGAATAGACTGTAAATATTTTATCATAACTTCTCATTAAACTTATAACACATTTAATATACCTTTCTTATCATCATACTTTTCTTATAATTTCCAAATAGCTCAATAGCTCATTTATAATACATATTAGTTAATCCAATTGTAAGTCTGTCACAACTTTAGGAGGCTTCCAGCACAGAGTGACAGGCATCCAACATTCCCACATTGCTAGGTAATTTCGGAATCATATCATAATACATCTTTTCAACCATGGGGGTAGGTTGACATCCTCCACAAGTTGACTGTTACCAACAAGGGCGGGTACAGCAGAGCCAGTCCCACTTATAATGGCCAAATAGAATCTTCATGGAAATACCAGTACTATAACCCCTACTGGCTGAGTTCAGATCATAGCAAGGGAATAACTGAAAACCATATTTTTTTGATAACTTTGCTTTTACATAAATGTTTCACAACAGTAGCATATCCACTTCATTCTTAAATATCATGTTCGTGATATAAATAATAGTATCAATATGCTAAAATTATTATGTATATAAGATTGAATAACTCACGAACACATATTTTACTTAACTCATGCTTATACGTAATATCTCTAAATAAAAACTTTAATGCATAATACTTTTCTAAATAATATTTATACTTATCAAAAGCACATGTCACAAATCCCTTACCTGAAAACAGAAGACGCGAGAGATTGTACAAGAGGAGCTCAAGTGTCCGTGTCCTCGTTCTCGTCACCTAAATGAAAAACCAAAACTTATTACTGACAAACTATTCCTAAGTATTTAAACTTATATCTCAAACACAACCTAACTCTCAAACTCAAGAAAATCTTAATTCTCATCACATAAAGTTCCCCAAAGCACATGATACAATCATCAAACACATTATGCATCCAAACCATAGAGAAACCAAGACATAAAATTTATATATGATCCAAACATACCAAATGATGAGCATATTAAATTATAGCTCAAAACATTCACCCTAGCTTCAAAATTAAATCCACAAAGTCAGAGTTATCCTACCTTGTTTACTGCTCATTACAGCAGCAAAAGCCCTATTTGTAAAATACGAATGGGCTGTTCACACACATCCAAAAGTCATGAAATTTTACACTACTCCCCTGTATGTCCAGTATATACCATAAAAATTTCAGAGTCAAAGAATAAAACCATGATTTATTAAAAATCATACAAGGCAGCATACTCAAATTTGTCCTGACAGAATTTCTTGCAAATTAAAAATTAAACTATTATTTTTATACTCATCCAAATGCTATGAGACCACTTCCATAACAATCATGTGTGTCTTAGAATTCATAAAAACTACTCCTAGCATCCTAATTCACAGAAAATGATTTAATACAGAATTTTCTTGTTGTAAACATCAAATCTGTCACAGTGACAGCTTCAACACATGTTCTTTCTAAAATCATCAACAAATAGCAATTGGCCTTTATTTCATTTGGGTATTTTTATACCTATACAATACATATTAAAATACCCTAATAAGCATCCAATAGACCATAACACCATCACTCTTTCAACTTACAAAAACAGAATCACAAATTCAGCTTCCAAAATCAGAACAGAGAATAAAGAATGAAAATAAACAAACAATTATACTATCCAAATACACAAAATCAGATGAGGTTTAATTTACTTATCCACACACTTTGAAGATGAAACCTTAGTGTTTAGGCTCTTAATTTCTTCTTAGAGAAACTAGAATTTTCGGTGAGATAGTGAGGGAGAGATGTTGCCGTGTAAGAAGGGAAGAGAAGAAAAAAGAGAAGAAAGAAGCAAATGAAAGATAAACAAAGATGTTTCTGGTTCAGCAAAAGAAGATAAGAAGAGTGGACCTTGGGGTGTTCACCGTGGATTTTGAGAGAAAGACTCAAGAGAGCTTCCTAGCTCTTTCCTTAGGAGAAAAGAGGGCAAAGTGTGCTGACTTTTCTGATTTGTGTGTGTACCCGTGGAAAATAGAGGAAAAATTGCTTCTTGGATGTTCTAGTGTCTTGAGAAAAACCAAGGAAGAATTGAAGTGGCTCTTGGTGATTGCATGGCCGGCCAAGTCTTGGCCTTTTGATTTGTCAACATGCATGATCCTTTAGCATTACTTGTGTTGAATTCTCATTAGTTGCATGAGTGAAATTTTCACAATCACATCTCATGCATCATATGCCTAATTAAAACAGCATCTATGCATCCTACTAAGTATATATTTATAATACAACTAGCCATTTTAATTATTTATAATCTTCAAAAAAATCAAAGTTTCATATACTTAAAAGTAATTAAGATAATAACATGCATATAAATCTATAAAATTAAATATGCAATTAGGGGTCCGTTTGGTTTCCGTAAAATATTTTCCGGAAAATGAAAATATTTTCAAGTGTTTGGTTGTATTATGAAAATTGTTGTGGAAAATATTTTCATGTGTTTGGTTCTATTAGGAAAATGCTATTTTCCTACAATTTTTTCACATTTTCTCAGCATCCAAACAAATTTTATTACAAAAAATTTCAACATCACAGCCAATTCAACAACAAATTCCGGCAACAACAACCACAACAACAACAACAATCAGTTCATCAAAAAAAAAAAAACAACAACAACAATTAAACTTTAAAAAAAAAAACTGAGAGATCGAGGAAGAGGAAGCGATGGGTCTGGGTCGACGACGATCGACGATTGACAGCGCGGCGCGGTGCGACTCGCCGGTGCGAAGAGCGCTGGGTTCTGGGTTCGAAGGAGATCGACGATCGGCGACAGCTTCTGGGTTCGCCGGTGCGAGATCGAAGGCAAGATCGCGAGATCGAAGGCTAGATCGCGAGATCGAGCGAAGGTGATCGAAGGCGATCGCTGGCGATCAAAGGCGAGATCGACGCAGTGCGATCGAAGGCGAGATCGGCGCGGTGCTCGGGGTTCGCCGGCGACGTCTCTGGCGTGATCTGGGCTCCTCGGCGCGGTGCTCGTGCTCTCTTTCTCTCTCTGTGTCTTCGTGCTCTCTCTTTCTCTCTGTTTTCTGGAAGCTATTTGAAGTGAAAATAGATCCGGAAATCATTTTCACCTTTGACTCACGGTCAACTGAAAATGATTTTCGGAAAATTGGTTTTTCATGCGCAACCAAACACCCGAAAATATAGAAAAGCATTTCCGGAAATGAATTTCACCCAAAACAAACGCAGCGTAGGTTGGGGTGTTACAAAAGGGAATCTTCCTCGAGACCGTCCCTGGGAACAATCAATGTTATCCTGGCAGCCCCAGGTAGGATTGGAGCATGTCCATCTGGGGTAATGTCCATAGCACAACCATGTACCAAAGACTCGATTCCTGAGTTTAAATGAGAGAGAATTAAAGTCCGACTAGCCTTGAGTTTTTCTGATGATGATAAGGTGGGAACAGTTCAGCCACATGATGACGCCTTAATGGTTACCCTTCGAATAGGAGGGTATGATGTAAGGAGGGTCTTGGTAGATCAGGGTAGTGGTGCAGAGATCATGTATCCCAACCTATACAAGGGACTTAATCTGAAGCCTGAGGATCTAGTTAGCTACGACTCCCCTCTAGTGGGGTTCGACGGGTAGATCGTTATCCCAAAGGGCTTGATCAGGCTGCTTGTTCAAGCAGGGTCAGAGGGTGAATCCTCGGCCACCCCAGAAAGGGCCTTGTAGCAATTAATAGAGGTAGAAACATCCTCGGACGTTGTAGATGGAGGAGTGAAATGTGAGGAGTTAAAGAAGGTTATCATTGATGCTGATGCAGAGAAGTATTTCCAAATTGGAGTTCAACTGCCTACTTGGGAAAAGGAGGAGTTGCTGGCTTTTCTTAGAAAGAACGTTGATATATTTGCATGGAATGCTTATGAAGCTCCCGGGGTGGATCCGAATTTCATTTGTCATCATCTGAATGTCAACCCAACGATGAACCCTAAGAAATAACCACCTCGATGCTCTTCTAAAGAACATGTCGAGGCTGTTAAGGAAGAAGTAATAAAACTTAAGCATGCAAGGGCGATTAAGGAGGTCTTTTACCCAAAGTGGCTAGCCAATACAGTTGTGGTGAAGAAGAAGTCAGGAAAATGGAGAGTTTGTGTAGATTTTACCGACTTGAATAAAGCTTGCCCCAAGAATCCTTTCTCTATCCCTTGGATAGACCAATTGGTGGACGCTACGGTCGGTCATTCTCGGATGAGCTTTTTGGATGCCTTCCAGGGGTACTATCAGATACCATTAGCTTTGGCTAACTAGGAGAAGACTGCTTTCATGACGCCCACTGGGAATTATCACTACCAAGTAATGCTATTTGGATTGAAGAACGCTGGGTCTACTTACTAAAGGATGATGACTAGAATGTTTGAGTCTCAACTTGGAAAGCATATTGAAGTTTACCTCGACCATATGGTTGTGAAGAGTAAGATTGTAGTCGAGCATTTGAATGATCTCAAAAGTGTATTCGAGATATTGAGGAGACATAAGTTGTGTCTCAATGCTTCGAAGTGTTCCTTTGGCGTCAGCTCTGGTACATTTTTGGGCTATATGATCATGCGACGTGGAATTGAGGTTAATCCTGATCAGATTAAGTCGATAAATGATTTACGACCTCCTCAAAATCCTAAAGAAGTACAAAAGTTGACTGGGATGACTGCTGCCTTGAACATATTCATTTCTCGGTCAGCAGATAGAAGTAGACCATTCTTTCAGCTCCTTCACAAATGGAAGGGATTCGAGTGGACTGAAGAGTGTAACCTTGCTTTTGAGGAGCTAAAGGAGTATCTGTCTCGACCACCTATTCTTTCTTGGCCGAAAAAGGAAGAGGTTCTTTTTGCTTACATTGCAGTAACATGTCATGCAATGAGTTTAGTTTTGGTCAAAATAGAGGCTGGCTTCCAGAAACCGGTCTATTATGTAAGCAAATCTTTGCAAGGCAGAGATTCATTACTTGCCACTGGAGAATGCCATTTTCGCCATAGTGGAAGCAACGAGAAAGCTCCCTCACTACTTCAAGGCGCATACTGTGGTGGTTTTCACTCAACTTCCTTTACAATCATTACTTCGGAAGTCTGATTATACGGGAAGGATCGCCAAGTGGGAGACGATTCTAGGGGCATTAGACATAAAGTACATGCCTCGCATCGCTATTAAGGGACAGGTCCTTGTAGACTTAGTGGCAGAATTCAATGAACACCCAGAAATAGGTGTCGTCGAGAAGGTGGAATTAAAAGGGGTGCAGGTCACAGTGGTCGCGGTTCATGAATGTCCATCATGGAAACTTTATGTTGATGGGGCGGCTAACCAAAAGGGGTCGGGGTTGGGGATAGTGATAGTATCTCCAAATAGAATTACTATTGAAAAATCCTTTAGGTTGGGCTTCTCAGCCACTAATAATGAGGTTGAATATGAAGCCTTGCTGACTGGGGTAGCTATGATCAAGAAACTGGGTGGAAAAATTGTTGAGGTTTTCTCGGACTCAAGGTTAGTCATTGGGCAAATTAAAGGTAAGTTGGAGGCCAGGGATCAGAGGATGCAAGGGTATTTGGGTAAAGCTCGGCAATTACAATCTAGCTTTGAGTCTTTCCCTATACAGCAAGTCCCGAGGAGTAGGAATACTCATACAGATTCTTTGGCAACCTTGGCAACCTCTTACCGGCAAAATCTTCCACGGGTTATCCTCATCGAGGATTTGGTGAGGCCTGCCGAGTTGGGGGTGATGAAAGTCGGAGTATACCAGATAAGGGTTGGTCCTAGTTAGATGGACCCCATAATTTTATTCTTGAAAGAAGGAGCATTACCTCTTGAAAGTGGGGAGGTAGAAAAGATACGAAGAAAAGCTCCCCGTTTTTGGCTGTCCGAGGAACAGAAGTTGTGTAAACGCTCTTTTTTAGGGCCGTACTTACTTTGTGTCCATCCTGAGGCGGTGGAGCCACTTTTGGAGGATCTGTATGAAAGGATTTGTGGAAGTCATACAGGAGGCAGATCGTTGTCACATAGCGCTCTTACTCAGGGTTACTGGTGGCCAAGTATGCAAAGAGAAGCACAAGATTATGTTAAAAAGTGTGACCAGTGCCAAAGGTTTGCTCTAAACATTCATCAGCCTGGAGGCGTACTGAATCCTTTGTCTAGTCCATGGCCATTTGCACAATGGGCTTGGATATTGTAGGGCCATTTCCTCGAGCAATAGGAAACCAAAGGTGGCTTCTTGTTGGAACAGATTACTTCACAAAATGGGTTGAGGCTGAGCTATTGTCTAATAACAAGGATGTTGATGCAAAAAAGTTTATCTAGAAGAATATTGTTACCCAATTTAGGATTCCCCATACTCTTATCTCGAACAACGGGCTCTAGTTTGATAGCAAGGCCTTCAAGAGGTATTGTGGTGAGCTTGGCATTTGAAATAGGTATTCAACCCCAGCCTATCCGCAAGGGAATAGGTAAGCTGAGGCTATCAATAAGGTTATAGTTAGTGGGCCGAAAAAAAGGTTGGATGAGGATAAGGGTAGATAGGTTGAAGAACTCCCATATGTCCTTTGGACATATCCGACAACTCCTCGTCATTCAATAGGGGAAACACCGTTTTCCATGACCTATGGTTTCGAGGCCGTGATCCCTTTGGAGACAGGATTTTCGACATTAAGGAGAAGCCTATTCGATCCCAACAACAATGATCAGTTACTACGGGAGAGTCTGGATTTAATTGACAAACGAAGAGAAGTGGCCATGGTCCAACTGGCACATTATCAACAGAAGCTTAAGCAAGGGTACAACATGGGGGTGAAGGTCAGACCATTAGCACCGGGGGATTTGGTGTTGAGAAGGGTGGTAGGAACTGTAAAGAACCCATCCTAGGGAAAACTAAGATCTAATTGGGAAGGGTCATACCGCATTACTTCGGTGGCCAGAATAAGAGCTTATTTTTTGGAGTATTTAGATGAAAATGTTGTACCACGTCTGTGGAATGTAAATAACCTTCGAAGATACTGTTATTAATGAAAGGCAATCTTGCCGTCTTTTATCTTGATTATTATTGCCTAAGTTCTTTCTTATTTTTCTAAGTATTAAACAGAATCTCGGTCATGCCTGGTTCCACGGACCATAGAACTTGGGTAAATTAATACCTCTTATTTATCTATGTATTAAACAGAATCTCGATTATGCCTGGTTCCTCGGACCACATACCTTGGGTAAATTAATACCTCTTATTTTTCTAAGTATTAAACAGAACCTCGGTCATGCTTGGTTCCTCGGACCACATACCTTGGGTAAATTAATATCTCTTATTTTTCTAAGTATTAAATAGAATCTCGATCATGTCTGCTTCCTCTGACCACATATCTTGGGTAAATTAATACCTCTTATTTTTCTAAACATTAAACAGAACCTCGGTCATGTCTGGTTCCTCGGATCGCATACCTTGGGTAAATTAATACCTCCTATTTTTTCTAAGTATTAAACGAGAATCTCGGTCATACCTGCTTCCTTGGACCACGTACCTTGGATTAATTAATGATTTTTATTTATTCAAGTATTCAATAAAATCTCGACATTGCATGGCTCAACGGATTGGGCACATTACTAACTAAAGTGTTAGCTTGTCAATTGCTTGAATTGTGTAAGTATATTGGAACGGTGTTATGCTAGTTTTCTTTAATCTTTGGGATCTACAGTGTTGTTTCATGCTTGAATACTTAACCGTATTTAGTAGTAAACAGTCAGCAGTAAAAGTTGTACATAAGTAGCAGGTACTTAGTGAAAACTAAAATTTTTCATTAAATTATGCCTTGGTAAGGCAGAAGAAGTACATGTTTATAAAAAAAAAAAAAATAAAAAAAGTAAAACATGAAGAGCAAAACAAATATAAGCTGGAGCAACAATGTCCTATCTATTAGCAGGTGGTGGGGGGTCAGCCTTAGTTGTTGACTGAGAAGAAGGTTCAGGCGCTTTGTCCTTGGCTGCCTCCTTTTCCTTGGAAGCCTCTTTGGCTGCTGGTGGAGGCTTAGAATGTTCAGGTGCTTTGTCCTTGTTTGCCTCTTTTTCCTTGGCCTTTATGTTTTCATTGCCAGGCTCCTTGGAGGGCCTTGGGGTGGCTTTAAGGGTACAGCATCAGCAAGCTGCAAGCTGAACAGTGTCAGGCACTTTAGGAGCAGTAGTTGCCTGGGAGCTAGGCTAGGTTGTTATGCACAGTGTTGGAGGGTAGAAGATATTTTCTGTCTTCCTTAGGTCCAAAGAAGCACTCACCCCAACCAGGTTCAATGCCTCAGTCCGTACCTGAAGGCAGTAACCTCGACAAACTCCTGTGACTTGGGCTCTTAGAATGTCTTCGATCTCTTTAACCCCGATATCATAGCCATTTTGCTTAGCCCGAGCAGCAACCTCCTCCTTCTTTTCTAACTCTTTTTTCTGAGCTTCTATTTGCTCTCTAGCAATCGTTAGTTGCTCCTCGGCCTTACGCAACTGCTGACGCTAGTCCTCGGCTTGTTTTTCAGCACCAGCTAGAGTGGCTTCTGTGCTTTTCCTTTCCCCATTTTCCTCAATCAGTTTTGTGTTGAGCTATTTAATTCTCTTCTCGGCCACAACCAAGGTCTTAACGGTAGATATTAGACTAGCCTCCTCGTCCTTCAATTGGGCATGGGCCCTGTCCACCCATTCCTCAGCAATATTTGTTGTCTGGATCGCCTAAAAAAAATAATAATAACAATGTGAAGACAAAAAAGTAAGTTAAACCCATCAAGTGAAAGGGGGTAATGATAGTAAGTAAATAACTTTTGCAAGCTAATGAACTAAGCTATTTACCATAGCCAGGTCCCTTTTTAGAGTTAGGAAAACTTCATACTTCTTTAGGGTCCTCAGGTCGGCCATGTCTTAAGGCAAAAGTAGAGGTTGTTCCAGGGCGTCAGCAACATAGCCTACTTTCCCTTTCTGAAAATCCCTGATGGAGGAATCCAAAGGGAGTGGGGCCCCATCGAGCTTAAGCACAGGATTCCAGACCGGAATCCTAGGGCGGCGATCAGCAACTATGTCTGCACCCGAGACTTCTGGCGTGTTCTTCCTTTATGCCCCTTTAGCGACCTTTGCTCCTCTCTAGGGCTTAAGGTCCTTAGGGGCAATTTCACCCTCCTCGGATGCCTTTTTCCCTTTTTTCTCCCTTTTTCTTTTCTTTTCTGGCTATTCAGAAGAGGAAGTATGAGCAAGGAAGGGAGTGGGAGGCCGAGATTGAACAGCTACTTCGGGGGTAGATCCTCTTGCATGTGATTCCAAGAGCTCGATGAGGCTGGTGTTCTTTTTACGATGGAGCACCATGGCTTCTGGAACATTGGACGGCTCTTAGCTGCTGCTTACTTGAGCGAAAGGCAGATGTGTAAAAGTGGCACCTGGAGATTCTGTAGGAAGCGGCTGATCCAAGACCTCGAAATCTTTTTCAAAGTCTAGAACTTCAATTACTCTAACTATTCCTTCTTCAGGAGCGGAATGTGATGAGGTTGCTTCTTCCTTGGTAACGCGCTGAGTGGGTAACTCAACCTGGTGGGTACCTTCAGGTGGAGGGCTAGTACGGAACCCAGGTACTTCGATGTTGATTTGTTGCAGCCGGGGATCCTTCGCCTTGATGATGTACTTGAGGGATTGAAAATTGGTTGAGATGGGCTTATATCCAAGGATGACGTGAGCGGCGCGCAATTGTCCATCCGTATGGAGTTAGATCTCGGATTGGAGTATCCTGGTGAGATCAAGTTCGTTCACAAAGTTGAGATTGGGGGCTGTGAAATTCTTATCTGCAGAAATCCGAAAAACAAAAGTATAATTAGATTAGGGACTTTTTAAAAAGAATATATCCCCTAACTATAAGAAAAGAGAGAAGAGACCATGAAATTAAAGTGTTTGCTGTAAAAAAAAAAAAAGTACTTAAACCTAAAACACCCCACCTAGTTGCCCCTCTCGTGTTGGACAGTGAAGACCATCATGCCACTCACCCGAGACTATCAAAAAATCTTGGTCTATGCCCTTGTTAGATTCGGGGAGACACGAGATAAACTTGACTTCAGGGACCCTAGTTTTGAGGTAGTACCCCATACTCTTAAGGTGTTGGCAGTTATACACCTAATTGACGTCATGATGGGTGAGGTTAACTCCCATCTTTTCATTAAGGGCGTCCACACTACCTAATATCCTAAATAGGTTTGGGGAGCATTAGGTCGGGCAAAGTCTATGGGCAACTAGAAAGTCCCTAGTCACCCTCCCCATAGGGATTTTCATTCCTCCCTCTATAAAGGCGATCATAGGGATCACCACGTCCCCCTCTGATCTTAGAGCATGCCTTTCTCCAAGAAGGCAGTGCCGTATAGAGACCCCTGGTGGGATATTGTATCGAGTCTTAAAGCTTTCTATACCCTCGGGAGTATCTACTAAGCTAGTAAACCTACCCATCTAAGGAGTAAGAGAAGACTGTTGAAGAATGAGGTGGAGAGTAGGAGGCCGAGGAAGAAAGGATTCTAAAAGCCAATATACGAGCTAAAGGGAACTTACAGAGAAATAGAAAAGGAGCACCTCAGACCGCTTCTTGAGAGATTGGAGATTCGAAGAAATGGAGAATTTGTATTTCCCGTACACTTTAATTAGGAAGAGAAGATGAGTGGGAAAGTTCCCACTCGAATTTCCATGGGAAATCTCTACCGCAAGATTCTTATCTCACCGTAGAACATGGGGGACAGAGCGCCGTGTGAAGCAATTAATGGGGCGTCGCGGATGCCGAACGGCAAGAACGTGTATAGAGTAGGGGAAAAGACATTACCACGTGGAAATGTTTACTGAGCGTGTGAAGTTTGGAAACCAAAATCAAAACCCCACTTTCCTCAGAAGAGAAAAAAAGGTGGAGTTTTGAGGGGCTATTGTGGGGATAAATGAGCCGAGTAAGAATATTGGGCCGTGGGCCATGCCCGAGGATGCAAGGGAGCCCGAGAATGGTCGAACAGTAAGATAAGTGTGTGGGACAATGGATTGAGAACAAGTAAAAGTAATAACGAACAAATGGTGTCTCCCGAGGATCCAAACTTCCTCGAGAAGTGTTGTGGAAGGTTGGAGCCCGGTTGCCTAGAGAATACCATGCAAGAGGCTGCCATACTTATAAGGATAAGCTTCAGATAAATGAGTCCACAGTAAACCAAGAAATATCTTAGAAGAAGGCTGCTACCACTACATTAAATGTTCTGCACCTAACCAACTGGCCGCATTTATGTGGAAATGACCCCTGAGCAAGGATATCTCAGCTCACAGCTACTCACAAAGCTTACAGGAGGTTTTTGATAGGACAAGCATCCAAAAGATCACCTGCATGATCAATAAGTGGAAGGTTGGGATTGAAAAGAATCGGACTATATAAGGAAATGGACCCCGTGAAAAATGGGGTATGTAATCTAAAAAGAAAAGGAGAAAAAGAATAGAACACCTTGTACTTAGATAAACTTGAGCAAATATAAGAAAACTTCATCCTCGGATTTGACCAAGGAGTGTTATTCCCTTCAAATTGTGTTTTCTTATCTTTTTGGCACGAATCCAATCTATTGTGGCCCATACTTGATTTGCTGAGTCTTTACCTATAAAATCCACTCTCTAACAAATATATTGTTTTGGGCTTGTTGGACCATCATTTATTTCTAGTGGGCTATGGGTCTAATTCTAGTCCTTACACAAGCTATATACAAAAAAAAAAAAAAGAATCTAAACATTAAAATAGAATTAAAAAAAATTATACTTTAAACCCTATAATTTAGGGGTTATAACAAATTAAACCCTAAAATTTTAAAAAGTAACAAATTAAATCTCAACACATGTAAATCCTAATAGTTTAATTTGTTACTTTTGAAACTATATAGTTTAACCTGTTAATTTTTTCTACTGTGGAGTTTAAGTTGTTACTTTTGAAATTACAATACTTAATTAGTTACTCAAATACTCCTTAAACTATAGGGTTTAAAATACAATTTATCCTAAGAATTATTCCATTGTATATTGAAATAAACTTAAAAATCTACCATATACATGTATATGGTGGAGGAGACAAGAGGAGAATGTTTTTAAATAAATGGTTAAAAAGAAAAAGAAGTAAACTTTTAAAAAGTAGTTTTTATTTTCCATTGTTTTTTCTTGTGGCATAAAAGATACATAAGAAAAGTACACACCGCTTATTTTGCTGAAAATTGAAAACTGAAAACAATAAAAAAAATATATATTTCGGTTACTGTTCACCTTTACAGTGCACTGTTCACCAAGCGCTGGTCCCAAAAAAAAAAAAAAAAAAAAGGCCGAAAACGCTGAAACGCTAAACGCATCAGCTATCCAAACGGAACTTTAATATAACATGGCATGGCGTGTGTTAATGGTGATGGACTGATGGTAACATTGGAGTGATAAAAAAAAAAAAAAAAAAAGCTCATGACAACAACCATGAAGATGTTCTCATCTTAGCGTTACTCCAAAAAATGCTAGTATGATTTACTCAAAGGGCTAGAGTTCTCAACTTATATAAACGCTGATGTGGTGAGGATTGGAATAGTAGCCCAACCCTAAAAACAATTAGTAAAATTTTTTTTTGACTTATAAATATATATATATATATATATATTATGTATTCATACTTTTATATTTTATAAAACTGAATTTAAATATGAATGTTATAAATATATTTTTATTTGGTTGGTTTTGTCAAATATTATGGTATAATAAGTAATAATTATAGTCATCAATTGCATATATTCCAATATTATAATAATAAATCCGGTTAATGAGTGTTGTGGGCTCCAAATCTGACTTGAAAGATGGTGTTTAGGCCCCAATTAATTTATAAGTGGGCTACCATGCAATCCTACCAATTAGGCTCTGAGCTTCGCCTGGTTTGACTTTCCCTGTCCTTCGTTCACGACCCTCACCAAATTTTCCCTTAATCCCCCTGTGTTTCCCGATGTTTCCCCCTCTATGCCTACCTCTCTAGAAATTTTTTCCAACCCCTTACTCTTTGTCCTCCTTTCCCTTTTATAGCCACTTGCTAGTGGGGTCCTCATCATTACCTCCCCACTTCACACTTATTCCCACATCCCTCAGAATCCTAAGGAATCCTCACGACTTTAAAGGATTCCCTTGGAACTTGTTCCAGACACCAAGGAGTACTCGGCAGTGAACTTCCCCACAGGCACAAACTGCCCTCGGTTGCCGACCCTGCTATGTAAGTGTCATGTGCTTGCTTTCCTCTTCACCCGTCGATGTCTCGGTCGATCACCTGAAACTCCCTTGGTGTGGTGTCCATTTACTTGTCATCCGACCTTAAGGTTGGGCTTGCGGTTACAAGGCCCGGGGTCAACTCCTTCCACATGCATCACAACAAGTTGCCCCGATGGGCCCCAGGCCCTATTTTGGGCTCCGATTAAGTGGGCTTGTTTGGGCCTTCTAGGCCCAGTCCCCCACAAGTGTCTTTAGGGCATTTTTTAATAAACTTTATAAAAAAAAAAAATTATACCACTTATTAGAAATATAAAAAAATATGTTTAAAAAATCAGCTACTTTTTTTTTTCCTTTCCCATAAAATTTTTCTAAAAGTATAAATAGTATTTATTTTACATATAAAAAAAAGTTATATCAAATATATATAAATTTTTTTCAACTTTTTTTTTCCTATTTAAAATATTTGTATTCTTCAAGGATGGCTCCCTTTAGTAAGGCTGTAAATAAACCAAGCTATTTATGAATAGCTCGAGTTTGTCTTGGGAACAATTTTGTTTATGTTTGTTTATTTAGCAAACAAGCCAAGCACATGCCCAAGCCTAAGTTTAAGATCGACTATTAATCAAACCAATCTCAAATATAATAAATTGTTTGTGAACAAGAGAATCAATTTAACTATGTACAATATTATACTTTTAAATGTATAATTGTCTAAAAATATATTTATATAAACTTGAAATTAGATTATATAAGCTTATAAATAGGTTCATATGATATTAAGTTATTATTGTTGTAATTTATTAATAATAAAAAGTTTATACGTAGTAAAAATTCATAACTATATGAAGGAAAATAACTTAGCCATAATTTTATTATATATGGAAAAGAATAAGTTAATCAAGTAGCTCATGAACAAGCTTGACATTATTCTAGGGATGGCAATTTAAGCCCAATCTGTAGGTACCAGGTCTGGCCCGACCCTAAAGAATCGGATTTTACCCAGCCCGATAAATAATAGGGTATAGGTTTTAAAAAAAAAAAAACCCGAAACGGGTTCGGGTCGGGTCCGGGTTTTAGTCATACTCGGGCCGAACCCGTATACATATATAATATTAAAAAAAATTAAAACCCTACTACCCTAATATAAATACTCTCTTTCATTCTTTTCAGACTTCATTTTTTTAAACTCTCAGCCGCCTCCTCTCTCTCTTTCTCAAGCTCTCAAGATCTCTGCCACCCTCTCTCTCTCTCAAGTTCTCACCGCCGGCCACCATTTTTTTCTCTCAAGCTTTCATCGCTGGCCACCCTCTCGGCCTTAGATGCTCCCCTCACGGCCTTGTTTAGCCTCACGCTCCTCACCTCATTCAGCCCCACGGTCTCACACAGCCTCGCCACCCTTTACCTCTCGGTCCTCTCTCATTCTCACTCTCATTTTCTCTCAACCAACCCTCACCCAGTCACGGAGGAGCACGGATCTTGTGGTGGCTGCTGTTTGTCAAGGAGGAGCACGAGATTGTTAGATCAGATCTAAGAGAGATGAGATTTGTTTTTTTTGTTTTTTTTTTTTTTTTTTGAGTAAAAAATTTGTATTAACAAAGAAAAGCCAAAAAAACAAGTTGATTTGTGTTTCTGTTTATGTTTGGGATTGTGATTTGTATTTTTTTTTTTTTTTTTATGAGTGAAAAATTTATATTAACAAAGAAAAGCAAAAAAAAAAAAAAAAACTGAGTTGTGTTTCTATGTATGATTGGGTTTGTGATTTGTGTTTCTGTGGTTGTGATTTCTAGATGTAAAATCGATTTTTTTTTTTTTTTTTAAAGATTGGTTCGGTTTGGGCCATGGCTTTAGATAAGGCCCATAATTGCTGGACGGGGCCCGGCGGCATGGGTTTGGAGCCCAAATAAAAAATCCATTTATAAAACAGGCCGGGTTTGGGTTTCGAGGCTGGGCCCGCGGGTCGGGTTTGGATATAAAGAAATCCGACCCGAACCAGAGCCATTGCCATTCCTACATTATTCAACAATAAAATGAAACTAGTATAAACCAGCAATTTTATTTAGTAGTGAGTTCCAACTTGACTTGTATTTGAAAAAAATTAAATAAATAAGTCTAAATTTTTAATACTTAATTCTATTTGACTCGACTTAGTTTAGCTTGTTTACTGCCACAACTTAGAGCATTTACATTTAAATTGCTATTTTAGCAACACACCTGCTCAAATTGAGCTTTACCCGGTGTGTGTTGTTAAAAATTTTAGCAACCATGAACAGTGAGTTTGTATATATATACAACCTACTGTTCATAATTGTTATGAGCATCCACACTAGTGCTTCTAAAATACAAAAAGTGATAAAATTTACACAATTTTCCTTCAAAACTACCCGCATTAGTTGGTGTAAAAATGTGTATATTTGCACATTTGCTACAGTAACCATGCATATTTGCACGGTTACTGTAGCTGTGTATAATAATATTTTGTTATTTTTTCGTCTCTCCTTTGTCAGACTACTTCTTCCCCAACGTTCACAACAACCTAGTAGCAAAACATAAGAAGAAGAAGAAGGAAAAAGAAGAGGATAACCACCCAACCACCAATCCACCACCACCACCACCACCATAACCTACCACCACCCAACCAACACCAACACAAACCATTTGAACAGTTGATAATCCACCACAAAGTTGACCCAAAATCAACAGAAAATTAAACCAAGATCAACACAAGCAATTAGAAAACCCAACTCAAAATCAAGCCAAACCCACCGAAAAATCCAACTCAAAATCAATCAAAAGTCAAAACTCACGAGGAAACCCAACTCAAAAACAATCCAAATCCACCAAGAAACCTAACTCAAAATCAATTCAAACCTACCAGAAACCATCCTAAACCCAAACCAAAATCAAACCAAACCCAACAGAAAACCCACGTGAAAAACCCAACGAAGCTGGATCTACCGCCCGATCTGCTGCCGCCTGATCTTCCACTGTTGCTGCAGCCACCAGATCTGCCGCTGTGTGTGAGTGTTCAGATTTGGGATATGAGAGAGAAAGATAGTTGAGGGATGATTGAGAGAGAGACTTGGAATTGATATTTGAGAGAGATACGGTTCAAATGAAAAAGAGAAAGATATATAAATGAAATAGATAAATATTAATAAATATGTGAGAGACCGCGCCCCCGGCCCCTTTTTTTAGGATGTTAGGCCAAACCCACGTGAATGGGTGGAGTCATGTTATTGGCTCTCAAAATGGAGGTTCGACTAGTTATATTTTATCCTTTAGATTAAGGGTTTTACAATGGAGTCGTCACTTATTTAATTATTGGGATAAATAAGAAAACCAAGATTAAAAAATTCCTCATTTTATTAATTTGAAATTGAATTTACATTGATCATAGGAAAGTTACATGGCTTTGGTCCTAGATACAATCTAAGATAAAGTACATGGCTTTGTTTCCTAGTTACAATCTAAAAATTGAAAATTACAAGGATAAACATTTGATCTACTAACCCTTGATCTAAGTTTGGAGGCTATGTTACAAGGTGGGAGGTGTTAGACATCTACCTTGCCCGGAGAAACCGGTCTTCTAGACTATGGTGGCCAACATTCATATCATATCATCCAATATGTCAATTAATTTGCACGTTGAATTTAATGTGTGTGCATATGATAAACCCTAATTCAATTTATTAAGCATTGCATTTGGATTGAAAAATAAATTCTAGTGAATGTGTATGGATGGTGATAACCTAGATTCAAGGATTTGAAATAATTTTGAAACAAACATGCTTTTCATATTTTTGATGTGGATTTAAGATTAAAACTAGTGATATGCATGAACATGTGATGAACAACCAAGAACATGTGAAGAACATATAAGAACAATTAAGAACATTCAAACATATTCAAGGGAATTTCAATGATTACTTTCATGCTTTAATCTTAAACTCTCATCATGGCAACACAAAAAAAAAAAAAAAAACAATTAGGGAAAGGGATTATACCTTCATGCAAGATCCATATGGTGGAGGAGGACTGTAGGGATGGCAATGGGGCGGGGCGGGGCCGAAGGATGGGATCTTCGTCCCCGCCCCGCATGGTTTTGCCTTGCCCCATCCCCGCCCCGCCCCGCATGACGGGGAAAACTTTCTCACCCCATCCCCGCCCCTTGGGGCCCCGCGAAGCCCCGCCCCACCCCATAAAACTCTACTTTTTGTTAATTTGCCCTACAAGTAGTACAATTTTTTTAATGAAACCTATTTCATTAATAAAAATATACTTGAAATTATAACTAAATTTATTCCATCAAATCAAATCAATTTTTAGAAAAAATTGAATAATATATCCAAGCGTTTAACAAGACAATCACACAAAAAAAAAAAAAAAAAAAAAAAAAAAACTCATAGTATAACACATAACAAAATAAAGGCAGAGAACTACATTGGGTAAAATAAAATAAACTAATATTGATATGTTATTTAAATAGTAGGGTTTTAGGGTATGAAAAATTTATAATTATAACCTTTAGCAACTCGGGCGAGGCGGGGGCGGGGCGAGGCGGGTTTAAAAAGTCTAAACCCATCCCCGCCCCGTGGTCTGGGGCTAAAATCTTGCCCCATCCCCGCCCCATCACCTTTGCAGGGTGGGGAAAACTCGCTCGGGGCAAAGCGGGGGAGGGGCGGGTTAAGCGGGACGAGGCAAAATTGTCATCCCTAAGGAGGAGACTTTTGAGGGAGATCCTAAGGGTGGAGGAAAAGAAGAGTTAGGAGAGGGAGAGTGAGTCTCACTCAATACCTTGAGTCTCAGGAAGACCAAGATATGACAAGACTACTCAACTTCACTAAAACTCAAGAGAGGAGAAGAGAAGGGGGTTTTTTGTGAGCCTTGGAATGAAGGAGATGGAGAGTTTATATGGTAGTGGTGGAGGAAATATGAATGGAAGGCTATTTAATGAGGGTTGACAAAGAATCATGAACCTATACCTCATTTTAGCCTTGGGGAAAATCTGGTGCATTAAATGGAAAGATTGGTGGGAATGAGAAGCAAGTCAAAATTCGGTTTTCCGTAGCAGTTGTAACAGCCTGTAGAGCCAATTTCGAAAAATCATATCTGACTCAATTCTGATCGGAATTGTCTCGTTCTTATGCTCAAATTGAAGCCCCGGATGTTTAGTTTCTAGGAAAATTAATCTCATTCACAGATTCAAAATATTCTGAGAGATATCGATGAAATGGTGAGCATAGGTCATTTGTTAGAAAATGGTTTCAGCACAATTAACATTAATAGGTCCCAAATTAGCTCCCAATTAACATTAAATGGCTCCAATCACTCCCATTTCAGACTTAATTGGTTCCAAATTTACTCTAATTAAAAGATAATTGCACAAATTACTCATTGAATAATTAATGTTTAACTATCTAATTAATTAGGTGTATGCAACCTCACCATAAAATGTAGTCCTAACCAATCAAATTATGACATATCATTGATCTCAAATTGATTACACTTATAACCAATTGAAATCAACTGTTCATAATTACATATTAGTCGGACTCAATTTGTGATAGTGTATCTCGACCATTAAAACTTGATTTGATGATAACTTTCAATGGGGTAGTCCGATTAGAGTTTATGACCAATCGATTTGATCGTTACAACATCAAAACCATTTTGGTGAAATGAGATTAAAGATCTAATGACCAGAATCAAGATGCATATTTCTAAGGCAAAATTACCCTTTTACCCTCCATGTGAGGTTAAATGCGGGTTGCAAAATGGGGCGTCAACAAAATAATAATAATAAAAGAATAAATAATATTATTTAAATAGAGTAGATTATAAAATAGATAAACTGACGTAAATGTTTTGAAAAAGTGGTAGTGTAAAATAGAAAAAGTAGGTTCTTAATGTAAAATAAACGAAAAAATTTAATCGGACCGATCCAAATGCTCTAAATATAAAAGTATATAAAAGAGGAAAGAGAGAGAAGAGAGAGGAAATAAATTAATATGATAATTTATATTATTTTAATGAGTTGTGTTTAAAAATAAAAATAAAAATGTTAAGTAAGTTATAAAATAAGTTGACGAAAAATAAATAAAGTAGTTTTTTTATTTGTAAAAAAGATGAGACGTAAATTCAAAACTCTATACTCTAATCATAGCTGCCTCTTCCTGCTTCCATCATTCCATCATGTGCTGAAACAGTTGTCCACAATTTCTCTCCTAAAATTCCACAAAATTATGTGGTTCCACGAATTAGCCTTTCAAGATTGCATGATTAGTTGTTAGACTGATAACCCCCGAAGGTGGACGGTACGATAGGGACATAAAAGTAAGTGGTTGGTCAGCTTATTTCGGAGGAGCCATCTAAGCAAATTGGTGGGCCATTGCTTTGATCATGGCTGGTAAATGCTAATGCTAATGCTCACTTCCCAACTTCTTTTTAAAAGTCCCATCTCCTAATTCTTTTCCTTAAAATACTTTCCAACTTTTCAAGTAAAAAAAATATTAAGCTAGTTTGGCAGGGTTATTAAATAATTTATTTTTAATTTTTAAACAATATTATAAATATTTTTACACTTTTTTACCTATACATATTTTAAAAATTTACAAACAACATTACTCAAATTCTTTTACCAAACGAGCTCTAAATAGTAAGAAAACGGTATCCTTTACTATTTAGGGTTTGGCTCCTATCCTAATCCTCACCACGTCAGCGTTTACACCACGTTGTGATGTGAGCCGGTTGAGTGTTAGTAGATCTCATTCCAAACCACTCCTAACATTATTTTATTTATTTATCATTATAGATGCTAAAATGTGAATCGAATATTAATTGTTTTTCTTTTTCCATTTTTATGTATTATGTATTATAAAATACATAAATGTTGTATAAAATTTATGAGATAAATTATAAATATACATATATAAATTATATAAATCTTAATATAGGATTTTGTAAATGGAAAAGAAAAAAAAGACAATCGACTTTTTTGACAGTTTTTTATTCCATAAAAATGGTATCAATTTTTTAAAAAAATAATTCATTAACAAATACCCTAAGAGCACTCGTTAACCAAACCCAATTAATTTTTATTTGTTTAAAAATTTGAAAATCTCACTTTTGTTTTTTTTGGTAAACAAAAGTTTAGGTGATGGGAGGCTACTCCATACTAGGGCAAGGCAAGCCACAGGGCTCAGGAGAACTGTTGGCAACGGGACTCAAACCTAGGCCTTTTGGGCGAAGCATTCAAGCCTCATCAACTGAACTAACCTTCGTTGGCAAAATCTCACTTTTTGATCACATGTTTTCTATATGTTTACCACACATACCAATTTTCAAGCCAATCAGATGTTATTTACTAGGAAGTCATCTTTAAGAAATGATATAATTATTGATCTTTGTCATCTTGAAAATTTTCAATAAGAAGAAATATAATCTTATTATGGATTTGTTATTGTGCGCACCCAAAACTGAAGCCTGTTGGGCCAGGCCTCACTTGGGCTCACAACTTACTTGTATAGTGGGTTTGGATTTCCTACTCTGGGTCATTCTCGACGCTAAGACTCAATGGGATCACTTTTCTCTCCTCGGGGGTCTGAACCGGCTTCCCGCTCTGCTCCCCCTCAGTTTATCCTTTTCTTACAGTCAATTTTCCAACCATTGTCTTCTCAAAACTTCTTGTATTTATAGTCCATAGTTAGTGGAGAGGTTATGATTACTTGCCAGTAAATGCAACCGGCAGTCCAGTGTTATCGATCGTAAGTGGGTGATTAGGTGGGAGTGGGAAGCGGTGAGGATGGCGTTGGAACTTGGTTCCCACCTCCACGATAGTTCTCGGCAGCGGTGCCTCTCCGAGGCACGGCCGGGTAGGTATAGGACGGGGAGCTCTGAAAGTCGAATATTTATCACTGCTTGGGAAAGTATTGCCGAGAAATGATGAAGAGGCAAAGCCTGGGCCCGCAGCACGTGTGGCTTTAGGGTGGGCCGCTAGGTAGAGGGAGACTGGCCTTATGGGTCATGCACTCAGGCCAGGGTCCAAGGCCCAGAATGGGCCCCGGTGCGGGGGCCGTACAATAGCCCCCCCTTGATTCGCTCCCCATTCCCGGGGGTGAATCAAGGATCACAAAGGGTAAATACCCATCCGAGAAGTCGAAGGGTCAGTGCCCGGCCGTTGATGGGCGCATTAATGCGTGCCTCAAAAGACGCGTTTGGAATTGATTAACGGCCTATCCGTCATCACTGTCTGACGGTTCGTGAACCGATGCGTTACGCGCGTGGCAGTTGAAGCGGCGGTCAGCATGGATTTCTTTTAATGTTACCCATTTTACTCCCTGCGCCTATAAATAGTCGTTCTTGTCACTTACCCTCACTTTTGCATTCCTCACTTTTCAATATCTTACTCTGCCGAGCATCCCTCCTTCGTGGTTCATCTCCTGGCCCAGAACACACTTCCTCCTTTAGAGCCCACAGTAAGTTCCTTTCCCTCTTCTTCCTTTTTCTGTTTGGCCATTTCATTCTATTCTTTGATAATCATAGCATTTCTTTTCTTTTTGAGAACACTCGCTTGAAAAATGAGTTACTCTTACCTCCTTTCTTCCGCAAACGCTTTGGCTAGATTTAGGGATGCCTATAATGTTCCTAGGGACGTAGACATTGCCTACTATAATATGGGCGATATTGACATCTAGAGGCGCCGTGGTGAAAATACGGTGTTCTTTCCCTTGATGGCTATTCTAGAGGGTGGGCTTAGGTTCCCGGTTGATCCTCTGATTCTTGGTACCCTTAGATTTTACGGCCTTTGTCCCGACCAACTCCCTCCCAACTTTTACCGGGTAGTGAGTTGCGTGAGTAGGTTGAACCAGTTGTACGGGTTGCAACTAAATCATCACGACATTAATCAGATGTATAGTCTGTGTGGCAATATTGAGTCGGATTATTATATAAAGACTAGGGATGTAAGGGTACGGCTTATTTCATGCCTACCGGATTCAAACCGAAATTCGGCTAAAGATTTCGTTCGGATGAGCGGCAATTGGTTTGCCGAGGAGCTCCCCTGTGCATTTTCGCCGCGCGACGTTGGTCGGTGACTAACCTTTATCTGCTTTGGACTCTTTTGATTTTGGTCCGGGTATGTAATCACTAACCCTTATTTCCTCTGTGCAGAGAGCAAAAGATTCAAGCCGGACCTCAGAGTGGTACACGTTCGGGACCAGAACTTCGTGCTCAGGTCGGAAATCTTCGTACACTCGGACGGACAACTCCGAGCGTCTCACCTTATCCTCGGCGTGAATCCCGTCTACTCAACTTGGCAGGCGTTCAGCCAAGCTTTGTTAATTGACAGTCCTCTTCTCTCATATATCGACGTCCGGCACGCAAACTTCTTCCCACCAAAGCTAACTGCAGGCGAGGCACGTGATCTCGGCCCCCGGTTCATTTGTTCCGACGAGCGACAGCCCATACGTGACGAATCTGCCAAGCGCGTATCTGCCGAGCGTAAGAAACGTGCCCACGAGCAAATCCAGCAAGAAGTTCCTGCTCAGCCCGAGAAACCTGTAGAGCCCGAGGTTCCTGTTCGGGTGACAGAAGGAGCGACTGCAGAATCCGTCAGTTCTTCCGAGACAGAGTCCGACCAAGGCGACGCCATGGTGGCCAGGAGGAAAATGACGATCGAACGCTTTGTCCCGAGTGCCCAGCCGGCTGCGCAGCAGCAACAAACCCCCGGCCAGGATGCACCACCCCCAGCTGCCCCGGCAACGCGTGTCCGAAAAAGGCCGCAAACGGTCGAACAGACACAGACGAGCTCGGGCGATGCGTCCCGTAGGCCGTCGACAGGTATTGTTATTCGGGAGCCGGTTATACAGATCGGGGTAAATTTGGCGTCCACTTCCCGGGCTCCGGTGGAGTGGCGACCCTCCTTCCAACTCGACGGCAAGCCTCTTCCAGCGACGGCTAGTGCGCGAGTATGGGACAAAGGCCGTGGGGGCCGTGTCGCGCAAAGTCTGGCGCGTGGCCTGCTTTTGCCCGAGGACTTGCATGCTTTTACGGAGTCGACGGACGAGTCTTTGGGGAGGCGGTTGCAGTGGCACGCCATAGCGGTAACTGTTCCATTTTCCTTTATCTTCCCCGACTCTTTTTTCGTTTATGTATGCGCATTTTAGATTTTTCCTTACAAAATGTCATTATCGTGTGGTTTAGGCCGCGCAACTGTCATCTATTGTGGACGGGAGGATGAGGGACCTGGCTGAAGACGTTGAGCGGGAGAAGGCTTTGAAGGACGTCGTCAAGGCAACGGTGAATGAGAAGCTGAAGATTGCCGAGGAGGCTGAGGAAAGAATTGCTTCTGCCGTGAAGGCCCAGGCTCTTGCCGAAGGGAAGTCCGTCGAGCTTGAGGCGCAACTGGGCGGCACCGAGCTAAAACTGGCAGAGGCTCGGAGTCTAAACAACATGCTGGAAGGAAAACTGGCCGACTCGAAGGCGGCGTTGGAAGCTTGCGAAAGTAAGTGGTACGACGAGGGGTTCGCGGATGCCGAGAGTTCAGCGGAGCCGGTCATTCGACAGGCTCACAAGCTCGGGTTCAAGGAGGGCTGGTTTGCCGCCCTTCAGGCCATGGGGGTTCCCGATGATTCGCCCCTGAGGGATCGCGGCAAAATCCCCTTCCCGAAATCTCCCAAAGCCGCGCAGCATGCCCCCCTAATCATCGACGAGGAAGAGACCTTCAGCATGAGGGAATTGGTAAATGCGATTCACTCCCAGGCGGGCTCGCCCGACCTGTAGGTGACTAGCCACTCTTATGCCGGGGATCATATTGGGGGGAATGTCCAGCCGCCAACTCCTTTCGCTGACCAGCAGCCTCCGATGGACGAATCCTTCGTCCATGCCGAGGACATCTAAGGTTAAGCCGCGGTATCTTTCATGCTTTGTTTTCTCTCTCTCTTTCTTTTCTTTTTAAAAAACAAGAATGAACTGGATTGCCTACGTCACCGGGCTGTGGTGATGGAACAATTTCTTTGCTTTTCAAGCTGTATTTTCTGTTTTTCAAGTTGTCGAGTTTTGGCAACCGAACATCAGATTAAGTTGTATGCCTTATTATGAATGTTTTGTTATGTTGTGCTTTCGCCCCAACCGAGAAATTGATTAATTCATCAGGATAAGGTTCCGTCGTGCCCAACAAAGAGGGTAGGTTCGTGTCCTCGGAGAAAACTTTCCGTCTTTTAGTCGACTTTTAGGATTTCCCCCTGCTCGGACATAGATTAAGAACCGAGAGTTGGGATTCTGTCAACTAAATGTTAAGGTTGCGACCTGCTCGGTGATAGGGATCGAACCGAGGATCAGGTTTTTTGTATGTAGAGTGAATCGTTAGGGTTTCCACCTGCTCGGTGATATAGATCGAACTGAGGGTCAGGTTTCTATCTTTGAGTCGTTAGGGTTTCCACCTGATCGGTGATAGGGATCGAACCGAGGATCAGGCTTTTGTCCTTAAATCCTTAAGGTTTTGAACTGCTCGGTGATAGGGATCGTACCGAGGGTCAGGCTTCCATCCTTAGAACAAAACGGCTAAGGTTTCCACCTGCTCGGTGATAGGGATCGAACCGAGGGTCAGGTTTCTACCCTTAGAATGGGCCGTTAAGGTTTCCACTTGCTCGGTGATAGATCGAACCGAGGATCAAGCTTCTGTCCTCAAAACCAAACGGCTAAGGTTTCCACCTACTCAGTGATAGGGATCGAACCGAGGTTCAGGTTTCTATCCTTAGAATGGGCCGTTAAGGTTTCCACCTGCTCGGCGATAGATCGAACCGAGGATCAGGCTTCTGTCCTTAGGGCGAATAGTCAAGGTTTCCACCTGCCCGGTGATCGAAATTGAACCGGGGGTCAGGCTTCCGTCCTTAGAACAAATCAGCTAAGAATGAACCATGCTCGGTGATTGGGATCGAACCGAGGGTTAGGGTTAGAACGGTGCTGATCTGCATGAGAAACATCATTAGTATAACTAACAAAACATATACAATAGGTTACGGTTAACTTTATGCCCGGCGTATCGCCCATCAATGATAGTACTTCTTCAGATTATGGACGTTCCACGGTCGGGGCAGCTGTCTCTCGTCTAGATCTTCCAAGAAGTAAGCCCCGGTGCCGGCCACTGCAGGACCCTGTAGGGTCCCTCCCATGCCTGCGCCAATTTCCCGGCACTAGTGTCCCACATGTTGCCCACGGCTCTTCTGAGAACCAAATCTCCGGCGATAAACTCCCTCGTTCTTACGCCTCGATTGTATCTCTGGGCGAGCTTCTGCTGATATTCCGCAAGCCGTATTGTCACCATTTCGCGGTATTCTTCCATCTTGTCCAAATATCCTACCATCATTTCGTCGTTTTGGGCGTTATCGAACCCTGCTACTCGCGCACTGCATAGATTCACCTCGGTAGGGATCACGGCTTCCGCTCCGTACGTGAGAGAGAAAGGGGTCTCCCCGGTGGACCGTCTAGGAGTGGTGCGGTATGACCACAAGACTTTGGGAAGTTCCTCGGCCCAGTTTCCCTTCGCACCCTCCAGCCTTTACTTCAGCCCACTCACAATCACCTTATTCACGGCCTCGGCCTGACCATTGCCCTGTAGATAAGCGGGAGTTGAGTACCTGTTTTTGATACCGAGACCACTGCAGAATTCTCGGAACACTCGGCTGTCAAACTGTAGCCCATTGTCCGATATGATAGTCATTGGCACCCCGAACCTGGTGATAATATTCTTTCATACGAATTTCTTTACCTCCACATCTCGTATGTTGGCCAAAGCTTCCGCCTCCGCCCACTTGGTAAAATAGTTGACGGCCACCAAAATGAACTTTCGGCCACCCGTCGCCCGAGGGAATGGGCCGATGATGTCCATCCCCCATTGTGCAAAAGGCCAAGGACTGCTGATCGGGTTTAGGTGGCCCGTGGGCTGATGGATCAAAGGGGCGTGCTTCTGACACTGTTCACACTTAAGCACATACTCGGCGGCGTCTTTCTGCATCTGAGGCCACCAAAACCCTTGAGTCATCGCTCGGTGTGCCAATGAACGTCCCCCGACATGGCCGCCGCACACCCCAGAGTGGAGCTCGACCAAGAGCTCGCCCACCTTCTCCGGGCGTAAGCACAAGAGGTACGGCCCTCCGAAGGACCTTCGATACAAAGTCCGGTCTTCCGCCAACCAATACCGAGAAGCCATCCTACGGATCCTAATGCCCTCCTTCTCGTCACTCGGTAAGCGGTCGTCAGCTAGAAAGTCGATAATGGGGTCGATCCAGCTCGGGGTAGGGGCTGCGATGGTCGTGACATTGATCCCTGTAGTTCCCGAATCGCTCATTACCCTGACGCTCAACTCTGAAATAAGCTCGACTTTGATTTGCTGTGGTATCTCTTCGGTCACTGACGACGCCAGCGTGGCGAGGGAGTCAGCATGTCTGTTCTGCGTTCGGGTTACGTGGAAAACCTTCACCGTGTTGAAGCCGACCATAACTAGTTTCGCCTGTTCTAGGTACGCTTTCATCCGGGGATCTCGGGCTTCAAAACTGCCCTGCACCTGATTAACCACCAGACGCGAATCCGAATATAGTTCAATCTCCCGAGCCCCCAAGCTCGAGGCTGTCCTCAGTCCGGCCAGAAAAGCCTCGTATTTTGCCTCGTAGTTGGATGCCCTAAAACCCAATCTAAACGAGTGCTCTAGTCGTATTCTTTCTGGGGTGATTATAACAACTCCTGAACCAGCACCCGTGGAGCTCGACGCGCCGTCTACGCATACCTTCCACGGGCGAGCCTCTAGTCGGCAAACCATCTCCCCCTTCTCTCTGGGCGAAAACTCGGCAATAAAATCCGCAAGGACCTGGCCCTTCACGGAGCTTCGGGGTTTGTACCATATGTCGAAGGAACCAAGTCGAGTCCCCCATTTGGCTACACGGCCCGTAAAATCTGACCTCTTTAATAACGACTGTAATGGGTACTCGGTCAGGATGTATACAGTGTGAGCTTGAAAATAGTGCGGCAACTTCCTGGTGGCGTGTATCAGGGCTAACACGAGCTTCTCCAAGGGCAAGTATCTTGTCTCGGCGTCGACTAGAGTTTTGCTGATGTAGTACACGGGTTGCTGGATTCCTTTGTCCCTCAGCAGCACAGCACTCACGGCGTGCTCGGATACCGCCAGATACATGAATAAATCCTCACCTGGCTCTGGTGCCGTAAGCATGGGCGCCCGCGCCAAATAATTCTTCAGATCCACAAAGGCTTCGTCACACTCTTCACTCCACCGAAATCCAGTCCATTTCTTCAGCAGTTGGTAGAATGGTCGGCAGCGATCTGCGAACTTCGAGATGAACCGATTAAGGGCTGCTAGCATCCCGGTTAATATTTGCACTTCCTTCGGGTTGCTCGGTGGCTTCAGTCTTCTCACAGCTTCTATCTGGTCGGGGTTGACCTTAATTCCCTGCATACTGATCAGGTACCCCAGGCACTTCCCGGCCCTAACGCCAAATGCGCAATTCTCCGCATTAAGGCGCAACTTGTGCCGTCGGAGAACCTCGAAAACCGCCTGGAGGTCCCCCACATGCAGGGCTTCCTGTTTGCTCTTCACCACCATGTCGTCGGTGTACACTTCGACCGTGTGCCCTATCTTGTCTCGAAACATTCTTGTTATCATTCGTTGGTAGGTGGCCCCGGCGTTCTTCAGTCAGAAGGGCATCCTCGTGTAGTGATAATTGGCCTCCGGGGAGATGAACGCCGTTTTTTCCTGATCCTCGAGCGCCAGGGCGATTTGGTGATACCCTTGGAAAGCGTCCAGAAAGCTCATCCTCGGGTGCCCACACGTGGCGTCCACCAGCTGATCAATCTTTGGCACGGGAAACGGGTCTTTCGGGCAGGCTCTGTTCAGATCGGTGAAATCGACGCAAACCCTCCACTTGCCGCTCTTCTTCTTCACTACCACGGTGTTCGCCAACCAATCCGGGAAGAAGATTTCCCGAATCACCCCAGCCTTCTTCAATCTTTGAACCTCCACTTTTACTGCCTCGGAGTGCTCCCAGGCTGATCTCCTCGACCTCTGCTTTTTAGGGGTGAATGAGGGGTCAACTCCAAGTCTATGCTCGATGAATTCGGGATCCACCTCGGGCACCTTGTATGGACTCCATGCAAATACGTCTACATTCCGTATTAGGAGTAGCAACATTTCTACTTTTTCCCGGTCCTCCATGCTTTCCCCTATTTGGAAGTACTTGTCTATATCCGGCAACACCTTCACCTTGAGCATACTCTCGGCACACGCGACCCCCTTCTCCTCTGGCGGGCTCTGTAATTGCTATAAAGGCGTCCTCGACGACGAACATTTGGGGCCGCCCCGATCCTTCTGGTCGGTCTGCTCCTTCTTCCAATCGACCATGGCGACCAAACATTGCCTGGCCGCCCGCTGACTTCCTTGTATCACCGTGACACCATAATCGGTATGAAACTTGACCTTCATGTGCAGAGTGGACGGGACAGCCCCCATTGCATGTATCCATGGTCTTCCTAGAATTGCCGTGTAGGGGGAGTATGAGGCAACTATGATGAAGCTTACCATTACCTCCTTGCCCCCCATGTTCACGGGCAGATAGATTTGCCCCTCGGGAACAACCATTTTCCCGTCGAACCCAACCAGGGGAGTGCGGTACTTCGACAGATCCTCATTCCTCAACCCAAGCCCCCTGAATAGGTCCGGGTACATAACCTCCGCCCCGCTTCCCTGGTCTATCATTATTCTCTTCACAACGAAGTCGCCAATCCTTGCCGTGACTATCAATGCGACGTTGTGCGGCTGAATGGTTCCTTCTAAATCACTGTCATCGAAAGCGATCGGCTCTCGGGAAGGTTTGATTTTCTTCGCGGGAGGCGGCACGCCCGTACTTCCCTCCACTGATATTACTGTCAACACCTCCTTCCCCTTTGCCGTTAAAATGCCCCTCGGGGCGACGTGAATAACATCAATTACCCCAAGAGGGGGCGGAAGGGGATTCCCTCTTTGTGGAGCGTCATGCCCTGTTCCTCAATCCCCGGCATCCGTCACAAATTCCTTGAGGTGCCCGGCCTTAGCCAGCTGCCCGAGATGGTCCCTCAATACTCGGCATTGCTCGGTAGTATGTCCTCGGTCTTTATGGTAGGTGCAGTATAGGTTCTGATTCCTCCTAGAGGGGTCGCCAACCATCCGGTTCGGCCATCTGAAATACGGCTCATGTTTAATCTTATCCACAATTTTATGCACGGGCTCCTTGAACGTCATGTTCACCTCCCCTACCGGTGCTACTGGTTCTTGAATCCTCAAATTTCCCCGTGCCCTCTGTTGAAAACCGTTCTGCTGAGGACGATCTGTCACCTGTGCCTTGCCTTTGCTTTGTATTTTGTCATCTTCCAGCCGCTTGTACTCCTCAATGCGCCTCATTAGCTGCCTCATATCCTCGGGAGGTTTCTTAATTAATGATTCCCTCAACCCCAACTCCTCAGGCAATCCTATTCTAAAAGTGCTTGCCGCAATCTTCTCGTTCCCTCCGCCAATCTCGTTGTAGAGCTCCCAGTATCGGCTAGCATAATCACGGAGGGTTTCCCCTGCCCTCATTTTCATAAACAGCAGCGCGTCCACCGGTTGCTGCTCCCGGCTACACGTCACGAAACGGGAACCGAACTCCTGTATCAGCTCGGCGAAACTGTGGATGGAGCCCTTGCGCAACCCGTTGAACCACCTCAAAGTTGTGGGACCAAGGCTGGAGGGAAAAACCTTGCACATCAGAGCGTCATTGCGGGTATGTAGAGACATCATCTGGATATAGTGGCTGACGTGCTTCACGGGGTCCGTTTTCCCACCATATGAATTGAACGGCGGGCGCGTAAATTTGTCCGGCATCGGTGCTCGCTCAATATCTGCTGAGATTGGGGACCGAGCCGCCCTGCGCAGTGCACGGCTCATCGCATCCATGGCCGCATTCCTTGGCCGTCCCTCGGGAGAATCTGAGCCCCGATTCCCGTATTCCCGTGACCGAGAGCGATTTCGTTGTCGGCGAGATTCCGCTGAATGGGAGCGGTCTCGGCGGCGACGAGACTCCCTCGAGTGCGAATGCTCCCTGTGGTGGCGGGATCCTGATTGATTCGATCCCATCTCGCGTCTCTCTTCCTCGGCGTCAGGCCTTCTCCCTCGGTCGTCTTGACCCACTCGGCGGCGCTCGTTTCTTGCTTCCAACTCCAGGTCTTGTACTAACCTCCGCAACCGCTCAAGCTCTTCATCCCTGACGTCGGGCTGCCTGTGCCGGGAAGCATGGGATACCGTTCTCCCCGTTTGATACGACCCTTCTCCAAGGCCGGACCGCTTCTCTAGTTGCTCGTAAGCCGGATCCTTACGTCTCTTCTGCCTCTGTTCCCGCTAGGTGGAGCCCCGAGAAGACCCTGCCGAGCCACTCTCGGCGTTACCTTCAGACATCTTCCTACACACGAGTCTTGGCGGAACCACTGCTTAGTAGGATGTTCCTACAGACGGCGCCAATTGTGCGCACCCAAAACTGAAGCCTGTTGGGCTGGGCCTCACTTGGGCTCACAACTTACTTGTATAGTGGGTTTGGATTTCCTACACTGGGTCGTTCTTGACGCTAAGACTCAATGGGATCACTTTTCTCTCCTCGGGGGTCTGAACCACCTTCTCACTCTGCTCCCCCTCAGTTTATCCTTTTCTTACAGTCAATTTTCCAACCCTTGTCTTCTCAAAACTTCTTGTATTTATAGTCCATAGTTAGTGGAGAGGTTATGATTACTTGCCAGTAAGTGCAACCGGCGGTCCAGTATTATCGATCGTAAGTGGGTGGTTAGGTGGGAGTGGGAAGCGGTGAGGATGGCGTTGGAACTTGGTTCCCACCTCCACGATAGTTCTCGGCAGCGGTGCCTCTCCGAGGCACGGCCGGGTAGGTATAGGACGGGGTGTTCCGAAAGTCGAATATTTATCACTGCTCGGGAAAGTATTGCCGAGAAATGATGAAGAGGCAAAGCCTGGGCCCGCAGCACGTGTGGCTCTGGGGTGGGCCGCTAGGTAGAGGGAGACTGGCCTTATGGGCCATGCACTCAGGCCAGGGTCCAAGGCCCTGAATGGGCCCCGGTGCGGGGGCCGTACAGTTATAATTTGCGTTTATTAAAAAAAATTGAGTGATGTAATATTACTTAAAATTATGATAGGTGTAAGTAATTTGAACCCCACCTATAAATAAATTTATAAGATTTAAAATTTGACTAAAATGTTATATTAGTCTCTCGATAATTGAAGTCTAGCCACACAATTCAAATGGACCCCAAAATATTGGCCATGTGCCCATGATTGTGGATGGTGGCTTCCTCCCGGAGCATTCAACAAAAATATTATTGATGATGCCAAAAATCGTCAGTAAGTCACACAATCCGCACGTGCTCTAGACAAAACCCGTGCAACAAAGAAGAGGAAGACCTCACAGAGAGTACCGGTGTGGTATCGGCCAAATACCCTCTGAATGTTAAGTTAGAGAACTTTCGCAACTCTAGAATGCCAGAGCATGGGTAAATTATGCGTACCTTAATTTCTGAGGGTTTTGGATTTTTATAGTAGTGTAGAACCGACCTTTGTTTCTTGGCGAAAAAGGTGTTTCCTTGTGGGGAAGATCCTCGTAAATACACGTATTTTGCAGGATCCTTTCCATATAAAGACTTTGTTGATTAGGGTTAATCGTAGGGCGCAAGATATTTCCATTTGAGGTTTCTTGGAGACCACTTAGGCCACATAGATGCCATGTGGCTTTACTACCCTTCTTCCTTGTGCCCGTTTAATTAGAATCCATCCACTATGGAGGGTCCGTCTGTCTTCCTTCCTCTCCGTCTGGGACATGATCTGTTCTGCCCATCGTTTGTCAGTACATTTACCGTACCTTTCTGTCGCTTACGGCTGGCTTTATTGAACGGATCTATCTACCTCAAATTTTATCCCCTTCATCTTTTAATGACAAATTTCAAAATTTTCATTAAACATATTTCCTAAACTTGCAGCCAATGACAGGGATTAAATCATTGTTTAAGTTAGTGTGCGTTAGGATTAACTTTTTGCTAAAAGCTATTTTTTATTTATTTATTAAAAATTAGCAAAGGTAAAATTCTATCTAACAAAAAGTGATTTTAAAGAAGTTTTACATATCTTCATCATTATAGGCAAAATGCAATTCGACAATTGAATTTCAAAAAAATTAAATTGTGCCAATGACCAAGTAAGGAAAAAAAAATTAACAGATTATTAACTTGTTTATAATCGATTGTATTTGTGAAAACTATTTAGTTATTCCTTTGTGTCCCCAAAAATAAAATCATGATTTTGTCCTTAGGTGGAAGGGGGGCTTTCCGTTAAACTAGGAAGATGCTATTTATTTAAAGGCTAAATTATAAATTACACTATTTAACTTTACATATTTTTAATTCAATACTTTAAGTTTCATTTTTTCTAATTTAGTCATTCAACTTCCAATTGTACTTTATGTAGCCATTCTGTTCAAACAGCATCGTTAAAACAACTTTGTTTTGGAACGTGAAAACTACTAAATTAACAATGAGATTATATGAAACTTGCAATACCAAATTGAAAACAAATAAAACTTAGAGGACTTGAATAAAAAAATGAAACTTAAATAATTGAATTAAAAATAGGTCAAAGTTAGAGATTGCAATTTATAGTTGGGATTTACTAACATGTGTCTTTAGAGCATATATTAGTAAACCATTTTAAGAAACTTTTTATGGAAAAATGAAAAAATAATTTACTGTTTTACCAGCTTTTTCAATTTTCCATAAAAACTTTCACAAAATAGATAAGGGCACACATTTAAATTATTAAGGGCACACATTAACCAGAATAGTTTAGCATTAATTAAAATATTGTACAAAGTTATTTACTACCTCCGCCTCATGTTGTTGGTGTTTAGAAAATATCAAATTATTTAAGGAGACATCAATAAATGTGTTGTTTTTTAATTAAAAGGATAAAAGTTTTCAAAACTACCCTCAATAATATAAACTCTAGAGAAAGAATGATTTTTTATATAAAATAAATACTAGTAAATTAGGAATTTCATTTATTGACTTTTTAAAGAAAACTACATTTTGGGACACCCATAAAGGCCAGAATAGAATAAAGAATCAACTATTTTGGACAGTTTTCTTTGTCGCTAGCGAAAGTTGGGTCCCCCACCTTCTCCTAGGTAGTAGAATAGTTATCCTTTTTCGAAGGAGTTTTTGTCCGTTAGTGTAACAGGTTTACTCTAAGGCTAGTAGGGTTTTTTTCTCTGGGACTTTGGGAAATACTCACACTGCCTCTGATGGAAGATCTCACAAAACAGTGGACTGGTTTGTCTATCTCGCACAGGGAGGACCCCAAATTCCGAATACACAATGATATGGCCACATCTGTGTTCATCATTGCTGCTAAGTTCCTTACAAATCTAGCTTTGAACATCGACGCTATTGCGACCACTTTTACACCTTTATGGCGATCCAAAAAAGGCTTCAAAATTAAGAATCTTAGAAATAATGTAGTTCTCTTTACTTTTGACAATAAAACCGAAGTGGACAACATACTTGCAAATGAACCATGGAGTTTCGATAAACATCTTATGGTGCTGCAGAGATACGATGGAGTAAGCAAGGTGCAAAATATGGACTTCAACCTCACCCCGTTCTAGGTCCAAGTACATGGAATCCCAGTGAAGTTCATGAACCCAACAGTGGCTGAAGGATTATGCGAGATAGTGGGGTAGGTACAAAGTCAACCAAACTCAAAGACAAAGGAGTGTGGTGGTTTTATGTGAGTAAGAGTTTTGGTGGATATATCACAACCTTTGTGCCGTGGAAAGGATATATCCCTTGATGATGACAAAGAATTGTGGGTCTCTTTTAAGTACGAAAGACTCCCTAACATTTGCTATTGGTGCGGATGCCTTACTCATAATGATAGAGATTGTGAACGTTGGATTGATAGTGAAGGCACACTGGAAGAATCGGCTAGAGAGTACGGACCATGGCTAAGGGCGTCACCACTGCTTGGGGCTCGTAAATCAGTGGTTTCTGTTCCCGGCTTCTATGCTAAGAAAGGTGGTGCGGTACCTGGACAGAAGAAATCTGGTAAGACAAGGAGGCCGGCGACAAGCAGGGAGCCTCCAACCACTGCCAAACCCAATTTGGAAAGTGTCAAACATGGTATTCCCTCTCCCCCCTCCCCCCCCCCCCCCCCCCCCCCCCCCCCCCCCCCTCCGCGTTTCAATTTCTAAAGATACTTTCCATACAAGTAAATACAAAGTTGACCCTCTCCAATCAAACCCAAGTTTAGTGCACTCATTTAATTCTGAAGATGCATTTGAAAAACATATTGAGGAAATAGACTGCGATCTCAGGAAATTTGAATTACTCACAGAGATAGTAGATGCCAACACGCCTCTATCAGATAAACACGTAACCCCCTTACTAGATAAGCATATCCCTGATAATCCTCAATCCCATAACTCCCCTCATATTCCTACCCCGACCCTACCACATTCAATAATCTCCTCAGATATTCCCAACCCGTCTCTACCTCCACCCAATACAACTAATAAAACAACTTGGAAACGCATTCTTAGGGCTGATGTGGAACATAAACCAAGCCAGGTTATATTGAGTGGCACAAAACAGGCTTTCCTTACCGATCAACAACAAACTGAGTTACCAAAAAAGAGATCTGTGGTTTCCCAAGTTGATGAAGAAAACATACAGATATTGGCGAAGGCTTGGTTCCAGCCCTGCCAGAAGCAATGAGTCTGTTAGTATGGAACTGTCGTGGGCTTGGGAACCTACGTACAGAAGATCAGCTTGCAGATTTGGTGTGGCAAAAGATCCATCTATTGTGTTTTTAGCCAAGACATGGACAGATAAAGTAATGCTAGAACAAGTACAAAGAAGAATCCAATTCACGAACTTATTTGAAGTCATAACGATAAATAAAGGGGGCAGTTTAGCGATTTTTTGGAAAGAAGGTTTTCCCTTGGATATTGAAACTTACTCCAAGAACCATATTGATACCACGATCAACAAAAACACCGAGAATGAATGTTTACAGAATTCTACGGGGAACCAGATACACAAAAGAGACATGAATCATGGACAAAATTACGAAACCTGAAAAACCAAGGGTCATCTCCCTGGTTATGCGTCGTTGACTTCAACAAGATCACAAGGCAATTTGAAAAACAGGGAGGGCGGTCAAGACCGCATAATCAAATGCAATCTTTTCGAGATGCACTGGACGAATGTGGTTTAATGGATTTAGAGTTTGTTGGCTTTCCCTTTACCTGGCACAAACACTTTGCCAAGTTCACAGTATGGGAGAGACTAGCCCATGTAATGGCTACCAATGATTGGTTTTCGATGTTCCCAGGTACGAAAGTGCACCATCTCGACGTAACAGCATCTGATCATAAGGCTTTATGCATCTCACCAGAAGGTATGGATTGTAGCTTTAAAAAACCGTTTCGTTTTGAACAAATATGGATGATCGACAAGGGATGTAGTGAGACAATTGAAGCAGTTTGGAGTAAAAGTTCCACTGACCCGTGGTCATCAAAGGTGATTAAAAAAATTGATAAGTGGGGCAAGGAGCTAACTAGGTGGAGCAAGAGCTGTTTTGGCAGTGTTCGAAAAGAATTAGGAAAAAAAAAAAAAAAAGCAATTGAAGGGAGCAAAACAGATGGTTGTTCGGATTGGAGACTCTAGCCGCATGAAAATCTTGGAGGGTGAGGTGAACATACAACTTGATAAAGAAGCCAAAATGTGGAGGCAACGATCTAAGGTTCTATGGCTAAAAGACGTACACAAAAGTTTGCTTCTTGTTATACTTGCCATACTACTATGTGCCATGATTTGGTGGTCAAATATTGGAAGACTAGCTTAGAAAAACAAAATGGTCCTTATAGATAGAATTTTTATTTTGTCTAATTAGAGTATATAACATTCATTCTTCTCACATGAGAATAGACCTTAGAAATATGAAATTCACCATTATTTGAGATAGATATTATATTTCACAGTTACACTACTGTTTGGCATCAGTTTATAAGCTCAGTTTTTAGCTTTAAATTTTATGTATAGCTTTTTAAAACCTTACTTTTTCCCACATTTTCTCACTTTTTCAAATTTTTTCAAAGTAATGAAGGGTAACATAAATCAGGTAGGACCAAGGGGGCAAATTGCCGACGTGATTATTTATTTAATTACTAAAATACCTCTATTTTTTTAATTTACCCAAAGTGTAGGGTTTTAAAAATAAATGTAAGTGTGCATCTCTTTCTTTCTTAAAATATTTAAAAGTTCAAATTATCAAAAAAATAATAATAAAAAATTCTTATTAATGCTTAGATTTTGTTAAATAGTATTTTAGATATTCAAATTTTTTTTTTTTTTAAGTTAGTGCAACTTGATCTAAACTATTTAACTAATTCATGATAAGATAAATGGGCAAGTTTGGTACGGGGTTGAGTTTTGTAAATATATCTTTCAACCCCAAAGATGGGTTTGGAATAAAATTTTATAGGATTTCAATTTTCATATGTAAGATGGTTAGAAGATTTGTGTTTACATATACAAGTTTATTAAAATATTTAAATAGTTTAACTGATAAACATTGACCCATTTGATATCTAAGGTGGATCTGCCATGCTTGTCTCCATCGTCAACACGTCTAAATTCGTTCCATTTTTTTAACTTATCCAATCAGGGTTGGCATTGCATAAGTGTGCCCATTCTTTTTGGTCAACCTCTATAGGTGGAGAGATTCAATATATAGTAATATACATTTCTTAAAAACAATGCTAAGCTCTTTGTTTATATATTTAAGTTTATATCAAATTTGCAGTTTTATCTCTCTGAGGAGGTCCTCCATCACAGAAGGTGCCTCCTCGAACCAAAATATGAGCTACCACTTTGGCTTCATATAATTGAATATTCTCTTTTGGAAACTTTCAGCTCAAGCTAAGTGTCTATTTATTTTTTCTTCTTAAAAAATTAAATTATATAAGATTTACACTTATGACATTTACTCAATGATAGTTAGTTTTAGGTGAGATTTAATCTCAAGTTCCTTATTCAATATTTCCTCCAAAAAAAAAAAAAAATTTATTCAATAATAGGTGATTTGACCAATTGAACTAATTAAATTCCACAACACAAGGTAAGGGCGGCTCTTGCTTTGGGCGAGTTAAGTGACCACCTAAGGCCTCAAATTGAGGAAGGCCCCCAGATTCTAATCAATTACAATTAGGTTAGTTCTTTGATTCCAAATATATATATATATATATATATATATATATATGTGTGTGGGTAAAATGAATGAATCAAACCTCAAATTAGAGCCAAGAATTTAAAAAACAAAAATGTCAAAGAAAAACAAAATCGGGAAAGAATGACCCAATGTAGGAGTAATAAATTATACCCATAATATTTTTTTTAAAAGAAAAGAAAGATTAATTCTCTTTTTACCCAAAAGTTGAAATCAATCATTCTCTCTCTCTCTCAACAAAAGAGAACAACACTTAAAAATACCCCCAAAAAATAAGATCAAACCTCATTTTTCTGGTACACATCATTGAAAGAAAGATAGTATTTTTTTTTTTTAATCTTTCTTTTTATTTATTTTTTTTCACTAAATTTGATTTAGCAGCCTTGCGTTCAGTGCGTTGAACTCTCCAATTCGTTGCTTCCTTTAGGTTTGGGACTTCTGGGAATTTCCAGACCTGTTTGCTTTAGAGTTTAGACTGTCTTTGATTGTTTCTTTAGTACTGATTTGATGTGTCTAGTCTGCTTAAGCTTTTAGGGTCCGTTTGGTTGGGAGGATGGAAAGTGAGAAGATAGAAAATAGAAAGAGGATGAAAAAGTGGGAGAATAGAAAAAATTTTAGTTTCCCTCATTTGTGTTTGATTGAGAGGGTGAAAAAGAGGGATAAAATTTTTTTTTGTTTGGTTGAAAATAAAGTTTATATAAATTTACCATCATGTTCCTATTAAATAAAACAAAAAGTAACACATTATACTTTAAAAAAAAGTTGTGTATAGATGGACACTTCATTAAAGTAAAAAAAAAAAAAAAAAAAAAAAAAACAAAAACCAACCAAAATTAATGAGAAAATAAACATATGAGCACCCAAAAAAAAAAAAAAAAAAAAGAAGAAGAAAGCTACACGTCCAAAAAAAAAATCAAAGGAAAAAAAAAAATCCAACACTTCCAGACAAAAGCAAAGAAAAAAAGAAAAGAAAAAAGCCAACATGTTAGTAACAGAGAAAGAATAAATCAAAGGAAAAAAGAAGAAGCCAACACGTTGGAGACCTGGAGGTGAATTCCAAGGGTATTTTTGGAAGCTCATTTCCCCTCCTAGTTTTCTCTCCATTTTGAGGAGAAAACTTTTTAATAGACCCGGAGAGAAAACACCTGGGCCCTAATATTTATTTTCCTTCCTCCCCACCCAACCAAACACACTCAAAAAAAGTTTTTCTTCCTATTTTCTCTCCAAAGTTTTTTATCCATCCTATTTCACCTCCAAACAAACACACCCTTAGTCTTCTATTTCGCGGAAGATGGGTAGTAGACCTTTTTTATGTGGTCCAGACCCTTCTCCATAGTCCACACATTTCACCATATTAAAATCTTTTTTTTTTGGTATGGGGTTCAAACAAAATCCTTTGTCCTTTTAATTTTGTAGGGTAAAATACTATTTAGGTTTCTAAACTTTACTAAAAGTTTTTTTTTTCGTCCCTAAATTTTAAAAAGTTCTTTCTTATTCCTAAACTTTGTAAAGAGTTTTTTAAATAGTATAGAGACAAAAATAAAGATGAAAAAATAATTTTTTCAATAGTTTAGGAATGAAAAATAAACTTCTAGTAAAGTTTAAGGATATAAATAAAACATTTTCAATAGTTTAGGGATGAAATATGAACTTTGTTTAGGGATAAAAAATGAACTTCTTAAAGTTTAAGGATAAAAAACAAACTTTTGGTAAAGTTTAGGGACCAAAATAATATTTTACCCACTTTTTTAAATAAAAAATTAATTTTTGTGAAAAATAAAATATCAAATATATATAATTAATTACTAATAATAAATTTATGTGGGGCCAGGAAGAGTCGGGCAACCCCGGCCCACTTCGAACCAGGCCCAAAGGCCCACGCCGAGGAGGCGTCTAAGGTCTGAGGACGAAAGTGTAAAGCCCAGTTGCCCAGGAAACATTGCCGAGGATGATTACTTCCTCGGACGTCCGAGATCAGAAAGTGAGCAAGCAGCACACCATCAAGGTGAGCCTCCCCGAGCATCCAAAGGGCAAATAGCAAGTACCAAGCGCCGGACACGGAAGTATGGTGGAGGAGCAAGTCCCAGATGAACTGTCACCTCCACATTAAATGCCCTCAACTAACGCCCTGGCCGCATTAATGAGAATAGGACCCCTGAACAGTGCTGTCTTGGGCGCTGCAACCCACAGGAGGGATGGGAATGCGGCTGATGGGACAGGCTCTCAAGTGGTGGCCTGGCTGATCAACAAATGTAGGGTTAGGATCAACTGAGAGAGATGTATATAATGTAAGAAGTCCCTCTTGAAGGAGAGACGGACGGAAAAACCAGAATTAGGAAGTACTGTAGCGACCTGCATTCTCTCAAACCTTGTAACCATTCTTCAAAGAAATAAGAAGAGCTCCAAGCCCTGAAGGGCCAGTCCGAGGAGCGTTATTGTTCATCCCAGTTAACGTTTAAGTCATTAAGCACTCATGTATAACCATGCATGACCGCTGCATTCCTCACTAGGGCCTAGTTCTTGAACCCATTCTCTATAAATTCATTGCAGGGTTAGCTGAGCTTGGGTCCACTCTCTCAAATCGTAGAAGTGCCCGAAACCGGTCCCTACAATTGGCGCCGTCTGTGGGAAGAACTTGTGCGTTAGTAAGGACAACAGCTAAGCATGGTAGGATCAGGCCCTCACCAAGGAAATCCCCATCGACCTGAACCGGCTAAATCCCGGCACCAGGGTAACTATGGCGACCCCGGGGGCGGTCAGAACGAGAATGGACGATTTCGAGAAGGAAGCGTGCATACCTCAACAACGAGCAGAAGCCAAACCCGCCAGGACGGGCACGTTCCCCAAAAGCGCGACAATGGCCACGCCACGCGATCGGAAGAGGCCCATAGCCACGCTTCCTAGAGAAAGGATGATAAGGTGGCCATGCAGCACGAGATAGATGATCTGAAGAGGAAGCTGCGCCGTGCGCAGCGAAGACAGTCCGAACCCAGCCTTGACCTGCCCTCTGACGACGAATACAGGCAAAGGTCAAGAACGCCCCCCAGCGAGACTTTCTCCCACGAGGAGGAGAGCTACCAGAGGCGTAGGCGTGCCAACCCGACCCCAGGGGCTTAGGGGGTGACGCCATGAGCAAGGCGCTAGATCAGCTCTCCAAGTCGCCCTTCACGCGTCGTATAAAGGAGGCAGTGCTTCCTCGGCGGTTCCAGCAGCCAACCTTCACTGCTTACAACGGCAAAACGGATCCCGTGGAGCATGTGAGCCAGTTCAACCAAAGGATGGCTGTCCACTCCAAGAACGAGGCGCTGATGTGCAAAGTCTTCCCATCCAGCTTGGGACCTGTGGCAATGAGGTGGTTCAACGGTCTAAGGACGAATTCCATAGACTCGTACAGGCAGCTGACCCAGGCTTTTGGTTCCCGCTTTGTTACGAACAGTAGGCCTCCTCGGCCCATGAGCGCGTTACTGTCCCTATCCATGCGTGACGGGGAGACCCTCAAGGCTTACTCGGACAAGTACTGGGAGATTTACAACGAGCTGGACGGCAAGTACGATGCTGTCGCCATCAATACATTCCAGAATGGACTACCAATGGGGCACGGCCTGAGGAAGTCCTTAACCAGTAAGCCCACCACCAGCGTGCGGCAATTGATGGATCGGATCAATAAGTACAAGCGGGTAGAGGAAGACATGCTACAGGGCAAGGGGAAGGAGAAGGTTATTCCTCAGGAGAGGAGGGATTTCAAGTCGGACCGGTATAGCAACGCCCGCCCGAGCAGGGATTTCGGTGGGCAATCCGGGGCGATCAATGCCCAGACTGTCGACGCCGTATTCCGAGAACCCGTACACAGGGTGTTGGAAAAAATAAAGAACGAGCCATACTTCAGGTGGCCGACTAAGATGTCTGGAGAACCTAATAAGCGCAACCAGAACCGTTACTGCCAATACCACCAGGACCACGGACACACCACGGAGGACTGCAGGAACCTCTGGAACCACCTGGACCAGCTAGTCCGGGAGGGAAAGCTGAAGCACCTTCTGCACCATTCCAGCGGCCAGCAAGTCCAGACCTACCAAGAGCCTCGGAGGGACACCTCCATGGGGCAGCCCGTTGGGACGATTAACGTAATCTTGGTGGCACCAGGAAGAACAGGCACACGCCCTTCGCGAGTGTTGTCTGTGGCCCAACTGCCTGCCGAGGGCCCCCGGACAAGACCGAAGAGGTCCAGGAGGAGTTTTCCCCCAGCCTTAAGTTTCTCGGAGGAGGACAAGATTGGGACCACCCAACCCCACGATGACGCTCTAATCGTTACCCTCAGAATCGGGGACTACGACGTGAAAAGAGTGATGGTGGATGGTGGCAGCGCAGCCGAGGTCATGTATCCAGACCTCTACAAGGGGTTGAGGATAAAACCGGAGGACCTGACGCCTTATAGCTCCCCCCTAATGAGCTTCGACGGAAAGCTCGTCATCCCAAAGGGCATGATTAGGCTGCCCATACAGACAAGCCCAGAGGTGGTGGAGGTGAACTTTGTAGTGGTGGACACATACTCCCCCTACACGGCCATTGTAGGAAGACCCTGGCTACACACCTTGGGGGGCGTTGCCTCCTCCTTGCACCAGAAGGTGAAATTCCCATCAGGGGATCAGGTTCTAGAGATCCGAGGTTGCCAGCCCACAGCGAGGCAGTGCACGGTGGCTGCCATATCCTATCGGCTTGATGCACAGCCCTCGGCCCCCGCCGAGGAAGGTTTATAGCAATCAAAGACCCTGGTGGCGCCTCCTGATACAGCTGCCGAGGATGCTAAATGTGAGGACCTGGAGAAGGTGGTAGTTGACGATGACCCGGAGAAGTTCTTCCAGGTCGGGGCCCAGCTGCCTCCCCGGGAGAAGGAGGAGTTACTTGAGTTCCTCAAAAGGAACCTTGACGTGTTCGCATGGAACCCCTGCGATGCCCCTGGGATTGATCCATCCTTCATCTGTCACCACCTTAACGTCAACCCATCCGTGATCCCCAAGAAGCAGCCACCCCGGCGCCCGTCAAAGGAGCATGCTGATGCAATCAGGGAAGAGGTCAATAAGCTTAAGCGCGCGAGGGTTATCAAAGAAGTCTTTTACCCCGAATGGTTGGCCAACACTGTGGTGGTCAAGAAGAAAAGTGGGAAGTGGAGGGTTTGTGTAGACTTCACAGACCTGAACAAAGCATGCCCAAAGGACCCCTTCCCAATGCCACGAATAGACCAGCTAGTAGATGCGACGGCAGGCCATCCTCGGATGAGCTTCGTAGATGCCTTTCAGGGCTATCATCAAATCCCACTAGCTTTGGAGGACCAAGAGAAGACAGTCTTTGTGACGCCCATTGGGAACTACCACTACAAGGTTATGCCATTTGGCCTGAAGAACGCCGGATCCACCTACCAGAGGATGATGACGAGAATGTTTGAGCCGATGTTGGGCAAGAGCATCGAGGTCTATGCTGATGATATGGTGGTGAAGAGTAAACTGGTGTCCGAACACTTGGGGGACCTCGGCCGCACATTTGACGTCCTGAGAAAGCACAAGCTCCGCCTTAATGCCTCAAAATGCTCGTTTGGCGTAGGCTTTGACAAGTTTTTGGGATACATGATCACCCATCGTGGGATCGAAATCGACCCTTACCAAATCAAGGCCATTCATAATTTGAAGCCTCTGCAGAACCCCAAAGAGGTCCAAAAGCTTACGGGGATGATCGCGGCGCTGAACCGATTCATTTCCAGGTCGGCTGACAGGTACAGGCCCTTCTATCTCCTGATCAACAAGTGGAAAGGATTTGAGTGGTCCGAGGATTGTGTCGTAGCTTTCCAGCAACTCAAGGAGTATCTATCCCGGCCACCTATCATGTCCAATCCCGAGGCCAACGAGGTCCTATACGCATACCTTACTGTGGCGCCCCACGCAGTGAGCCTAGTACTGGTACGGGAAGACAATGGCGTTCAAAAGCCAATTTACTACGTCAGCAAGTCGCTGCACGAAGCGGAGGTCAAATACCTACCCTTAGAGAAAGCCATACTGGCTGTGGTCCACGCAACGAGAAAGCTCCCCCATTACTTCCAAGCTCACACGATGGTTGTCCTAACCCGATTGCCCTTGAAGTCTGTACTCCGGACCGCTGACTACACAGGAAGAATCGCGAAGTGGAACACAATTCTGGGGTCTTTCGACGTCAAGTACATGCCTCGGACCTCCATAAAAGGCCAGGTTCTGGCAGATTTAACGGCCGAGTTCGCTGAACCAATCATAGAAATGACAGCCGAGGAGAAGAGTTGTGATGAGAAATCAGTTGGGGCAATCTCCATCCTGGAGTCGCCATGTTGGAAAGTATATGTTGATGGCGCGGCAAACCAAAGGGGGTCCGGAGTGGGGCTGGTCCTAGTATCCCCTAAAGATCATGTCATAGAGAAGTCCCTGAGGCTCGGATTCACGGCCACAAACAACGAGACCGAATATGAGGCATTATTGCAAGGGATGGTCATGGTACAGAAGATGGGAGGAAAGTCGATAGAGATGTTCTCAGACTCGAGATTGGTGGTAGGACAGGTAAAGGGGGAGATGGAGGCCAGAGATTCGAGAATGCAAGAATACTTGAGCCAAGTTAAGCGCTTGCAGTTGGAGTTTGGCTTCTTCAGCTTGTCTCATATTCCTAGGAGTGGGAACAGTCATGCCGATTCACTAGCCACACTCTCAACCTCCTCGGCAGAAGCTCTACCTTGGATCATACTTGTGGAGCACCTGGAGAGGGCGAGTGAAGTGCCAAAGGGAGTGATCCCCGTCCATCAGGTTGAGATGGGTCCCAGCTGGATGGACCCCATAGTGAGATTCCTCAAAGATGATGTCCTGCATGAGGAGAGGTCAGAGGCAGAAAAGATACGAAGAAAAGCTCCTCGGTTCTGGTTGTCCGAGGATCACAAACTATACAGGCGCTCCTACTCTGGGCCATATCTGCTGTGCGTCCACCCCGAAGCGGCAGAATTCTTGCTCGAAGAGCTGCACGAGGGAATTTGTGGGAGCCACACAGGGGGGAGATCCTAGGCTCACCGAGCCGTCGCACAAGGATACTGGTGGCTGGGGATGCAGTAAGAGGCTCAGGAGTATGTCAAGAAGTGTGACCAGTGCCAAAGATTCGCCTCAAACATCCATTAGCCAGGAGGGGTCCTCAATCCTTTGTCCAGTCCATGGCCGTTCGCCCAATGGGGCTTGGACATTGTAGGACCTTTCCCCAGGGCACCAGGGAATAAGAAGTATTTGTTGGTGGCCACGGACTACTTCACCAAGTGGGTCGAGGCCGAGCCACTGGCCAACATCAGGGACATAGATGTAAAGAAATTCCTTTGGAGGAACATTGTTACACGATTCGGGGTCCCTCATACCCTCATCTCGGATAATGGGCTCCAATTCGATAGTAAGGCCTTCAGGAGGTACTGTTGCGAACTTGGGATCACAAACAGATACTCAACGCCAGCCTACCCTCAGGGAAACGGACAGGTCGAGGCCGTCAACAAGGTCATTGTCAATGGGCTTAAGAAAAGACTGGATGATGCCAAGGGAAGATGGGTAGAGGAGCTGCCCCACGTCCTCTGGACGTACCGGACTACGCCCCGGCGATCAGCGGGGGAAACACCTTTTGCCATGACTTATGGTGCTGAGGCGGTGATCCCCCTAGAAACAAACTTCCCGACGCTAAGGACGAGCTCCTTCACTCCAGGCAGTAATGATGAATTGCTGGGGCGGAGCCTGGACCTAGTAGACGAACGAAGAGAGCGAGTAGTGATCCAGCTGGCCTATTACCAGCAGAAGCTCAAACAAGGATATGACGCCAATGTAAAGCTCAGACCACTAGCACCGGGGGACCTGGTGCCGAGAAAAGTCGTTGGAGCTGCCAAGAACCCTTCTTGGGGAAAGCTGGGACCCAACTGGGAGAGGCCCTACCGAATTACCTCAGTAGCAGGGATAAGAGCATACAATTTAGAAGATTTGACAAACCTGTACCTCGTCCATGGAATGTAAATAACCTGAAAAGGTATTACTATTAATGAAGAAGTCTCTTTTGATTCAGATTTTTAGCCTATCATGATTGTGTGTCTCGTGTCCTCACGGCCAGACTAAGTACTAGACAGAACCAAGGTCTTGCATGGTCTTCGGACTCAAACCTACGGGGAAACTAACCACTCAAATATACCTGGGTAATAGACAGAACCAAGGTCTTGCATGGTCCACGGACTCAAACCTATGGGGAAACTAGTTACTTATAAAAGAACTGAAGAGTTAGACAGAACCAAAGTCTTGCATGGTCCTCGGACTCAAACCTATGGGGAAACTAACCACTCAAATATCCCTGGGTACTAGACAGAACCAAGGCCTTGCATGGTCCACGGACTCAAACCTATGGGGAAACTAGTTACTTACAGAAGAACTAAAGCGTTAGACAGAACCAAGGTCTTGCATGGCACTCGGACTCAAACCTATGGGGAAACTAACCACTCAAATATCCCTGGGTACTAGACAGAACCAAGGTCTTGCATGGTCCACGGACTCAAACCTATGGGGAAACTAGTTACTTACAGAAGAACTGAAGCGTTAGACAGAACCAAGGTCTTGCATGGTCCTCGGACTCAAACCTATGGGGAAACTAACCACTCAAATATCCCTGGGTACTAGACAAAACCAAGGTCTTGCATGGTCCACGGACTCAAACCTATGGGGAAACTAGTTACTTACAGAAGAACTGAAGCGTTAGACAGAACCAAGGTCTTGCATGGTCCTCGGACTCAAACCTATGGGGAAACTAACCACTCAAATATCCCTGGGTACTAGACAGAACCAAGGTCTTGCATGGTCCACGGACTCAAACCTATGGGGAAACTAGTTACTTACAGAAGAATTGAAGCGTTAGACAGAACCAAGGTCTTGCATGGTCCTCGGACTCAAACCTATGGGGAAACTAACCACTCAAATATCCCTGGGTACTAGACAGAACCAAGGTCTTGCATGGTCCACGGACTCAAACCTATGGGGAAACTAGTTACTTACAGAAGAACTGAAGCGTTAGACAGAACCAAGGTCTTGCATGGTCCTCGGACTCAAACCTATGGAGAAACTAACCACTCAAATATACCTGGGTACTAGACAGAACCAAGGTCTTGCATGGTCCACGGACTCAAACCTATGGGAAAACTAGTTACTTACAGAAGAACAGAAGCGTTAGACAAAACCAAGGCACTGCATGGTCCTCGGACTCAGGCCTATGGGAAAACTAACTACTTCAGAAGACTAAGTGTTAGACAGAACCAAGGCACTGCATGGTCTTCGGACTCAGGCCTATGGGAAAACTAACTACTTCAAGACTAAGTGTTAGACAGAACCAAGGCACTGCATGGTCCTCGGACTCAGGCCTATGGGAAAACTAACTACTTCAGAAGACTAAGTGTTAGACAGAACCAAGGCACTGCATGGTCCTCGGACTCAGGCCTATGGGGAAACTAACTACTTCAAGACTAAGTGTTAGACAGAACCAAGGCACTGCATGGTCCTCGGACTCAGGCCTATGGGAAAACTAACTACTTCAAGACTAAGTGTTAGACAGAACCAAGGCACTGCATGGTCCTCGGACTCAGGCCTATGGGAAAACTAACTACTTCAGAAGACTAAGTGTTAGACAGAACCAAGGCACTGCATGGTCCTCGGACTCAGGCCTATGGGAAAACTAACTACTTCAGAAGACTAAGTGTTAGACAGAACCAAGGCACTGCATGGTCCTCGAACTCAGGCCTATGGGGAAACTAACTACTTCGAAGGGATCCTAAGTGTCTGCTCGAAGAAATTCTACCTGGTCCTTAGGAAACGAAAGGTCCGCCCGAGCATACATGCCCTCTCGTTATAATAATTGATGCCGCGATTGGCCGAGATACAATTGAAGTTAAAGTTATACAAGTAAAAAAAAGAAGAGTGGATAACGCGCAAATGAACAAACAGCCAGCATAAGTCAGAATAGAGAAATAAAGCTCGCATTTCATTAAGTCCAAAGAAATTACATGGTAAGAGTCACACTACACCGTTCAAAAAAAAAAAAAAAAAGAACAAGAACAAAATGAATAACAAAACAGAAGCAAAGACAGGGTAGATGCGTCCTTGCGATGTCCAAAAGGGGGTAAAGCAGAGGCACGGCAGGAATAGCTGCCCCCTCAGCAGAAGAAACCTGGGCATCGGGGGAGGGCTTTACAACCTGCTGGGGCGCTTCCTCGTTAGAGCCTTCACTCAGTTCAACCACCACGAGAGGATTACTCCCTTGAACTGGCTCACCAGTGGGTCCAGCATCCGAGGGCCCTTCACCTAGAGTAGCAGCAGTTTCCACAGCAGCCTCCTCGGCCTCAGAGCCATCTGGGGCAGCCTCGCGGATGGCAGAGGGGTAGTACACACTCTCCTCCTTCCACAGGTCAGAAGAGGCCTCCACCCCAGCTTGTCTGAGGGCTTCACCCCAAGTCTGGGAGCAGTAGCGCCTGCATACCTCAGGGACTTGGGATTTGTAGGCGGCTGCTGTCTCAGTTGCCCCGGCAGCATAAGCTGCCTCCTCAGCTTCCTCCTTAGCGGCCCAGGCCTCCTCCCTACCTTGGTCTGCCTCAAACTTGGCCCTCACAGCTTCCTCTTTGGCCCATTCAGCCACCTTCTTGGCCTCCTCAGCATCAGCCATCTTCTTCGTCAGGCCAGCTATCAGCTCCTCGGCGAGCTTCAGCTGTTCCTCTACCTCACCCAGACGCTTCGTCTGAGATTCGGCCTGCTTCTGGGCACCCTCAAGGCCTGACACTGCGCTGTCCCGAGCCCTGGTCATTGCCTTCAGCTCCTCCCTGGCCTTGGCAAGGTCGTCCTCGGAGGTCTTGAGGATCCGAGTGGCCTCCAAGCGCTTCTCACGCTCTGCATCCATGGCCTTTCCATGGTCATGGGCCGCCTCCTCCAGCCTATAGGTGGCCTGGACAGCCTGCCAAACAAAACGGATACATAATAAGCCGAGCTCAAAAAAGAAAGGAAGGCAGAAAAAACTGAAGCCAGAAAAAACACAAGTGTTGAGGGTCTTACCATCCCCAAGTATCGCTTGAGGCTAAGGAAGACCTCCCTACTCCTCATGGTCCCCAGCTGAGCCATGTCCGCAGGAAGTAGCAGGCATCTCTCCACCGTGTCGGCCACGTACGCGCCTTCGCCCTCTCTAAAATCCCTGAGGGAGGAGTCATCCCTCAAAGGCGCCCCACGGAGCATTGGGGCGGGAAGCCAGGCCTGAATCTCGGGCTGGGCATCGACCTGGCTGTCCTGGCCCCTGGAGCCTATCTTCAGCTGCTTTGAGGGCCGCCGGGTGTCATCCCCCTCCCGCGTGGGCCCAGACTTGTCCTCAATAGGCCTCTTGCCCTTATCCTTTTTCTGCTTAGGATCAGCGGGCTCGTGCCTGGACGGCGGGTTCGTCTGAGGCGGAGGAGGAGGAGGCCTAGATTGAGTAGAGGCCGACCTGGTCTGGGCAGGACGAGTCTTTGGAGAATGAGGAGGAAGCTTTGGCTTGGACTTCCCTAGTTGCCCTTCTATTAGGTCGAGCAGACTGGCTTGGGGCTTCTTCTTGTAACCCATCTCAAGCCGAGAAGATGTCTCTGACGCTAGGAGGTCTGCTTCGGTTAGACGAGGATCACCCAAGTCTCCAGAAGGGTCCTCGGACTGGTGGACTTGTTCAAACACGTCAAAATCGTCCTCGGCAGGACCAAAATCTGCAACTTCCTCTTCCCTCTCTAAGTTCTCTTCCGCGGCCTCTGAGAATGTGTGGGAGGAAGAGGGGCCTGCTAATGTGACGCCTTCTGAAGTGGAGGGATCCTCGGGAAACTCGAACCCGTCCTCGGTCACAGTTATTTTCTGCAGCCGAGGATCCTTTGCTCTGATCACGTGCTTTGGGGTCGCGAACGATTTTTGGAGCGGGGTGTACCCCAAAATTTTGTGAGCGGCTCTAACTTGATGGTCAGCTTCGTTTTCGAAAACCGCCGACCTGAGCACCTTCTGCAAATCCTCCTTGTTGATCAGGCTGAAGTGGCGCGTGAAGGCGTGCGGATCTGCAAAAAGAAGACACATTCACGTTAGTAACCAAACAGTGCAAAAAAGAAATGACGCATGAAACAAATTAGAATCTTTGAACCCCCTCCTACTCCCACTGCCCCACCTGGTGCCCCCTCTGTCGTCGGGCAGTGAAGGCCATTGTGCCACCCTCCGGACACGATGAGAAAATCCTCGTTCAGCCCCTTGTTGGACTCAGGGAGGCACTGGATAAGCCGGACCCTATCATCCCTCGTCCTCATGTAGTATGACTTGTTCTTCAGGTGTTGAAGGTTGTAACAGTAGTTCACGTCGTGATGGGTCAACCTTAGCCCCATCTTCTCGTTCAGAGCGTCCACACAACCCAGAATTCTGAAGATGTTGGAGGCGCACTGGGTGGGGGTTAACCGGAAGTATGTAAGGTAGCCCCTCGTCACCGGCCCCATGGGGATTCTCATGCCACCTTCGAGGAAGGTGATGATGGGTATCACCACCTCGCCCTCCTGCCTCCGAAGGAGCCACTCCCCTTCCTCACAATACCTCAAGCCTACGTTGGCAGGTATCTTATAGTCGGCGATGAATTTCTCCATCGCCTCCTCAGTATAGACATACTTCTTAAGTCTACCCATCCCAAGTGACGTCCAAGAGAACTAAAGAAAGAGCAAATGAAAGAGAAGAAGGAGTAGAGAGGAAGAAAGCTCAGAGAGGGATAGAGCGACTTACAGAAATGAGGAGAAGCTCCTCGGACAGGCTTTTTATGCTGGAGATGTAGGTGGAAATTTGGCTGAACTCAAAATGTATGCGTAAGAGCTCTTGATTGCGAATGAAAAAAGGGAAAAGCAGTTCGAACGGGTATTTATAGCCCAGATCGAAGAGCCACGCGAGTTTTCCCGCCCATAAATGCTAGGCGAATCCCCAAAGTTAGATTCTCATCTTCCCGTTGAACGTGGGGAGCACAAAGCCGCCTGAATTTAATGAAGGACACATTACGCGCACCGAAGTGTCAGTAACGCACCTTGGGCAGATGAAAAGGCTTCAACATTGACGAGGGACAAGACTTGATTGGACACGGAGCAAGTCCGAGGATGTCAAAATCCTCCTTTCCGCCCGAGGATGCGGACAACAAGATTTTGAGGGGCTATTGTGGGGCCAGAAAGAGTCAAACCCCGGCCCACTTCGAACCGGGCCCAAAGGCCCACGCCGAGGAGGCGTCCAAGGTCCGAGGACGAAAGTGTAAAGCCCAGTTGCCCAGGAAGCATTGCCGAGGATGATTACTTCCTCGGACGTCCGAGATCAGAAAGTGAGCAAGCAGCACACCATCAAGGTGAGCCTCCCCGAGCATCCAAAGGGCAAATAGCAAGTACCAAGCGCCGGACATGGAAGCATGGTGGAGGAGCAAGTCCCAGATGAACTGTCACCTCCACATTAAATGCCCTCAACTAACGCCCTGGCCGCATTAATGAGGATAGGACCCCTGAACAGTGCTGTCTTGGGCGCTGCAACCCACAGGAGGGATGGGAATGCGGCTGATGGGACAGGCTCTCAAGTGGTGGCCTGGCTGATCAACAAATGTAGGGCTAGGATCAACTGAGAGAGAGGTATATAATGTAAGAAGTCCCTCTTGAAGGGGGGACGAACGGGAAAACCAGAATTAGGAAGTACTGTAGCGAGTTGTATTCTCTCAAACCTTGTAACCATTCTTCAAAGAAAAAATAAGAACTCCAAGCTCTGAAGGGCCAGTCCGAGGAGCGTTATTGTGCATCCCAGTTAACGTTTAAGTTATTAAGCACTCACGTATAACCATGCATGGCCGCTGCATTCCTCACTAGGGCCTAGTTCTTGAACCCATTCTCTATAAATTCATTGCAAGGTTAGCTGGGCTTGGGTCCACTCTCTCAACCCGTAGAAATGCCCAAAACCGATCCCTACAATTTATAATCAAAATTAACCTATGACAAATATGATTTCATTATAATTCTCTAGTATTTAATTTTTTTTTAATTGTCTTGTTCCTTTTAGTTGTATTGTATTGTTTAATCCAATTTATTGAATGATCTAATGAATACATTATTATTGCTTTTATTTATCCAAATTGAGACTATAAGATACTTTCATGGCTAAGTAGAGCTACAATAATATATTTTATAAATCAGGTTCTATTGCTCTATGCCTCTATGCTTGAAGTTTTTTCTTATTTTTACATTTTTTATTCTAGTTATTATAATTTTATAGATAGTGTTTTTTATTCCCTTTGATCGGCCACAAACTGAATGACCCCTTGTGATTAAACCAATTAATTAATTAGCCAAGTTATTAATTAATCAATTTAACATGCAAATACGTGGAAGCACAAACAAATCACCAAATAACTCAATATGCAGCGGAAATTAAATGACACGGTAATTTGTTTACGAATGGGGAAAACCCTTACGGCAAAAACCCTACTGGGTGATTTTCAGGTCACCACTCCCGAAACTTCACTATTATCAAATCAAGCGATTACAAGTAAAGGAATCCCAAGTACCTTACCAACCTATAATTGAACCCTTACCCCAATACCCAATTGGACTTGATCTGTAGTGACAGTTCCCCTTTTTGATGCACGGCTCCCAAGTACGTGACTAACCAATTTGATGCGCGGATCCCAGTATGCGGTTTACTCCTTTGCACGAATCTCAGTACGTGACTAACTCCATAGCAACCCTTCGATTGTTGTAGTTGATTTGCAGCAGCTTCACATAGAAACACCAATAAGATCTTCAATGTTGGTGTAAGAGACTTTGCTTGGTTACAAAACCCAAAGGCGTACAAGAAACGCAACAATAACTCTTTCTTCTGTAGGAGAAGGCTAGGGTTTCAAAAAGAAAACCTTATGAAGCTCTCTAGGGTCAGGTTTTTCTTTTTCCTACCTCCTTTAAATAGGAGCTTAATGGGCTCTCCTATTCCAAATAGGTTTACACAAACCTTGGGCTTTCCTAGTCCAATAAGGATTATAGAAACCCATAAACAAATAGCCTTTTAGAATAAAAACATTATGGCTATAATCTGAAAATCCGTAAGCTCGATCGATCGAGACATCTATCGAGCTTTAATGAATCTCGACAGATTGAGCTTCTGTCGAGGAGGTATCGAGATCTACATATTGCACTTTTCTTGAGCAGTTCTTGAGTAATCTTCATGTCTTCAATTTAACCATTTGTGATGATCATCTTGAACCTACTTAGATTTATCCAAATACAAGTAAAGTGCGTTTTGTCAAAGGATATGCCAATTACATAAAAATATGTCCCCAACACCCTTGTAACTATTTTTTTAATTAGGAATGTCTACTCGAAAATATGCATATGAATTTGAAAAAACTTAAAAAAGGAAAAGAGTAGAAAAATTAATTAAGTTTCAAAAAGGTTCTCTAGATAAATTTGTTATTAGTAATAAAAATGATGTAACGTAAAATTTAAGTGAAAATCTCACAAATGAACAAGAAATTCATCAAGAAAATTCACAAAAAAGATTAAGTGGGTTAGTCATATTATCTATTAAAAAAAAAATGTTAAGAGGAACTTGAATACAAAAATTTAATAAGTAACTTTGCACATAAAAAAGCAAGATGAATATATTTTAAATAAACAAATATTTAAGTAATATTTTAATATATAAAATGCATCATGTAATATTCACCTTATGCCCCAAATGCATAGAGTCGTTCCTGACTCAAGGTATGAATCAAGGCTGTAATCAAATCGAGCCGAGCCAAGTATTCAATGGCCAAGCTTGGTTTGCAGTACACATAAAATATACAAACTCAACTTTAGACCGAACCAAGTTACAAATAATGTTCAAACTCAAACTAATCAAAAAATTGTAAATATTTGAGCATGACTTAATTCTCAAACATAAGCTCAGAGGGTATGATGTGAAATGACCAAGGTAAACACATATTGAAATGTATGCCTCCATCCTATATTTTTCTTTTCTTAAACCCATATATAAAAATATGAAGAAATTATATTCCAAAAAATAGAAATTTCAAGAAATAGATATAGTTAGCTTCTATAGTTTGGTTTGGCAGCGTGTGAGTCTGTGCGTGGTGCAGCTGAGGTGAGATTACAGAGAAAGGGAATTCGGCAAAATCGATTTTCTTGACCTCAGGCTTGGTAATGGTGCATTGAGAGATAACATTATTATACATTACAGAGAGCCACACCGCACGAGAGAAACAAAGAGACGTTTGAATGATTCTGACGAGGTGAGCGCGCAGCTAAGCTGTAGACTCACAGACGTCTGAGGAGGGAGGCCAAAAATGAAACGTAGAGATGGGACAAGTCGTCCCAAACTGGGCCATAAGTATTTTTACCAATTTATGTAGGGGCTGTAAACGAGCCGAGCTTTGTCAAGTAGTGCATGTTCAAGCTTGGCTCGTCAGGAAAAATCAAAAGCTTGAACTTGGCTTGAGCTTGTGACAAGCCTAAAAATAGTGTTTGAGCTTGAGCTCGTGGGAAAGCCAAAAAGTTTGAGCTTGGCTTGGCTTGGCTTGGCTTGGCTTAATTGATTAGTCAAGCCAAACTCAAGCTTAATATCAAGCTTAAACTCGAGCTCAGGTCAAGTTTTTGAGCTTGAGATCTAAAAAAATTACATTATTAAATACTTAAATCTCTAAAATTAAGAAGAAAAAAAAATAGTATACTCATTTTATCATGCATCTAGTCCTACTTATGATTAGCCATTATTCAAATTAATAATTTACATAATTAAATTCATTCATTCATCTTTCATTGTCTACAGTTTCAGAAATTGTTCAAAATACAATTTTTACATTCACGTTAGATAGTGAAGGACTAGAAAAATACATGTTTGTAACTATTATGAATGAGAAAATACTAACATGTTTCATAACTTTACTTTAGATGATTGATAAGAAAGGATCATATGTGGCCTACTTAATTATTTATTTATTTTTAAATGTAACTATAGTCTAAAGTGTTTATTGATCAATTTAAACTTTAAAGGAAGGAAAAAATTAAGGTAATATAGGTAGTGGTCTCATGTTGGCAATGTTATTATTAAGATATGTGTAATGAGTATATTTAGCTAACACATATAAACTTATAAATGAGTCTATGCTTGAATTGTTGTGTATCAAGCCTAATAGCTCACAAGCTTGTTTGTGAACAAATTTTTTTGCATGGGCTCTGCTTGTTTATTAAACGAGCCAAAAACTAAGACTCAAGCTTGGCTTATTTATAAACAAACAAACATGAACAAGTTTTTTATCGAGCCGAGCCCGAATTGTTCATGATCGGCTTGGTTCATTTACAGCCCTAAATTTATGTGAAATATACTATTTTTCCAAGCCCATATAAGTTTATTATAAAGCCCACAGACAAGCTTGAGCTGAACTTATTTTTTATTCTTGAGCCTATTCATGACCATCTTTTTTTAATTGGCCTTACCTAGTTTATCAAACAAGCCTAATACTATAGCTCACACTTTGTTATAAATAAAGAAACATAATTGGTGTGAATTCTAGTTAACTCAACTAGTAAAGTCTCTGATGGTTGCATAAGAGATCTAGGGTTCAATTCCTGCCTACACCAAAAACTGATTGGTGTCTTGGTCTGATGATAAAAAGCTATCATTAGAAGCGGACACTATAGGTTGAAACTCTCTTAAAAAAAAAAAAAAAAACATAATTGGCCTTTTTATTGAACAAAGCTTGAACATTTTATAGACAGCTTGATTTTATTTAGAATCCTACTTGGAATATTCTCTTTAGAAACTTTCAGCTTAATGTCCATGATTGGGATGTCTAAGGGTGTATTTGGATACCGCTAATTTTGCTGAAAACTGAAAATTAAAAACATTGTAGCAAAATAATTTTTAAATGTGTAAATAGTGCCATGAGACCCATTTTTAATGAAAGTTTAGCTAGGTTTGTGGGTCCCGTGAATAGTACATGAGATCAACTGGAAAAGCATAAAAGCCACAAAAACGCGCTTCTGAAAAAAAAAAAAAAAGAACATCAAAACGCAGACGCTGCCTTTATCATCAATATCCAAACGAGTACTAAGAGTCTGTTTGGATATTGTTTATTACTGAAAACTGAAAATACTGTAACAAAATAATTTTTAAATGTGTGAATAGTTCCGTGGGACCAATTTTAAAAAAAAATTTGCTGAAACCCGTACTTGCGGGTCCCATGAATAGTGCACGGGACCCACAGAAAAAACGCAGATGCCCAATTTTTTCCTTTTCATCGCAATCCAAACTAACACTAAGTGTCATGCCCAAAAATGAGAAAAAAAATGTGGCCTAATCTTAAATTAAATAAACTACATTTGGATTCTTTTCATATATATATATATCTGTGTGTGTATGCGCGTGAGCGCATCCATTTGATTTCATCCTTTGATATTAGAAGATGATGTTTGCGCAGGGGTTTAAAGAACACAACCACCCTAGACGAGTTAGGTTTTGGTATCTCACATTAGTCTTGATTGGGATCGATCATTGACTGATACAAAACATAATTAAAATCTTTGGTTTCTGACCATTTTAGATGTTTCAAAAGTATTTTAGTCATTTTTAAGGTTTCAAGTATTTTTTCCATTTTAGAGATTTGGATGGTATTTAGTTATTTTAGAGGTTTTAGGATATTTGGTCATTCTGAATATTATGAGGTTATTTTTGCTCATTTTAGAGGTTTTATGGGGTACTTTGCTAATTTTTTGTTCCTAAACATTTTCCAAAGGTTCAAGGTTATTTTGGAGGTTTTAAAGATTTTTTTGCCAATTTAGACATTGCAATGGTATTTTGATCGTTTTTAGAGATTATAAGGAGTAACATTTGATGGTTCGAGATATTTTGGTCATTATTTAGGTTCAAAAGTATTTTCAACCCCTTTTTTATATTTGAAAATATTTTGATCCTCTAGAAAATTTCAAGGATTTTGACCTTATCTAAATACGATAAAATATTCACTCCCATTCACTAGGCCACCCCAGTTAATTATGCCTCCAAAATGCCACTCTTCCTTGACTTATATAACCATTTACAATATTAGAAATTGATCTTTTTATTTAGTAGTATAAAAAATCTAAGGGTTATGCTAACGAGTGCCCTTAGGGAATTGATTAACAATCCATTTCAGAAAAGTTTTGACACCACTTTTATGGGAAATGAAAAAAGCTGTCAAAATATTATTTTTTTTTTTCCTTTTCCCATAAAAATTTTCTTTAAATGAATTATTAACCAATACTCTAAAGGCATTTGTTAGCATTTCCCAAAATCTAATACAATAAAGATTAAAGAGAGAAATCCGTTAAGTATATTAGTTTCTATTATAATTTTTGAATATTTAATGCCTATTTTCTCAGTCACTAACCGTTTTTACTTGGGTAGATTCAAGTCCCAATGATGATATATTACTCATTAATTATTATTAAAAATTTACTATGATATGAACTTTCTAGGTTCTCGGAGAAAATGGGCTTTTGCCTTTATTTTTAAAAAAATCTAGCAATATGTCCCTGTTTTAAAACTATTAAGGTTCGTATCTTTGTTTTGAAACTCGATTTGTAGAAAATAGAGTATAGGCGATCAAACTTAATATATATATATATGGAACTTGAGTTCCATTAAAGGAACTCGAGTTACATGAAATTGAGTTTCTTAAAAGGAACTCGAGTTCCTTGAATGAAACTCGAGCTCCATGAACTTGAGTTCCACAATTTTTTTTTTTTTTAAAGTTTTATTTGGCATAACTCGATTTTAAATCAATCGAATTATACATTGAAACTCAATTTTAAGAAAATCGAGTTTCAAAACAGGGACACGAACCTAAGTAGTTTCAAAACAGGAACATATTGCTAGATTTAAAAAAAAAAAATAAGGGCAAAAGTCTAGGATTCCCCCTAGGTTCTCCATGTATTTTTTTTTTCTTAAAAAAAAAGTATCAATTCTTAATAATTTTACTATGCCTAAGAACATTCCCAACTCTTGTTATTGAATTTTGTTTAAAAACATACTCAAGAAATTATTTTAACAAAAACAAACCACATATATTATAAATTATGTAATAATTAATAAATTTACTATTTTTAGGAACATACCTTGAAATTTGAATACATTTGGGTTTAATAAGTTATACATAGCATAAGAGTAAAGTAAATAAAATAATTTATTTACATAAATGTAGTACAATTTTTTTATAAAAAAAATTTAGAGGGGCTATTAGCTAAAATTATATATAACCATTTTTAAAAATATGAGGGAGGGTTTTCAATAGTCAAGAGAGACAACACTCTTGACTCTTGAAAGCCCTCCCTCATATATACTACTGGTCGCTAACTTGTGCGATACACGAAAAAACTATTGATTATGAAAAAAAATCTAATAATGAATGAAGAATTTAAGTTATTACTTAAAAAAAAAAATGAATGAAGAGTTTAAGCTATCACCTATGCAATTTTTTTTTTGTGCATTTCAGTTAGACTTCAGACAATAATAATGTGGCTATTACTTCTACTATTTTTAGATTGAAATAAGTTTTTTTTTTCCACAATTAAAATAAAGTCATTTATTTACTACTTTTTTTTTAGGTCGGACTTTATTTACTGTTAAGCTAAAATATTTAAAAATGATTATCTGAATATTTATTTAGAAGAAATATTTTTATAAAATAATGTAAGAGCAGTTTTGTGAATAAAAAGACATGTGATGGTGTCATAAATGTCATATCCCTCTCACTGTTTCTCTCTCTCTGTTCTGCGTTCTCTCCACCTTCTCTCTTCCTCTCACTTCAGACTCCTCTGACCTCTCTCTTCTTTTTTTCTTCTTTTTTCTCATCTCTTTCTCTCACACTCTCTACTCTCTTCCTCTCACGGCTCACGGTGAAGCCTCTCTCTTCTCAAGATCGGCGTGGGTGGCTCCAGATCGGAGTGGGTGGCTTCAGATTGGTGTGGGTGGCTTCAGACCGGCGTGGGTAGCCATGGATGGCCATGGGTTTTGCTGTTAGTGGGTGTTTCTAGGTGGTTGGAATTTCAGAGGTGTTTTAATGGAGTTTCTAGGTGGATGGAATAAGGAGGAAGATGATGAAGAGGGAGATTGGATTACTTTGGTTTTTTTTTTTTTTTGGAGAAACTTTTGGTTTGGGTTTGTGCTTTGGTTTTGTGTTCATGTTTACTATTTTGGTTTGGTTTTGGATTGTGCTGCGCTTGTGATATAGAGGAAGATGGGAGGAGAAAGAGTTGATCGGGTTTTTATAAGGAAGGAGAAGGAGTATCGGGGAGATAGTTATTAAAATCAGAATTTTTGTTTTATAATGCTGATGTTTTAAAAATAATGATGACGTCAAAAATTGAAGGAGCATCTTCTGCATCAGTTATATATATATATATAGATAAACTGGCACATCAAGATTTTTTTACCCTCCCTTCAAAAAAAAAAAAAAAAGAAGAAGTTATAATTCCGTCTCAGAGAAAGTGATAATGCAGCGGCCAAGGCCCAGCAACCCATGAACTTGGTTAAAGGGCCTCAAGTGAAGACTATTTTACATTGGACCAATTAATGTATAACCTAACTTTTCCCAATACTTTTTTCTTTTTCTTTTTATTATTATTATTTTTTATGAATTAAATTGACTTTCCCCAATACAATACGCAACTACCCTTTTGAGATTGACTAGTGTAACGGTTCTCGTTTTTTTTTTGAAGAGGAAATGTATGATATCATTAAACACAGAGAAAAGAAATACAACAGGGGCCAAAGCTAACAACAGTCAGCCAAGGTCTAGCTGAATCAAGTTCTGCAAAAACAGAGGATAAACATCTTTCCATACATAACTGGTATTGTTCCACTTGGCAAACTGGGCAAGCCCATGGGCAGCCCTGTTGTAAACTCTTTTGACGTGTCTGAAGGAGCAACTTGAGAAGGAAGATTTAGCACTCTGAATTCCTTGAATCAAGTGGCCAATTTCATTGCCACAATGATCATGCAAAACGGCTTGGATAACAGAGGCAGCATCCGATTCAAAGATGACATTGGGAATAGCTAGATTCTGAGCCAATAGGACCCCCTGCTCCAAGGCAAAGAACTCAGTCCACTCAGCTGGGTAGTGTGAAGGTAGTGCCTTACTTAGAGCAGCAACAACATTTCCCTTGTCGTCGCGGACAATTGCACCAACCCCCGAGACTCCATGCCCATCTAGAGGTGATGCTCCATCCACATTAACCTTAAAAAACCCAGGCGGAGGGGCCATCCAGCCATCACGTGTAGCTTGCGTCGCTGGACAGAGCACTGTGTTGGCTTCATGAAAATCATCTATAATACTTTCTGCCAAATTCCAGACTTGTAGAGGAGAGAGGCCCTTTTCATTGTGAGCTAGCAGGTTCCGGTTATGCCAAATTGCCCAAGAAATTGCAAAAAAATATTCCAAGTACACAGCATTGTGACTTAAGCACAATTTATGCACAACCTCAGTGAGGTCCGTAGCATTCAAGAGTAGACTCAAAGGACAGTCCTGCCAAAGCGACCAAACAGAAATAGCAAAATCACATGAAATCAATGCATGAATGAGATTTTCAGGTTCATCACCACAAACTGGACAATCCCAACCCAGATGTATACCTCTTTCCACCATCTTTGCATACACTGGGAGACCATTCACACAGGCTCGCCAGGAAAAAATCTTAACCTTTGCAGGGAGTTTCAACTTCCACAGATTTTTCCAAATAAGGGCATTTGAGTCTCCAGAAGAGCTTTCACCCATATCCTTACCAGCCTGAAGCTTTGCAGCAATGAAATAGGCGCTTTTGACAGTGAACACACCTCTTTTATTCCCGATCCAAATGAGAGTATCTTCTGGCAAATTCTGACTTAGAGGAATTTTTAGGATTGTGTCCGCTTCAAAAGGCAAGAAGAGCGCCCTTACCACACTGGTTTTCCACCACTTAGTCTCTTGATTAATGAGAGAGGAGACCATGGGAAAGTCTTCAAATTCCTTAGGAGGGGTGATTACTTTGTATGTGGAGGGAGTAGGGAGCCATTTGTCCTCCCAAATGTGAATTAAGCGCCCATTCCCTACTCTCCAACGGGTTCCATTCTTAATGACTTCAAGGCTTTGGAAAATACTACGCCATGTGTAAGAGGGGCTGCTGCCAAGGCTTGCGCTTAGAACTAGGAATGGCAACGGGTCGGGTTCGGGCCGGATTTTTCCATACCCGGACCCGACCCGCGGGCCAAGACCCACGGCCCGAACCCGGCCCGTTTACTTAACGGATTTTTTTCCCGGACCCGCCCCCGTCGGGCCCCGCAGGCTCCACGGGCCCCGTTGGGCCGTGGTACTTCAAGGCCCATTTTGTGGCCCAATCAAAAAAAAAAAAAATTGCCTGATATTGATTTTCTCAGTAACCAAACAGGAGGGTAAAAGAACACTCAAGAAAACCCATTATTTTCCAGCAACCAACAGATTTGAACAATCGGAAACCAACAAAACCCATTATTTTCTCAGCAACCAACAGATCGGAAACCCTTTTTTTTTCATTACAATATTTTCCCACATCAAAAGTAAAAACAAGAACTAACATACAAACCCTAGGTCTGAACAATAAGACCCTACAAAATCAAATCAAACAAGCCGATCCTATTCAACCAAAATAGCACTAAAACTAAATATTACAAATTTGATTCTTTGAACAAAAAGAACGATTTTCATCCTTTCAAAAAAAAAAAAAAAAAAAAAAAGAACGATTTTCATTGCAAAAGCCACAACGAGGTGAGGGAGATGAGAGAGTTGCGGCCTTGTGAGGTGGAGGAGGGCCTGGCGAGGTGGGGAAGAGCAGCGGCGTCTGCAGGCTGCGACAAGCTGAAGGAGGGAGGGAGGAAAGACCTGGTGATTTGGTGATTTGGGGTTCGGCCTGGCGAGGTGAAGAACGGAGCGACGCCGGTGAGGTGAGGTGCAAGGAGCAACGGCGCCGGCAAAGTGAGACTGAGACTGAGAGTGAGAGCGAGGGGGAGGGTGAGGGAGAGAATGGGAGGCGGCTTGGGAGAGAATGAGAGGGTGAGAGAATGGGTCTGATGGTGAAAAATGACTATTTATACTTAGGGTTTTTTTTTTTTTTAATATTATATATACGGGTTGGGTTCGGGCCGGGTATGCCTAATATCCGGACCCGACCCGAACCCGCTTTGGGTTTTTTAATGAAAACCCAGACCCGACCCTAATGTTAAACGGGTTGGGTAAAACCCGACCCATTAGGGTCAGCCCGGGCCGGGTACCCGCGGGTCGGGTACATTTTGCCATCCCTACTTAGAACGTCATCATAAGGAAAATACTTTGCCTTTAGAATGCGGGTTGCTAAGGAGCTCGGGTTTGTAAGGATCCGCCAAGCCTGCTTTGCTAGCAAGGCTAAGTTAAAAGCTTGCAGATTCCGGAAACCCATACCACCAAGGGATTTAGGCTTGCACATTTTCTTCCATCCGACCCAAGCAATCTTTGTCTCTTGTTGTTTTTGCCCCCACCAAAAGCTTCTCATTTCTCTTTCAAGGTCTTCACATAGGCTCTTTGGAAGAAGGAAACAACTCATTGTGTAGGAAGGAATGGCTTGAGCCACCGCCTTAATGAGAATTTCCTTACCTCCCAACGAGAGCAACTTGCTTTTCCAACCAGCCAACTTCTTGCAGACCTTCTCTTTTATCTCCGCAAAGATTTGCTTTTTTGATCGCCCAATGATTGAGGGGAGACCAAGATACTTTGTGTGGCTATAGTCATTCATAGGTCCCAAAATGCTAAGGATTTCATCTTTAAGCTCCTGTGAAGCGTTTGGACTGAAGAAAATTGAGGACTTATCAGTGTTGATCTTTTGCCCCGAGGCAGATTCATAAGTTCTAAAAATTTCTATCAGCTTATTACATTCAGCTCCATTGGCATTACAGAAGAGAAGGCTGTCATCAGCAAAGAAGAGGTGGCTGATTTTTGGAGACCCTCTACAAATGGCAATACCATTTAGTTGCTGGCATCTTGTTGCTTCATTAATAAGAGCTGAGAAGCCTTCCGCACACAACAAGAACAAATAAGGGGACAGCGGGTCGCCTTGTCTGAGTCCCCTAGTAGGCACAATGCATCCATGAGTCGAGCCATTAATGATGACTGAATAGGTGACCGAAGTTATACATTTCATTACCAAACCGATCCAAGACTCACTGAAGCCCATTTTCCTCATAACCATTTCGATAAAGGACCATTCAACCCTATCGAATGCTTTGCTCATATCCAACTTAGCCGCCATAAAGCTATCATTCCCACCTCTTTTGTGCTTTATATAGTGCATAATCTCATAAGCTACCAATACATTGTCAGTGATGAGCCTATTAGCCACAAAAGTACTTTGATTCTCTGAGATGATGTATGGAAGAATAGCTTTGAGACGATTAGCCAAAGTTTTAGAAATAAGCTTATATACTACGTTACATAGGCTAATAGGTCTAAAGTCAGTCATTCTTTGAGGATTTTTGTTCTTTGGCACAAGGGCTATATTAGTTCTATTAATTTCAGAAATAGACATGCTAGAATTAAGTGCATTCAGAACTAAATTAGATACATTAGTGCCTACAATGCTCCAATATTTTTGGAAGAAAAGGGCAGACATACCATCAGGGCCAGGGGATTTAGTTGGGTGAAGTTGCTTCAGCGCTGCAATGACTTCTTCTTTGGTGAAGCCTCTGGTCAGCTCCATGTTCATTTCTTCCGTCACCTTGGTGGGGATGAGATTAGTTACCTTCTCAATCTGGTTCAGCAGAGAAGAAGAATAAATTTCCTCAAAGTAGGAAATGGCAGCCCCAGCAATGCTATTTTGGTCACCACACCAGTTGTTAAATTTATCCCATATACCAAGGATAGTATTTTGTTTCCTTCTATCTGAGGCTCTAGCGTGAAAGAACTTTGTATTCCTATCTCCCTCCCGGAGCCAGTGGGCTTTCGACCGTTGACACCAGTAAATTTCTTCACTATCAATCAGGTCGTTGATTTCTTTCCGCAGCTGATTTATTTCTTCTCCTAACAGGCCACCCCGATCCGATTGGACTAGATTGTTAAGCCGTTTCCTTTTCTCCTGGATTTTCTTTGGAATTTGGCCGAAAGTAGTAGAGCTCCAAGCCTTAAGATCCATGGCACAAGCGTTCAAAGTAGCAGCCAACCCTTCAGCTGTATTTACATTGTCTGCAATACTCCAGGCAGCCTCTATGACGTCTTTGCATTCCTCGCTTTTAGTCCACATTGCTTCAAAGTGGAAACGGCAAGTACGGGGTTGTTTAGGAGTTTTGGGATCCGCCACAAATAAAACACAGTGGTCTGAAGCTGATTCCACCAGGTGATTAACTCTTACTTCACCAAATTTGTCAATCCAATCACTGGTTGCAAAAGCTCTGTCCAGCCTCAAATAAACCCTATTATCACCAGCTTGCATATTGCACCATGTAAAGTCCAGACCCAAGTAGCCTAAATCTTTGAAACCGTAAGCATTAACCACATTTCTGAATTTATCCATCTGACTCCGTGATCTTGTAGCCCCCCCAGATTTTTCTTCCAATGATAGGATCTCATTGAAATCATCAAAACAAAACCAAGGCAGCTGAGATTGATTCTTTAAGTATTCCAGCAAATCCCAAGACATCTGTCTCATGTGAGTTTGGGGGTGGCCATAGAAGCCAGTGAATCTCCACTTAAAATTTGAGTTCTCCTCTGTAATAACAGCGTCAATATGGTATCTGCCAAAGCTCTTGATCTCCAAGTCAATTTCTCTTGTCCACAAGAGAGCCAGCCCCCCACTGCGTCCTTGACAGGGCACAAAGAGCCCATTTGCAAACCCAACTCTTTCTTTAATTCTCTCCATCCGTTTCTTTCTTACCTTAGTCTCTGATAAGAAGACTATTTTAGGATCCCAGCATCGCACCATATCATGCAATGCTCGAACTGACCGGGGGTTCCTAAGCCCCCCGGCAGTTCCAGCCTAAGGAATTCATGGCTCCCGGCGGTGCTGCATTGCAGCCACCGCCAATAAATCAGATTCTGCATGCGCACCGAGAGCACCACCATCGAACCTCTCACATTTCCTTTTCCTGGTTACATCTTCTTCTTCTCCCTCTGCGAAGAGCAGAGCAATTTGATGCTTTGAGCCTAAACTTGGACCCTGGACTTGTTTCTCTTCACTTTGGGCCTGACCTTTCTCCCGTGCAATTTTCTTAATTCGGCCCTTTCCTCTTTTGCTTTTAATGTCGTTTTGGGCTGCTGCTTGTCCGGCGCTTTCTTCTTGCATTTGGGCCCAAATCATTGGCTTATGTGGGCTGGTATCATCGGCTAAGCTTTCAAACATTGGAGTGGGCTGACAGCTACTTATTAAAGCACTACTTTCTCCCATCTGTGTAACCAGATCAGATTTATCTAGTGGAATGGGATTGGGACTCCCATCACGTGACCCATCTTTTTTCCTTAAATCTTTCTTGTCAGTTTCCTTTATGTCCTTTCCATACCTGACTTCTGCCGTCTGCCAAGCATGGGTGTCTGACCCGCCACAGTCCTGACTTGGAGTTGACTTGTCTGCTGATTTTGAATTTTGAAAGCCACCACCATTGGAACTTCCTCCCATGTGATCCTTCACCGAAAATTGCTGCAAACTCTCAGCAGCAGTGTTTCCTCCAACTTCGTTGCCATCAATCTCAGAACTGATATTGCTGCCATTGAAGTTTTTTTTCTTTTCATTTCTACCCTTAAATGCACCATTCGCTTTTAACCACTCACCGTATTGCTTTGGAGTGTTTTGCCGAGCTGCATTTACCTTACAGTGCTTTTCATCATGGCCTAACTTTCCACACAGGTAGCAAAACGTGGGTAGTCTTTCATATCTAAAATGAACCCAAAACTTTTCACCATCCTTGCTTACCACTTGCCCCCCTCTTCGAAGTGGCTTTTCTATTGGAAGATCCACCCTAATGCGCATGAACTTGGCTTGATCCGATAGACATGCTCTTTTATCTACTTCTATCAAGCGCCCCAAACTCCTTCCAATATCCTGACCCACTTCCTCTGACATGAGCTCAAATGGTAAGCCCCACAACTGGACCCAAAAGGGAGAGTGAGTGAAAACCATATTTGCAGCAGTGAGGCCTTTCCTCCATCTACAAAGAAGAAGCAAATTGTTTTCAAAGTTCCATGGCCCACTGTTTTCAACCCAATCACGTTGATAGCTTGAACCAAATTTAAATTGCAAAATATTACTTCCTACATCCAATATTCTCAGCTCTGATCCCATCTTCCATGCTGCTCTTAATGTGCTTTTCAGAGCTCTCATGTTTTGTTGCCTGTCAGTGAGTAATCTTCCAAACAAACTTAATGAACATTCTTCTAGCAGGTCTTCTCGGCTTTGTGTGGAAATTGGTATTTCTTCTTCTTCCTCCTTAGTGAGGCAGAGATGCTGTAGCTCATTTATAACTTCTTGCTCCATTGGGGAAACGGGTGTTTTGAGGGTGTGGAGAAGCCCCACTGAGGGGAGCTGAGATCTCTTCCAAAAGGGAGAGGAGGAAAGTACTCTTACAAAGTGAGAGAGAGAGACTCCTACGAGGGAGAGAAAAAGTTTTTGGAGAAGTGGATTGTAACGGTTCTCGTTGTGCAATACAATTCAAAATTGTAAAAAACATGTCCACCAGACAGACTTTTATCGGCAAAGTTTGCCAGAGTATATTTTGCCAAAAAAATTAGGCGCGTGGCATGAGTTCAAAGGTATATAGTAAGTTAGACTGTTTTTGAAAATCGACTTTGGCAAAATCGATTTTGGGCTGGAAAACGAACATTATAGTGGCGTTTTTTTTTACAAACGCCACTATAGGGTTTTCTATAAACGCTGCTATAGGCACTAAAAAAACGCCACTGTAGTGTTCGTTTTCCAGCCCAAAGTCGATTTTGCCAAAGTCGATTTTCAAAAATAGTCTAACTTACTAAATAACTTCGAATGCATGCCACAGACCTAATTTTTTTGGAAAAATATACTCTGGCAAATTTTGCCGACTTTTATCTGACTGAACTAGTTGGATAGAATAGAACAAAAGTCACTTCTTCACAATTAATATTTGTTGGCCCATGAATTGATTCCATGAATATGCTGCATACTGCATACTAAATCTTTATAATAAAATGGCCTTATCAATGCAAAAGATTCCCTTAACCAAACAAGGTGGTGCCTGCAGCCTGCAGGCTGCAACTCTAGACTCTACACTCGTTCATTCTCTACTAAAATCGAACAGATGACGATGAAGGCTGAGAGTTATAAAGCATGTCTTGCAACAGGGATTGATGCACTATGTTCAATTGTTCCTATTACTCTCACAATATTTTTTTACTTTTTTTACTTTTTCACTTTTTTTTGTGTTTTCATCTTTTATTTTATTTTATTTTATTTTATTTTATAAGATTTGAGATTAAAAGTTACTTTTTTTTTTTTTTTTTAACTCTCAATCCAACTGTTAAAATCACTTTGTAATAGTTACGTGATCTCAATCCCAATCTGCATCATCCTCGTAAGTTTATTTGCACACAATTCTTCTATTGGTATCAAAAATTTTTACATTAATGTGTTTGAACTATTATTTAACAACATGCAATCCCAATCCATTCTAAGCTTCTCATAATCATATAAGAGGAACCTGTCCTTCCATACTATAATTCCTCCATTCATATGAACCACATAACAGGGTGTCACAGGGTCAATTTTTCACTCAAATTTTCTGCCTGTGATGGCCCTAAATCCCTGACTTAGTCTCAGCCAACACCATACATACACTGCAATAACACTTAGAACATATTATCTAGGGACGTTTAAACACATAGTACACACAATATTTACAAGGAACCCACCCCCAACCTTTATTACTTAATTTCAAGTACAAAGGAAACCCTTTTACAAGCCTAGAGAATTACACAGAATTTTCCCAAGGCCAAATACACTCTGCTGTTGACACCCCCAACAACCTTAAGGTTAAATATACAGAATTAACTGCTATGGCAGTTACTGCCTGGGTCTTGGACAATCTGCCACTTGTGTTCTGACTTAGGACACTTTCAACTGATGCTGTCTTGGCATGTTCTCCACGTTTCTAGCCCTTACACAGCAGGTTTGATCATCATGAAAGCTAGGAACTGCTTGGTAACTGCTTAGTAACTGCCACTGTACATGCTGCACATGCACAACCCATGTCTCAGCAGACCATGAGGCCTCTGCCCATCCTCCAATAGCCCACACAACTTGTTCCCACACATTTTGGAAAGGCTTGACCCATGCTCAAGGCCTTCCATTAGCACTATAGCCCACACAGCATGCCCACATGCAGCACATAAAGTAACTACCGTCAGCCCACTAGCACTTGTCCATGCATTCAGCCAGCTCCCACTAACCCAATGCCTTACACACAACATTCTATCATCACAGCAATCCAGCCCTGCCTTGCACTAAAGCCACCAAACCCACACACAAGAACTAGCAACTAAGCCACCAATGCCATGCACCACCACATAGGGTCAGCACCACTTGCTGCTGCCCATCATCACAACCATCTCTGCCCACCATGGCCCTCCTCTGCCATGGCATTGGGGCATCATGTGGAGCAAGGTGCCTCCACATGGTGCCCCTCATCACTGCTCATCGATCCAACTTGAGTAGGGAGACTGGGCTGGTCCCCCTCAAAGAGCCCTTAGGAGCATCACTAGTTAGGCATGAGGAGCCATGAATGTGTTGAGAAAACATGAAGCCAAGTGATTGACCCAATGTTGCCCAAGCACCCTCATTCCTCATGCCATCATTAGCAACACATAATGCTCCTAACACACGGGCAGCATACAATGATTTAGTTATTCTTGCATGTGAAATGGTTCATCTACCCATGATTAAATTTTAAAGGTATTCACTTAAATGCAATAGGCTTGGTGGCCCATGCTCTTCCACTTGCTTCCGAAACAAATTTTTTGGACACCACATTCTGCAATTTCACATCTCAAGAGTAGGGTCGTAATTTAGTCGGTTAATTTCCAATTACATCACTTTAAAAAAATCTTGAAATCTTAACCATCAAAACAACATATGAGGGGATCTAATTGGATTAAAAGATATGATGCAATCAAATTTAACGGTCATGATGCATCCAAATAATTGAGTTTGATCACATATTATTATGGACCATTGATTTTGATTGGTCCCATGAGGATTCAATTTAAAACCAGTAACGTGTCATGATCTTATTGGTTAAGACTAAAAGCAATGGTAGAATTGCCATCATTCAATTAATCCGAAGGTCAAAGCAATAATAATCCCTTTATTTTTTGGTGAAAATACTCTTTTAAAGGGATGATTTAGTGATAATTAAAGCATGTAGATATTGAAATTGAGTTAATTGAGGCTTATAATGCTAAAAGAAAGTTAATTTTTGGGGCTTTTAATGATAATTGTGCTGAAATTCTTTTCCAAAAAATGACATCTTCTCACTATTTCACTTTTTGAAGGGTTTAATTTTTTCTAGAAACTAGACATCCAAGGTTTTAATTTGAGCACAATAATGAGGCGATTCCGATAGGAAATGATTGAGATATGATTTTTTTTTTTTTTTTAAGTTGACCCTGTTGGTTGTTATGGGAAGAACCTTAATGCACCAGCCCTCCCTTACTCCGAAATTGGGTCCATATTCATGATGTCCTCTCATCACTTGTCAACTCTCATTAAATGTCCTCCACTCCTCCCATTCTAGAATCCTCCACCATCCACTATAAAAAGGACATTCCTTATTCATTCTGAAACACACAAAAACATCCTCTCTTCTTGTCTTCTTGAGACTCAATATACTTAGTGAGTCTCACTCTCCCTCTCCTATTTCTTCTTCTCATCCTCTCCCAAAATCTTAAGGAAGGTAAGAAATCTTGTCATACCTTGGTCTTCCTTAGACTCAAGGTAATAAGTGAGAACTCCCTCCCTCCTTAAGACCACCATGAGCCTCATCTTCCACTGAGTAGATCTTGCATACAGGTATATTCTCTTCCATGAACTTGTTTTTATATTTTTGTTATTTTTAATTTAAGAAATAAGCATGCTAGTTGATTGTTTAAATTCTTTGACTATACTTGAATGTTCTTGATATGCTTGAATGCATTATTCACATGCTCATGATTGTTTATCAAATGTTCATGCATAACATTAGTTTTGATCTTAAATTCACATCCAAAATATGAAAAATATATTAATTCCATAGATTTCTCAAATACTTGGATCTAAAATGTCACTATTCACACACATTCATAAGAATTTATTTTTCAATGCAAATGTAATGGTGGATAAATGGAATTAGGGTCTATCACATGCATAAATATTTAAATCCAAGAAATTAACATTCCACATTTATTTTAAAGCAATAAACATGCAATTGAATGATAACACGTTGATTGTATGGATGATGTGACATGATCATTAGCCACTATAATCTAGAAAAACCAGTTTCACCAGGTAAGGTGGGTGCCTAAACACTTTCCTATCTTGTAATCTAGCCTTTGAATTTAGATCAAGAGTTCTAGATTAGTTCCTATATCCATGTAATTTTCAATTCTTAGAATGTAACTAGGAAACAAAACTATGTATTTTTCGTAGATTATATCTAAGATCAAAACCATGTAAAAGCTAGTTAATATTTAGAATTGATGTACAATAGTTGCAATCAATAAAATGATGAATTTTTCAATTGGTTTTTTTTTTTTTTTTTTTTTTTTTTCCCAGTAATTAAAAATAAGTAGCGACTTCATCGTAAAACTCTTAATCTAGAGGGAAATGTAATTAGTTGAACCACCATTTTAAGAGGTACCAACATGAACCCAACCATTCCCATGGGTTTGGCCCAACTAACAACTTAGTGAGCCAGGGCTCAATCTATCTCAAGTTTTGATTGAAAAAAAAAAAGAGCTCCTTGGAATGCCGAATATGCACTAATACATATGGAATGAGACAAAAAATTCACAACTTATTGATGTCTAAGTTGTGATTGATGAAATATTGTTACTTTTATCGTAGGTCTACCACAAATATTACTTTTTATTGGGTACCAATCACAACATACTATCTGTAGGGTCAATTTTTGCAGCCCAAGCCCAAGAAGGTATGGATTTTGAGCCCACTGAACCCAAGACAATAAATTTGTAGAGAGTGGGTGAAAGAGCTAGGCTAACAATGAAATAACAGTATTAGACAGCAATGTTTGTGGATGAATTTGTATTAATATGTGCTTGGACAGATGTAAATGCAACGTCCGAAGAGGTGTTTTTATTTCCTAAACTTTGGGTTACAATTCTTAGAGCTACAGTAATGGAGTACACTCTTTTCTACTTCTGATTTTCAATCCCCCCTATTAGAGGCATCCCTATCTTATATAGTACTCCCTTCCTACATCTTCACCGTCCACTTATTCATCATCAAGACGCCCACTTGAGTGAATGTCCCATCATACTCCCCCTTTAGCCTTGTGTGAGTGGCGGTAGTTGAGAATGCACTGTTCAGGGGTCTTCTCCACATAAATGCAGCCAGGAAGGTAGGTGCAGTGCATTTAATGCGATGGTTGAAGCCTGTCTCTTAGATATTTCTCTGTTCCTGTTATCCTCATGCGTGTCCGAGGTTCATTTCCCTCCTTACATTTGTCAGAAAGATCACTTGAACCTCCCATACACCTATCGGGCCAAACATCTTCGGATCCGAGGGTATTGTACTCCTCGGACATATGAACATCTCCTCGGATCGTACACGTGTTCCTCTCCAGACATGCTCCTTTTACATGGGCCTCTGATTGAATGTTTTCATCTCTTCGGACGAACAGTGGTCTTCAAATAGGGCCTTGGGCCCAATACGTTGGGTTGGGCTTTTCTCCCCCCACATTGTGAGTAGTGGTACACTCATGCAAGTCCCAGAGGCATATAAAGCATGAGTGGGGCGCTCCTCCTTCCGATGTGGGATTCCAGGACTTGGGGCTGAGACTATGAAACCCCCCTTGGCTTGCCTGCACTCGGTCGAAGAGGGCAAAAACCGCACCGCGCCTGGCTCCGCAGTAGGACAACAATTAGATGGGGCGGAGGCAGCTAAGGCTCATCCCAACCCCAAAAAGCGCTTTTTGTAAGGTAAGAATTTTGTTCCACCCCACATCTAATTGTGTCCTGACCGCGGTGCCTGGCGCGGTGCGGTTTTGCCTTCGCACCGAGTGCAGGACCCAAGAGGCCACGGGCTTGCTGCTTGCGCAAGGCACCGAGCTTTGGCTCGAATCCCACATCGGATAGAAAGAGCGCCCCACTACCCTTTATAATGCTTCAGGAGCTTGGGTAGTGTACCACTATTCACATGTGAGTAGTGGTACACTACCCAAGCTCCTGAAGCATTATAAAGGGTAGTGGGGCGCTCTTTCTATCCGATGTGGGATTCGAGCCAAAGCTCGGTGCCTTGCGCAAGCAGCAAGCCCGTGGCCTCTTGGGTCCTGCACTTGGTGCGAAGGCAAAACCGCACCACGCCAGGCACCGCGGTCAGAACACAATTAGATGTGGGGTGGAACAAAATTCTTACCTTACACTATCCATTTGAGAATCTTAACTTAGGTTCACTTTAATGCTAGTGTTAATAATGCATTACCAAACCAAAGAACGTTTCAGTTTGGTCAGAAGAAATGAACTAATTTGGTTTTAATTAATACCGGTATACCATTTCAAGATTACTTTTTATTAGTCAAAATCCATATAATTGCATTTCAATCAAACTTAGAGTGTATAATTTGGATTTTAGGTTTTTATTAATAAATATCATTCAATGCTCCTCGAAAGTCCAAATGCATAATTTGGAGATTCAATGAACAGGCATTATTGGGTTCTTCTTCTTCTTCTTCTTCAATCAATAATGACATTGTCCTATTACAATAAACAAGAATATTTTTACTTGGACCAAACTAAAAAAAAAAAAAAAAAATCCATAAGTGAGACCATAAGAGATGGAAAAGGTTTATCTCCAAACGAGTTTAAAGAGAAATCTTTCAAAATTCATATATATCTTTTTATTAGATGTGAATTTTGAAACTCTAACCATTGGATTACATGTTTTTATAATATCTTCCATGCTTAGAAAATTCTAAGAAGATCAAAGATCAATAACTATGTTTTCAATCAAATGATTAAATTTCTAGTTTTTGTAGTACAAATGATGCGAACCTCAATCGAAACACTTTGAGACCCAACAAATAATATTGGAATATTTTCCCAAGAAAGCTAAAATTCAGATTTTGATAGAAACCTTGACCCAACGTTTATAAATGAAACGTGAATCAAACATATAAGTAACAGACCCCGACCTAATGATTATAACTGAATCACGAACCGAATGTATAAAATTTGAATGCCACAAGGAAGAATCCTTAATAAGTTCACAATTCTTGAAGAACCAAGAGAAGAAGCAAAAACTCACGTTTTTATTTTTATTTTTATTCAATAATCTTCTATTACAATGAGTGCATGCTATTTATAAGACATGACTGAAGATAGGAAAAATATAAAAAACGTACTAAATAATAGAAGCCTAAATTAAAGTTGATTTGGTCTGAAATTAGCAGCTTCAAAATAGGAAAATAGCTAAAAAAAAGTTCTAAATAATAGAAGCCTAAAATTAAGGTAGATTTGGTATGAAATTAGCAACTCCAGAATAGGAAAAAATATCTATTAATTGGTATGGAGCTGGAAAATCAATTAGCCATTAATCCACTCCATAAATCACGTCCAATTAAGCCAGATCAGCCCTCAATAGCTTGGATTAAATTTATTACGCCTTCTTCTTCCTTTGGGCCAAGCTTGGAATGTCCTATGTTAGAATCAGCCCATTAAGTGCTTCTTTGATCTTCTTGGATCTTGCTCTAGTAATAGGCCCAACTGGAACATGCAATGGATCCTTTAATGCTTGTTGATTCTCATCAACAAAATTATGCATAAAAATAAGTTTATTAATTGAATAGTAAATAACATCAAATTTGTATGAAATTTGACATGCATGTTAAGAACATAAATAACATGCAATCCAATGGTTAGAATTTAAAACTTTACACCTAATAATAAATATAGGAGGAGTTTGAAAAGTTTATTTTTCTGTGAAAGAGTTCCCCATAGGAACAGATTAAGTTGAGTAGCAATTTGAACCGATAAGCACCCCTACTTCTTATATTCATGGTAATTTTGCTCTATTCTATCCACAACCACTATTTTAGTGTCCAATCGTGCTATTTTTATTTCTTAGAAAGGCCCTACAAAGAATTAGTGCGAACATTACACACCCCCCCCCCCCCCCCCCAAACATAAATAGCTTTCATCATCTAATTTTTTAAATGAAAATCTATTTCAAGCTAAATATTTAATTTTCATGAATTTAAAACTAAATATATTGAAATTTCATTTAAAACCAATTTATCATTGTTTAGGTAATGTTTGGGTTGGGAAATATAACATGCCCTCCAACATTCTTATGGGGAAGTGGTCTGACCAATTCTCCTCTAGGGGCATGGATCATAGACCCACAAAGGGAATTAGTATCAATAGGGTAGGCCCAATCCAAAATACATAAAGGACCGAGCCTGACCACGAGCTTGGGGATCCACCCCATTGAAGCTCTGCACAAGAATACAAGTTTGAGTTGACAAGTCGTACACCTTAGTTTTGATAGCGGAAATGTCATATTGAGATATAACCACAATTCAGATGTCCAAAGCCGAGGAATCAGAGGAGGTGGCATCTAAACTCATCAATAATAACCTCTGCATTAATTAGATGTTCCTACCTAACATGGCCTACATTTATTACTGAATGACTGGCCTGAAAAATGCTTCACACCTATTAACCCATTCATCCTCCTTAAAAGGGGGAGAAGACTTCTGATAGGACAAGTTTCTTCAGACTTCCATAATCACAACTCACTACTGAAAGGAGGATCAATTATTTAGCATTTTTATTTCCTTCTTTTAACTCTCCCATTGTAGACTCAGAACCCATATATAACAAATTAATTGTGATGGTCATATTTTTGTGAACTCATCTATCTCGGAAAATTTGACTCATACAATCCTAATTCCTAGGAATGTGAATCTAAATCTCTAAAAAAGTAAATATCTAGATGTCCAAGAATGTAAATGCTCAAATTTGACTTTATTATGGATCTGATAAAATTCTCAAGAATGTGAGATCTCTTTGTTTGGGTTATTCTTGTGAATCTTATAGTTATTATTTATTCTTTCCCAAAATATCCTACAATGTTAAGTGTATTGCCTATAACTTATGAATACAAATTCTTTGTCTCCTTTTTTTGTATACGGCTTTATGCTTCACCAATCATGGTATACCATGTGTTTGAATATTTTCCATTTTAAACTTTGGTTATTTTATATGGAAAACCAAATGAAAACATATGAAATTAGAATTTGTGAAGCATAAAGTGGAACACAAAAATGGGATAGTGGATTTGTGTTCATAACTTTTATGTTGTTTTCTACAAATAAATTGCAAGAAAAATAATATGGATCGTGATTGAGTCAAATGTCTTTAAATAATAGTCAAACCTTAACACATACAATACCAAAATAATTATTTCATTTTTAATGGTTTATCAAGGCATCATGCATTCACAGCCAAAATTATTTATTTTCTTAAAATACAAAATTCCAAATAGGAGATTAAAATCAATCAAATTTTTTTTTATAGGTGAATATATCCTTTTTCAATAAAATATCAAGAGGACTATCACAGTTAAGTTCGAAGCAATTACCCCCATTTGTAAAGTACCCCTTATATAAAAAGAAAAGGAAAGATTAAATACATAAAATAAACACATTATTTAGAAAATTTATATTTTAGTTAGTCAAAGATTATTAAATTGGATAATAAAATTTTCTAACCTTTTATTAAAAAAAAATGGACGTATAATTGTAACCTTTAAAATATATAACTTTCTCAAACCATGAGAATATGGGATATCAACATTTTTAAAGGGGAATCACCACAACCCCAAAATGAGAATTCAGGTTTCCTTGGAGACATGTTCAACCAAGTATAAGAATGCTAACGCTCTCTACGCTAGGGTTTTCTCCCAGCCATAGAGTTCTCTCTCTCGTGTTTCACAAGCTTTTCCTCCCTTGACCTAGGTCTAAGGGTATTGCTTTTTCCTTTCATTCTTTTGTGAACTCGGTAGTATGGTAGATGATGTGGCTGACGGGTTGGGCAATATGAAGCTGACCTCTGATGAAGAGGAGATTATCCCTATCTCCGATGAAGGTAGAGTGCAGGCTATGGAGAGTTGTAGCTTGAGTCTTATTGGGAAGTTTTTAACATGTAAACCCTTCAATAAACGTGCAGCAAAGACTACATTGAGAAGGGCATGAAGATTGGAAAACAGTTTACAGATTATTGAGGTGGGTCCGAATCTTTTCCAATTCAAGTTTCAAACAGAGTTTGATATGGCACGTATTCTACAAGATGGCCCTTGGTCATTCGACAATCAGTTATTATTGCTTCAAAGATGGCAGAAGGGGATGACAGTAGGGAATATCAGATTGGAGCATGCTTCTCTATGGATTCAAATATGGGGTGCACCATTTGATATGGTTTCCCCTTAAGTTGCAAGGAAAGTTGGTAATAGAATTGGTAGAGTTAAAGAAGTAGAAGGGCAACGACAGCAAGATGAGCTGAATTCTTTTATGCAAGTTAAAGTTGTAGTGCTGATTGAAAAAGCTATTGCAGATAGGAGGTTTCATTGCTGGTTCAGATGGGGTTCGCAATTGGGTAACGTTTAAGTATGAACGCTTACCTCTGTTCTGCCATTATTGTGGTCTATTAAGGCACGATGTAAAGCACTGTGCATTGCATTTTGCTGTCAATCGGAATGGTGGGGAGGTGGATTATCAATATGGGGAGTCTTTAAGAGCTTTGGGAGGGCGGCCATGTTCTTTTGCACCAAGAAATATATATTGTAGTGCTGGGGCTATGAAAGAACAAATGTCAGGGGAGTCTACAAACTACAGTCCGATGCAAGGGACTTTTCCAGCGGCGAGAGTGGAAGGTACAAACCCTAGTAAACAGGTTGAAGTTGAGTTCGAGAATTTAGGGGAACTACCTACTTTCCAGGAAGGTGTTAACATGGAGTTGGGAGGAAGAAAATTCTTTACGGCTGGTATGAGGTTCGGTTTGTGAAGGTACTGATGTGGAACAGATGAGAGAAGTGACAGGGCAGCCAGCTGGGGTAGATTTAATTAAGGTTGCAATGGGTAAAAATAAGGAAGAAGTGTTTGGGGTTGAAGCTAGTGGACTGGATCAGAGGTTGGAGATGGTTGGGCCTAGCTTTGTAAAGCCTAAATCCACTTGGACTAGGTTTAATTGAATGGATTTTAGGCTTGGAGGTCTGTCCAAAGCTTTGCAGCTGCCTACCCATGGAAAAAGAAGTAGTGATTCTACTAGGGAGGAAGAGCTGTGTGACCATTCTGATTTTAGGGAGCCTAAGTGTGGAAAGGTTGGAGATGGTGATGTTGTTGGAACTATTTTATCAACAGGGGTGGAGAGCCACCCTTGCCGGGAGTAATGAGGATCCTAAGTTGAAACTGCCAAGGGCTTGGGAACCCTTGGACAGGTCGTAGCCTTCGCAAATTAGTGAGGGAACAAGCTCCCATGGTGTGTTTTCTTATGGAGATACGGTTGGATACAAAGGGTTTTAATAATCTTTACGATAACTTGCCTTTTCAGAATAAAATAATTGGTAAGCATCCAGATGCTAGTGGAGGGTTAGCTTTTTTATGGAAGGATGATATTAGGTTAGAGGTGATTAATTATACTGCAAACCATGTTTTAGCTAAGGTAACTGAGGAAGATGGTTTTGTTTGGTTCATGACAGGTTTTTATGGTTGGCCAGAGACACAACAAAAACATAAGTCTTGGAAACTGTTGGAATATTTGAAGACTTTTGTGGAGGGTCCATGGTTATGTTTTGGAGACTTCAATGCTATACTCCATTCTGCAAAAAAGCAAAGCATACGGCAGCCACATAATTCCTAGATTAATGAGTTTAGGGAGGCCTTGGAGAGTTGTCAATTAGAAGACCTTGGTTACAAAGGATATCCTTTTACTTAGACTAACAAGAGACCGGGTGATGCAAATACTAAATTAAGACTTGATAGAGTTGTGGCAACGAATGGGTGGATTGAGAAATTTCAGGTCAGTAATGTAGTGCGCCTTCCTCCTCATGCTTCCGACCATCTTCCTATTGCTATCTAGGTTCAAAAATTCAGATAGAAACATCGTAGAGCTGATCGGGGTTTTAAGTTTGAAGAAAGTTGGTTGTTGTGGGATGACTGTGAGACTCGGGTTCAGCAAGCATGGAGTTTGGCAGGAAGTGGGGATTCAGGGTTGGCAGATGTGCATGCAAAAATTAGGGCCTATGGTGATGAATTAAAGGCATGGGGAGACACAAGGACTAGACCTAAGGAGGAAGAAATTGAATCCCTTCAGAAACGGCTTGATAGAATTAACAGAGCTGACACTGCTGATGAAAGTAAGGTGGAGTACTTGGCAATCAGTAAACAGTTGGATGATCTCTTATTGAAACAGGAGATTTACTGGGCACAAAGACCTCGGGTTGCATGGTTGAAACATGGGGATAGAAATACTAAATTTTTTCACTCAAAAGCATCACAACGGCGACGACGGAATTATATAAAGGGTATCATGAACTCACAGGAGCAATGGGTGGAAGAGGTGGAGGACATAGCCAGAGTTGCAGTTGACTATTTTGATAATCTTTTTTCTGCAGGATCATGCCATCAAATGGAGGAGTGTTTAAGTACAGTTTTGGCCAGGGTAACTGCAGATATGCAGGAGATGCTCTCCGGGGATTTTACTGCTGATGAAATCAAGGAAGCTGTATTTCAGATGGGACCAACAAAGGCACCTAGCCCTGATGGTATGAATGCCTTGTTTTATTAGAAATTCTGGCATATTGTAGGTGATGATGTAGTGAATGCTGTGTTAGATTTTTTGAATAATGGAGTTATGTTACCAGATTTAAATCATACCAATATTGTGCTTATCCCTAAAGTGAAGAATCCTGAAAAAATGACTGAATTTAGACCTATTAGCCTTTGTAATGTCATTTATAAGGTTATCTCTAAAGTCCTTGCCAATAGACTGAAACAAGTGCTTCCTGATATTATTTCTCCCACTCAGAGTACTTTTGTGCTAGGTAGACTTATTACAGATAATGTTATTGTGGCATATGAGGTATTGCATTCCATGCATGTCAAGAAGAAGGGTAAAACAGGTGCTTTGGCTTTGAAGCTGGATGTCAGTAAAGCATATGATCAAGTGGAATGGCTATTTTTACAGGGCATTATGCAGAAGTTGGGCTTTCCAAAAAAATGGATTGAGAGAGTGATGACATGTGTCACCACCACATCATTCTCTATTCTACTTAATGGAAAGCCTTAGGGGAATGTGACTCCATCTAGGGGAATCCGCCAGGGAGACCCTCTCTCACTGTACTTATTTCTGTTATATGCAGAGGGATTTACATCTCTGTTGGCAAAAGCGAAATCTGATGGAAAAATTCATGCCGCTTCCATTTGTAGAGGGGCAGCAAAAGTTTCTAACTTATTGTTTGCAGATGATTCCCTCTTGTTCTGCAGGGCAACACAAAATGAAGTGAAGGTCATTTCTGAGATGCTTCAGACCTATGCTAATGCGTCAGGCCAATGCATAAACTTGGAGAAGTCATCAGTCTTTTTTAGCAGCAATACTTCAGCCAGTCAGAAGCAAGGCATTTTAAGGACTTTGGGAGTGTAGGAAGTGAACCGGTTTGAGTCTTATTTAGGGCTACCTACCTTAGTAGCGAGAACAAAGTATCATACATTCTCATACTTGAAGGATAGGATATGAAAAAAATTGCAGGGGTGGAAAGAGAAGATGCTGTCTAAGGCTGGTAAGGAAATTCTGATTAAAGCAGTTGCTCAGTCTATTCCTACTTACACTATGAGTGTTTTCCAACTCCCTTTGAAACTTTGAGATGAGCTGGATGCAATGTGTGCTAAGTTTTGGTGGGGACAGGTGGAGAATGAAAGGAAAATTCATTGGCAGAGGTGGGAAAAATTTGACGCTATCAAAGAGGGAGGGAAGAATGGGCTTTAGGGATCTAAGAGCCTTTAATTTAGCAATGCTAGCTAAACAAGGGTGGAGGTTGCTGCATGATAATAATTCTTTGGAGTTTCAATGCCTCAAAGCTAGATATTTTCCAAGAACTTCTCTCTTTGCTGCTAAGGAGTCATCAAATTGCTCTTTTGTTTGGAAGAGTATTGTGGCTGCTTTTCCTATTTTGAAGTCTGGATGTTGTTGGAGAGTTGGGGATGGCCACTGAATTCGGATTCTAGGGGATAAATGGATACTGAATTATCCAACAAATGCACCTCTAAATCTAGTGAAAGATGAAGTTCGTGAGGCGATTGTTGCTGAATTAATTGACCAAGACTTGCATGCATGGAGGGCTGATTTTATTATGGATATGTTTGAAAAAGAAGACGCCGAAGCTATTTGTAGAATACAGCTCAGCTGAAGACATGTGGAGGACTTTATGATTTGGATGCACCAAAGGAAGGGGATTTTTACTGTTAAATCCGCTTACAAGGTGGCTAGGGAAGTGTTGAGAGAAGGAAGGGTAGCTGAGAGAGTTCTCGAGGTTGTGCTGGAAAGGAGGTTTGGTTTGCAATTTGGAAGCTTAGGCCCTGTTTGGATTTATTTTTTTGGTCACTCAATTTCCATCACTCATCACTCATAACTCATCATTCATCACTCATCACTTAATTTTTCACACTTGTTTGGCACCATCACTCACTTCTCATCACTCAATATTTTTCACACTATTTATGGGCCCCATTTCTGTCACTTGGTCAGATTTTTTTTTTCTCCACTTTTCTTTCTTCTTTCTCTGTTCTTCAGTTCGTTCTTTTTTCATTTTTCATTTTTCTCCCTTTTCACCTTTCTCATCCAGAACAAAATTAAACATGCATAAATATATTCCAGAACAAACCCAGATTTCTCAATCATTAAAAAAAAAAAAAAAAAACAAACAAACTCAAATCTGCCCAGGCCATTGATGTTGCTGTTGTTGCTGTTGTGGCTGTGGTGGGTTTTAGAGTATTTAAGGAGCGGAACGTCGGAAATGATCGATTGCTGCTGTCGGAACTTAGGCACCTCGGAAACAGGCCAGTCATGGCTGCCGCTGAGTCAAAACGATCGGACCCATAGCCATCGCTGCTACTTCACGATTTCACAAACCTAGATCACCGAACCAATGAAAAAAAAAAAAAAAAAAAAAAAAAAAAAAAAAAAAAAAAAAAAAAAACCCAGATCACCGAACCCAGTGAAAGAAGACGAAAAAAAAAGGGGGGGGGAGGGAAGAACACCAGGGAGACCGAACCCAAGAGAAGGAAAAAAAAAAGGAAGAACAAGGGAGATCGAACCTAGGAGAAGAAAGGAAAAAAAAAAAAAAAGGAAAAACAAGGGAGACTGAACCCAGGAAAAGAAAGGGAAGAAAAAAAAAGAAAAGGTGTGGCTGGTACTGTTTGTGGGTCCCTCATGTATGTTTAATTACAAAAATGTCATTGAGTTATGAGTTATGGAAACTGAAAACAGCCAAAATGTGTTTTCGGTTTCCATAACTCATAACTCAAAAATCAGAGAATTGAGTGATGGAAACAGAGTTATGGAAATAAAATTATCGTTTGCCAAACAACCTTTTTGCTATGGGTCCCACCATTTTTGAGTTATGAGTTATGAAAACAGAGAATTGAGTTATGAAAATCATAAATCCAAACACCCCCTTAGAATTCCTAACAAAATAAAAGTGTTTGGGTGGAGAGCTTATAATGAAATCTTACCAACAAAATTGAATTTGTCTAAGAGAAAAGTTATTGCAGATGCGATGTGCCCAATTTGCTTGAGGTTTCCGAAATCAATTGTCCATGCGCTTTGGGAATGTGGTGCGGCTAGAGATGTGTGGGCAGGTAGCTTAAAAATTCTGCAGAAAGGGGGGTCAGGTATGGCGGATATGCTTCAGTTAATGGAATACTTATTGGAGCGGGTAGAGTCTCATGATATGGAGGTTGTGCTCGTTCAAGCATGGCTAATTTGGAATCAAAGAAATCGGGTTGTGCATGGAGGTAAGTTTCATGATCCAGGCTGGTTGAATAATCGGGCAATAGAGTTTCTTAAGGAGTTTCGGATTGCATTAATACTGATGGGACCAGCACACGGAGGGCAATCTTCTCGAGACATCTGGCAGCCCTCTCCTCCTTCGATCTTCAAGCTTAACTTTGATGCAGCTCTGTTTTCGGCTCTTAACAGTTCAGGTTTTGATGCAGTTATCTGGAATGAAAAAGGTGAGATTATGGCAGCCATGGCAGCAAAAGGTCCTGAAGTATCTTGTAGCGAGGAGGCTGAGTTTCTTGCATGTCAGAAAGTTATTGAATTTGCCGTTGATGCTAGCTTCTCTGAACTTGTCATTGAAGGGGATAATTCTTCTGTCATGAAAGCTGTTTCAGCTTTGCAGAATGATTATTCTTTGCTTGGGAATGTAATTGAGGATATTCATCATTTGGTTAGGAACTTGCAATGGGTTAAGATTGAATGTACTAGGCGAGGGGGGAATAGAGTTGCTCATGAGTTAGCTCAATTTGCTAGAAACATTAGTCAAGATTTGTTTTGGATGGAAGATGTTCCTCCAATAGCTAGGGAAGCTTTGTATCAAGATGCTAATTTTTCTGATTAATTGAATGATATGCTTTTGTTTCAAAAAAAAAAAAAAAAAAAAGTATAAGAATGCTTAGGAGAGGGATTATATATTTACCATTAAATGAACCCTCTTCGTTTCAAAACAATTAGAGAAGATCCAGTAGAGAAGATCTAGATGATCGAAAGATGCGTAATATTATTCCATGCCCAATGCTTAAGAAAGAGTGAATTTCACGCCTAGAAATTTCCCATTCCTCTCTCATTCTTCCTGTGATCCATTGGAAAAGTGTTACCCCTCTGCCTGTGATCCATTGGAAAGATAACACTGACTTATTTTCTTTACCTCATTCTTCCTGTGATCCATTGAAAAAAGTTTCCTATGCTTTGCTAGAATCATCCATCACGATCATTTTCACTAATTCACTGGAGAATTTGAGGCACGTATTAAGCCTGCATTATTATCCCAACTATTTTTTTGCCAGTTTTCTATGCATTCATAGGGCATCAGCCCTTATTATTGGCTATAAAGGGTCAGTGAATTTCGTCTAAAAGATTGCGTAGGAACTCTGTTCTTGACAAGAAAGACCATTGAAGCTGTAATTATAGGTCTTGCAAACTAAGCTCACAAGCAACCAGTTTTCCGCAGAGCCAGCGAAGTGATCTGTTGAACTAACACAAAACGTGTTAAGTTGCGAGCAGTGCAAAAACTCAAAACCATCCACTATGAGCAAACCCACCTTAGAAGTTTTTAATTGAATGCGTCTTGCGATGTAACTGATGGAGGGATATGCATTCCAATGTAATGAAGTTCCGAATACTTACAACGCATTCCTCTGCATAGACTCTTCAAATTTCATCTGGACCGACTCCTTCATTGACAGTAACAAGCTAGTACCTAGGAGTTCAAATTTCACAATGTTTTGGCATACATATCAACTTTACTAAAACAAACGCACAGAAATTACAGAGTGTCAGGTCAGAATATCCACAAGCTAAAAACAGTGAGCCATATATATAATACAGAAAAACAAAGTTTGTGTATTGCAGCAATAAAAATATAAAAGGAACATCAAACTTACAATACCTCGTCTTAGAAAAAGGGACTTTGGCCAAATTCAAGCTGACTGTTGTACAACTCGTGAAACAGGTACTACTCAGCAAGTCAGTTCAAAATTATGAGGCATAATAACCATAAGGGAAGGGAAAAAAAAATCATCAGAGAAGCCAGTTCAGAAATCCACAAATTCCCCAATCCACCATCATCTCCAATCCAAGCAATAGAGAAAAAGAATTAAATTAGCCAGAAACCAAAGAACACTATCTTGCTTTCTAGTCTATAGCACAAAGAACCAAACACACACTAAAGTCAAAATTCCCCTAACTGGACTTTCATCGAAACAAAGAACTTTCCCTAATCATCTAAACCAACCCCCCATTACAACAAACCCCTAACTCCTAACTATGCTAACATATGAAATAAAAATAAAAATAAAAAATTAAAGCACTAACCTAGTCCTACCCTTTATCCACAGACTTCACCACCATCCCAATTCCCGTTCCCATTCCTTTCTGCTTCCTCATCTCTACTATCTTCCTGTGCGAATTCGAATGCATCTTGGACGAGAACGTCGGGCTGCTCGCGGGGCGGTACTCAGGCACCAGCCTCCCGGACTTGTACCGCACACCACAAGCATTGCACAGTGTTTTAGGCCCGAGAGGCCCGGCACGCCATTGCGGGGTCTTTTCAGCTCCACAATGCTGACATTTCCTCCCAATCGTTGTTGTCGTCGTCGTCGTAGTAGTAGTAGTAGTCGTAGTAGTTCTGATTGTCAACACTTCCCTCTCAGTTTTCACAATCTTGTTGGCCGCGGCCGCCTGTTGGCTCCAAAAAAGCTGACTATCATGGCGCAGCCTCCGGCACCGCTTACTTCGTGCGCGGCCGGGGACTTTGAAACTGTCGCCGCAGCAGCTCATAAGAGTTTTGTTGTTGTTTTTGCTGCTGCCATTGCTATTGCTGTTCGTGTTGTTGCTGTTGCTATTGCTGTGGCTACTGGTGGAGCTGTTTTCAAGCACTGAGACTGGGCTGTTATGCTTTGCGAGTGTAGTTCCTGGTTCCTCCGAGAGAATGAATGATTCCAGTGCTGGGAATGAGTCTTTGTTAGATATCCATTCCAGTTCTTCTTCTACAATCTCCTGTGGTTAACCACAATCAAACAAAAACCACCACCAAAATCAGAATACTCAATTACACACGTGCCGAGGCACCTCCATTTTTTAGTTTGCCACGTGCCAACAACCCCAAAATGAGTGAGAGGCTATTATTATTATTATTATTATTATTATTATAAGAGAGTGTTAAAAAAAAAAGGATGATGGGCAATATTGACTTTTTAACATGGTTTGAGTGGGAGTATCAAAGGTGGTGGAAGATATGGGACAATATTTATTATTGGTACAACTACAACCTAGTGAGTCACAGCTCACGAGAATTAAGACTTATTGTACTTACAAATTGACAGTAATACCCTTCATTTCTATTCCAAATTACGTTAAAAATGCCATCTAGGGTTTACATCTCCACCAGCAGCCTCTCTCTCTATCACAGTCCCAGTACCCAGTCGAAGCCATCAGCTTTGACTCGACCGAGTTACGCTCGACTCGGGTAATCGAAACTCAGAGACTCGTTCGAAAAACGTCCGAGTCACCTCGGTCCAAAAACACTAACCCTAACCGAGTCAGACCGAGTCACTAAATACCCACTAAGGGTATCCTCACGTAAGCCTCAGACTCGGCCGAGTCACCACCGAACTCGTTCTTCAGTTTTTTCATTTTCTCTCGCCCAAAAAAAACCAAAACACCACCAAAAAAAAAAAAACAAAAACACCGATAAAACTTACTGGTTTCTTGTCATCCTCTTCGTCTTCCTCGCCTACGTCCGACTCAAAGTTCAACAGGTCTTCCACGAAACGAGCCGCCTTGTCTAACTCCATTTCCACACACAAGAGAGAAAAAGCAACCCACCAAAGGGCTTTTCTTTTTAGAGAGAGAGACACAGAGAAAAAAGAGGTTTTTTTTTAGAGAGAGAGGTTTTTTTTTCTTCTTAAGTCTTTGTTTTGTTTCGCCTATATTATCATCACGATGTAAGTTGCGTTCGGTTTGGGAACGAGGGGATGTCGATTTTTTGGCTATTTCCTTTATTTTCCTTTTTTAACGTTATACTAATACTACTGCTGTTGGGTTCATTCTTATCTACGATATTTCCCATGGGATTTACAATAGGGACTACATAATCTTGGACCGTTACATGGTTTTTCTTTTCTTTTCTTTAACGTGGGAGTGGGACCTATGTTTACTGTAATTATTACGAGTGACAGAAAGAGAGGAGGTATGTAACCCTATTATTGTATATAGATAGATTTCAATCCTTTTTAAGTTTGTTGGGTAAACTAAAACCTTTAATTTCTTTTTATTATTGTTTACAGGTACATTTACCTTGTTTTTAGTTTTTCTTGTCTATTATGGTTTTTATTATATGTAGGGAACATTTACCTTGTTTTTAGTTTTTCTTGCCTATTATGGTTTTTACTATTATATGTGACGTAAATAACGGGAAAGAGTGAGGGTATTATGTTTTAGGTGAAAAAAGAAAAAAAAAATGCGGGCCATTACGTTGTTATACGAAACGGCTTGTCATAACTGGACGACCTTCACATTGTACACGTCAACTGACCAATGGAATGAAGACACGTGGATACATGGGGCACTGGGTTGGTTTTTGAATTTTAAAACTCTTTGACCTGCTTGCCCCTCCTAGACACCGCACGTGGCGGCGATGATCTTGTTGGTACTACTATTCTATTAGTTTATTTATTTTAGAAAGTATTAATGTAGTTTTGAATTTTGATTCCTCATTAGTCCTTAGCCTACTCTCACTTAGTCACTCTCACTCCGACTCTCTAACTTCAATTCTTTATCTAATAATTCTAGACATTCAGTCACAAACTTTTCTTGATAATAATTTTCACAATGAGGTGATAAGTTGTAAAATGATATTAGTGATAAATATAGATCACAATGAATAATAACTTGATATATAAGATAAGATAAATTTTTTATAAGGATAAAATTTAGGAATGTATACTTGGTTGTATTGACAAATGAGATACAAATAATGTTATCTTTTTCAATGATAATTAAATTAAAACTAACGAAGTGTTTAAAAAAAAACATGCGTGTGTAATTATCGCCTCACGCCTTATGATACATTGGTATTTGAGCTTTTTGGTAAGTCTATCGTTACCACCCACACACAACAACACATCTCACCACTTTTTTTTTTTTTTAAGAGAGAGCCACTACTTGACCAGTTGACCCTATTACTCTGCATATTAAAAAGTATGTGTCAATTCAAATTCAGTTAAGAAACATAATGAAAGTATTGCATCTAAATTTTAGCTTTAAAGTTTCAAAAAGAAGGGTAATAAATTTTAATGAAAAACAATAACATATTTGATAACTCAACCGTTAACAAAATTTTATTCTTTAAAAAATATTGCTCTTCTTTGTCCGGAGTTCCTTCTTGAGTTTGAGTATTCTTGAATTACGATTAAATTAGAATAGTGGTGGTGGGACCCGGGTGCAAGCTCAACTTGGTATTTGCATGTGAAAGGGGTCCACCCACGTTGCCATTAGCCATTTGCCCAATTGAGTAGTAGTAGGTGGGATGGCTCATGGCTGGATAGAGAGATCCGAAAGACGAAAGAGGACACAATTGTCACGATCTCTCAACAAAGTGCATGTCACGTGCTACATATGAATACCTTTTTCAAAAAGGAAATTATCCAAAGAGCATCCGTAGTAGCTGGTGCAAAAATTATGTTGTTTTGTCACACTAAATACTTATTTTATTATTTTACCACATCATTTTACAACATCTCATTTATCAAATGTTTTATAATTCAATTCTATATATTAAAATAATATTTATTACACATTAAAATAATATATTATCCCCTCTCCCATTATCATCAACAACATCAACAGCAACAACAACCCACACCGCAGATCAACCGCCACAGCCCACAACCACCGGCCACCCCCACAGATCAACCACCGACCACCAATATCAACCACTGCTACAAAAAAAAAAAAAAAAATCAAACAAACACTACAACCAATATCAGCCCCTGCACCAAAAAAAACACCATCAACCAAAATCTCATACCCATCCCAAATCTCACACCCACAACCCCGATCTGAGACCATCCCAAATCTCACACCCACAACTCGATCAAGCTACCACCATCAACCAAAATCAACCAACCACCAACAATCAAAACAACCAACCACCAAAAAAGAGAGAGAGAGATCGGCGAGATCGGAGCGGCGATGACGATGACGATCAGCGATGACGACGGCGATGACGATGGCGATGATTAGAGTGGCCTCGCCCATGCCGCTTACGCCTCTAACGGCGATGACGATGGCGATGATCCAATCGGAGTGGCCTCGCCCATGAAGATGTGGAGTGTGTCATTTTGTTCTTTCTCTGTTGAGGGAAGAGCTAGGTCTGAAGTGAGAAGAAAGAGAAAAAATCAAGACCTGAGTGGAGAGAGAAAGCCAAATAAAAAATATTATTTTGGTTTACCACATCTGTCCGTACCGTTGCAAATGGTATAATTTTGGCACATATGCAACATCTGATGGGAGCTATTTTTTGTGTTTGGTGTGGGATATGTGCCAAATATTTAGCATTTGGCACATATCCCACATCTACTGTGGGTGCTCTAAGAATATATAATTATTTATATTTTAGTTATGGTATAATATATAATTTGTTGTCTAAATTTAATGGAAAATAATTTATTCTCCTAAAAACTTAAATAATTTCTAAAATTATTTTTCATTTATCTATCTCAAAAAATATATCATCATTTTATTATTTGGATTTATTTGATTGATATTATTCATTTTTTAGGCGGTCCATATTTTGATAAATTATGTTTTCGTACATTATATTTTCCTAATTTGTTTTTCCTGTACAACTAAACTATTTGAGTTTCAAATATATTATTCAAAATTTTCACTCTCTTAAAAATAGATTATTATATTTATAATTTTTCTTATCATAAGAGTACCTTTGAACTATTAATTGAATTTTGTTTACTAATATAGATACACGAGGAATTGCATCTTTCTAAATATTCTTAAGAGACTATACCATATTATAAATTTAATATTTAAAATAATATGTAGAGAAAAAGTAGATTTTATGTCTAAAATTAAACACTTCACCTATCGAAATGAAAGAAAATAACCTGTATAACAACATAAAGAAAACATGATCTTTTTTTTTTTTTTTAATACATACACTTTTATTTATTAAGATTTAATTGCTTTTAACTGGATCTTCATATCGTATTTTTGTTACTACGCTCCTGTTGAGCCTTTTCATTCGTCACATCATTGGCCACATTATTATTATTATTTTACTTTTAATTTTTGACAATATTAAATATATAAATATATTGGCTTTACAAATTCATCTTAGGTAGTCTTAACTTTACATATTCATTTACTTTAATTTTGATGTTATAACTAAATGATAAATCAATGAAAAATAAAAATAAAATATTGTCTATACATATTCATCTTGGACGGTTTAATTTTAATAGTTGATAGACAAATTCAAATACATAGCCAACATTGTATTTTGATATAAATTCAAAATCTCACTTCCAAAATAACTAAGAATTATGTCCAAAAAAAAAAAAATTCAAACAAAAGCTAAAAGAGGGAAAGAGAAGACTTGTGACGGAAAACTTAAAAAATCAAACACACTACCAAATCATATTTAACCAAAATAGTATTATATAAAAAATACAATGATTCATCAACCTAAAGTAAAGTTGCAAAAAATAATAAATAATATATATATATATATAGAGAGAGAGAGAGAGAGAGTAATCACCTTTTTCGGGAGAGAAATAGAAAATAAAATGAGAAAAAGAAGCATCAATATATATAGTCATTAGTCAAACACCAAATTATCCAAGCCATGATATATAATAGAATAACATTATATTCTTGTAAACCATATTTATATGCAATAGAATAACATTTAACAATCATAGAAAAGAAAAAAAAAAAGATAATAACTTAAAAACACAAAATCAAATGGCAACCCAAAGTATAATTCTAAAGAACACATAAATACATCAATCTAAAGTAGAGATAATAAAAAAATAAAAAAATTCACACAAAAATAAAACATGAGAGAGAGAGAGAGAGAGAGAGAGTAATAACCTTTTTCATGTGAGGAAATATGTATAGAATGGGAGAGAAAATGTCATATTTATAGTAATAGAATGGAGATAAGAATAGTCAAAATAAAAGGAAGAGGAAGAGATAGATGAAGAGTGACATTAAGGTTGAGAGTAGTGGAGAGATGAAAAGGTAAAAGGGAAGTTATGGTTGAAAGTAATGGAGAGAAATGGGAAATAGGTAGATGATGTGGCCACTGATGTGGCTCAACAAGAGCGTAGTAACAATAAGTGCTATGCTTCAACTTTTAGATATATATAAATATAGATTATTAATACCTTACCAATCCAATAGCACATGTGACTGTCCATTTTTGAGATTAGTATCAGGAGTTGTAAAACTCCAGATATGCTAAATTTTAGCATAAAGCAACTAAAAAGATGCGTTATTCAGACTTCTAATTATAAAAAATTTTACAACTTAGTTACAGTACTATCCTAAATTTATGATGGTATTGTAGCAAGATTGTAAAACTGTTTAATAGTTTTTTATTCTCTTTTTCTCTCTCTTTCTATCACTTTTTCATATCTCTTTTTCAATTTCTGATTCTCTGTCTCATTCAACCCCTCTCTCTCATCCCTCTATGTGTTTCACTTCCTCTCCATTGCCCCTTAAATCATACGGTGGTTGCATGGATCAGGTAGTGCAGCAGCATGGGTCTAGTGGTTGGGCGGCGTGGGCAGGTGGTTAAGCGGCGTGGGTCTGGTGGTTGCATAGCGTGGGCAGGTGGTTGCGCGGCTTGGGCAAGCTCTCTTCCCTCTCTGTCTCTCTCTAATCTCTCTCTCTCCCTTTGAATCAAGCCTCTGCGAGTCTCATAGGTCAGTAAAGCTCATGGTTTTAATGTGGTAGATGTGGCAAATCGAGGTGGTGTCATGGTGGTGGATCGATGGGTAGTGGTTATGTTGTTGATGGTGGATCGGGGTTGTGCCGTGGAGGTGGATCAGTGGGTGGTGATTGGAAAGTTTTGGGTTTGGGTGGTGGTTGTGTTGTTGATGGTGGATTGGTGACTGGTGATTGGAAAGTTTTGGGTGGATTGGTGGGTAGTTGTGTTGTTGATGGTTGGGTTGAGTTTTTGTGTTGGGGTTTTGGGTCTTCATGGTAATGATGAAGGTGATGAGTGGCTGAGAGAGAGAGAGAGAAAGAGAGAGAGAGGAAGGAAGGAAGGAAGGAAGAGAGACATAAATATATTTTATTGTGTAAATATATTATTTTTATATGTTGTATAGGAAAATAGAAGTTGAGATGTTAGGTGTGTTGTAAAGTGGAATGATATTATAGATTAAGTAGATTTTAAGATGGTAAAATAGGATATTTTGTAGAAACTGGATGCTAATCTACTTCTCGTCCCATTATTATTTGTTGGTGCAAATACAATGATAATAGAAATAACACAAAGAGAAACTGAATAATACTTCTGAATTTTATTACTTTAAAAAGAGAAATTACACAACACTATTTGGACTGAGGCGCGGCACTCGCTCTCTTTAAGGAGATTCAAGCCCTTGATTGGCTAAACTTTGTAACCAGTGCAAACCTTCTCTGACTTGTCTCCCCCAGGATACAACAGCCCAACAAGTGTCGTATGGCTAGAATAACCTCTGCACAAAGTGTTCAAGCCCAAAGCTCCACCAGAAAGAACACCCTTCTTTGACAAGAATCTCTCTATTTTTTGTGTGTATATTGTATTTGTAGTAACTTGGATTAAGTTTGAATGAGTCTATTTATAGTCTCAATGGGCCTCACGAAATTACTATCCAATTTATTCTGATTAATTAGGTCCATTATTCTGATGTAGTGGGTGTTACAAGATTAATTGCTGGATATTAATCTGATGGGCTGGAGTTACACAATTAATGGTTTGATAAGGAGTTTCTGAAGAATGAAAAGGCCCAAACAGATAGTCCATTAAGTGGGTTAATGGCACTTTATTTTCCATAGTAAAAATGGAGTATTAATTCGGGCCATTTACTCACCAATGGATATGGTAATTGCTCTGAATGGGCTGTCAAGTAGGAGGATCCAAGAGGCTGATTCATTTCCAATTTTGATACCTCCACTCTTCACCTCCCCCTTGCGCACGTATCTAACCCAATATCTGAGACAATACATTTTAGCCCATTAATCACCACAATTAAAAAGAATAAAATAGTCTCTCTCCTTTTCAATGTGAGATTAAAAATTTTCACTAACTCCTCATCTTTCATATTCACTCCCACATCTTTACATTTATGTTATAACATTTATTTATTTTAATTATTTAATATTACAATGCTCCAATAATCCCCCACTCATTTTAATATTAAAATTTTTAGTTAAAGAGAGATTACCAGGCAAAGACGGGTCACTATTCATCATGAAGGTGTGCTTTGCATTGAACCTTCACTTAGTAAAACAACGATCTCAACTTTAGAGTCGTAGTGGTCTCCGACTTGAACTAGGACTGCTTTAGGGAAATTAAGCGTCACTGCTTACACATAATAACCCAAGTGTTGACATGAGCTTATAGCTAGCACTTTACGACTGTGTGCTGATCCCGATTTGAGATTAAGTCCAAATCTCATAGGGAGCGGCCCCACCCCCACACTCACATAGGTGAAATTTGTCAAGGGTGCTCCTGTAATTCTAACACCCCACTCATACGAGCTACAAATTTCATTAAAAGTTTTTTACTCAACATCTTCACATTACAGGATAAATGCACTTACATCATAGGGATGAACAATTAAAAAATTATTTACAAAATAAATTGTGCATTTCTTACGACAATCGTATGATTCGTTTTTCCCATTGAACCCAATTCTCAGGATCTCTAGTCCTTGGGTTAGGTATGCTCATACATGGCTCATGATTCTATGGACTTTAGTCCCATCCCCCTTGATGTATTCCAGACTCTATCTTTTGCCAAGGCCTTGGTAAATGGATCTGCAAGATTATCATTAGATTCAACATAATCCACAGTTATGATGCCACTACTCAAATAAGATCGCACGGTACTGTTCTTTCTTCTTATAGGTCTGGATTTACCATTGTAATAATGGTTTTTAACTCTACCAATTGCAGCAGTGCTATCACAATGAATTAATATAGGTGGAATTGGCTTTTCCCAAAGTGGAATTTCATATAACAAATCTCTAAGCCAATTTGCCTCTTCACTAGCTGAAACTAATGCTATTAATTCAGCTTTCATTGTTGAATTAGCAATTATTGTTTGCTTTTTGGATTTCCAACAAATAGCACCACTACCTAAAGTAAAAATATAACCAGTGTTAGAGAGAGAATCACCTAACAAAGTATTCCAATCGGCATCACTAAAACCTTCAATCACAGCAGGGTACTTTTTATAAAATAAGCCATAGTTTTTGGTACCAATTAAATATCTCATGATTCGCTCAATAGCTAGCCAATGATCTTTACTAGGCTTGTTAGTAAATCTGCTAAGCACTCCTACTGCATATGTAATGTCAGGTCTAGTACAATCAGTAGCATAACGCAAACTTCCAATGATACTAGCATAATCCTTTTGATTAAAAATCTCATCATCATTATTCACAGAAAATAAATGAACACTAGAATCAAAAGGAGTAGCTACACTTTTGTGATTATGAAAATTATATTTTTTTCAATATTTTCTCAACATAATGTGATTGATCAAGATATATTTCATCACATGCTTTTGTAATTTTCATGCCCAAAATAAAATTAGCCTCACCAAGATCTTTCATATTAAAATGGCTTTTAAGCATATTTTTTGTCTTATTAACATGCATATTTGAGCCAAAAATCAACATATCATCCACATAGAGGCTAATAATAACATGTAAATTATTCAATGATTTAGAATAAATACATTTATCACATTCATTTGATTTATAACCATTCTCAATCATGCAGGAGTCAAACTTCTCATGCGATTGCTTAGGTGCTTGTTTTAAGCCATATAGGGATTTAGTTAGCTTACATACCTTGCTTTCTTGTCCAGGCTCTACAAAGCCTTCGGGTTGATCCATATAAATCTCTTCGTCTAGGGCCCCATTTAAAAAAGCAGTTTTTACATCCATTTGATGAATTTTCAAATAAAAAATTGCAGCAATAGCAATTAGCAATCTAATAGATGTAATTCTTGTTACTAGAGAAAAAGTATCAAAGAAATCAAGATCAGCTTTTTATTTAAAGCCTTTTGCAACAAGTCTAGCTTTAAACTTATCTATTGACCCATCTGGTTTCAACTTTTTTCTAAGAACCCATTTACAACCTATGGTCTTACAACCCGGTGGAAGATCTACTAATTTCCAAGTTCTATTAGAAATTAGAGATTCCATCTCATCATTTACAGCCTCTTTCCAAAATATAGCATCAGGTGATGTTAAAGCCTCTTTTAAATTTTGGGGATTTTCCTCAATGTTAAAAACATAATAATCATGACCAAAATCCTTTTCAACTCTAGCTCTTTTACTCCTTCTAGGTTCCATTTCAAAATTTTCTTGACTTTGTAAATGTGAAGTAGAAGAACTAGGTTGTGACAAAATATTTTCATCACCCCCACTATTTTTCAATTTAGAAGGAAATTTTTCTTCATGAAAAATTGCATCACTAGATTCAAAAATTATTTTGCTTTCAAGATCAAAAAATCTATAGGTTGTACTATTAATTGCATAACCAAGAAAAGCACAGGTAGTAGCTCTAATTCCCAATTTAGGCATTTTAGGGTTAGTAAGCCTTACATAAGCAAGACAACCCCATACTCTCAAATATCCCAAATTTGGCTTATGTCCTTTCCACATCTCAAAAGGTGTGGTGTGTGACTTTTTATGTGACACCCTATTCAAAACATGACATGCAGTTAAAATAGCTTCACCCCAAAAATGTAAAGGTGCATTAGATTCAATTAACATGGCATTTGTTAACTCAATTAAAGTTCTATTTTTTCTTTCAGCCACACCATTAGAAGCGGGTGAATATGGTGCAGTAGTTTCATGGATAATTCTCAAAGACTAAACAAATGAGTTGAATGCACTAGATTCATACTCACGGCCTCTATCACTTCTTATTCTTTTTATTTTTCTACCGAATTGATTTTCAACTTCTTTTAAAAAATCTTGAAATTTTTCAAAAGCATCACTTTTATTTTTCAACAAATAAATAGTTGTATATTTTGAGAAATCATCAATAAAAGTGATAATATATCTATTTCCTCCACGAGTTAAAATTCCCTCAAATTCACATAAATCAGAGTGAATTAACTCAAGCAATTTCGGTATTTCTTACAACATTTTTATGAGGCCTTTTTGTAATCTTAGCTTGACTACAAGTTTCACATTTTTCAAAATCTTTTGACAGTTTTGGAATTAATCCTAAATTACTCATGATTCCCACATATCTACTATTTATATGACACAAACGAGCATGCCAAAAATTAATAGAAGAAAGCATATAAACTGAACTGGTAGATGCTTTATTATTCTCAACATTTAATTTAAACATTCCATCACAAGCATAACTCTTGCCCACAAATAATCCCTTTTTAGTGATTACATAATTATCAAATTCTATAGTTTGCTTGAAGCCAGCCTTGTTAAGCAAAAAACTTGACATCAAATTCTTCCTCATGGACGGAGTGTAAAGAACATCTTTCAATGTTAGCACACGTCCAGAAGTGAATTTCAATTCAACCTCACCACTCCCAAGAACCTTGGTTTTGCTAGAGTCACCAAGCATAACAGTTTTTTCTTCTTCAAAAGGAGTGTACAACTTGAACCAATTTTTGTCATAGTAGACGTGCTTATTAGCACCAGAATCTGCCCACCACCCTTCAACATATTGCACCATATTGATGTCTGTAATCATAGCCACTAAAGGCTCTTCGGTTACGTTAGCCTGCGGGACAGATTCACATTTTCAAAATTTGCAAAGTCAAGCAATATGCCCACTCTTGCTACAAACAAAACAGGATCTATTAAATTGATCTTGTGAAGGGGGTCCTTGATTCTTATTATAATTTTTATTCGGGTTTCCCCTTCCTTGAGGTCTATTATTATTTTTAAAGGCTCTCTTTTTAGGCTTCAATTGACTATTTCTAGAAAAATGATTTTTGGGCATATTATTATTGGCTGAAATAAGGTTTACCTTTGTAGTGGAATTACCATTGCTCTCTTGTGTCATGAGTGCATCTTGTCCTCTAGCCTCCTCCTCCACACGGATGCGTGTGATCAAAGTCTCCAAGGATGTCTCATTTTGATTGTGCCGCAAAGTCTTTTGGAACTCCCTCCAAGATTGTGGTAGTTTGTCAATTATGCCAGCTACCACCAAATTGTCTCCAATCTTTATGCCTTTGGATCTCAATTCTGCAACGATCATTTGGAAGTCTTGTGCTTGATCCACCACCAATTTTCCATCCACCATTTGGTAACGGAAAAATCTGCTAGTAGCATACTTCTTTGCACCTACCTCCTCGGTATCATACTTGATTTGTAAAACTTTCCAAATTTTCTTAGCAGAATTGTAAGTTGTATCATAATAATCATAGAAATGATCGGCAAGACAATTCAATAGATAAGAGCGACAATTATACTCATCTTTTGTATACTTATCTATTTTTTCTTGATGGAGAATATATTCTTCATCACTCATCTCATCGGTAGGAACTTTTGATGGATTCTTGTCAGTGAGGATGTAGGAGACTTTTGATACCTCCACTCTTCACCTCCCCCTTGCGCACGTATCTAGCCCAATATCTGAGACAATACATTTTAGCCCATTAATCACCACAATTAAAAAGAATAAAATAGTCTCTCTCCTTTTCAATGTGGGATTAAACATTTTCACTAACTCCTCATCTTCCATATTCACTCCCACATCTTTACATTTATGTTATAACATTTATTCATTTTAATTATTTAATATTAAAATGCTCCAACATTATTGACTACAGTTCTATTTGTTGTGAACATTTGATTCACAACACATTACAAACATAGAAACATAGGAGTAAGAGAGTGATTGAAATTTTCAAATACTAATAATATATATATATATATATCCTATAAAAAAAAAATCAATATGTAGAGAAAAGCTAGGTGCACAATACTTTAATAATAAATTTTATGTGGCATATTATTACTTGTGGTTGAAAATATAATATTGCTACTTAAGATTTGTTTAAAAAATGTTGTGAAAGTGTCATGGACTTTGACGCAAATGATAAACAAAAGGTGAAATGGTCATTGGAGTGGAATTAAAAATAACAATTAAAAATTATTCTTTGAATTATATTGCCAAGAAAAAAATAATTATTTCGGTCTCTACATTTTGGGGTCAACTTTTTTTTTTTTAGAGAGTTTCAACCTATGGCATCCGCTCCTAATGATAGCTCTTTATTATCGGACCAAGACACCAGTTGGTTTTTTGTGGAGACGGGGATTGAATCTTAGATCTTTTATTCAACTATCAGAGACTTTACCAGTTGAGCTAACCGAAACCCACTTTGGGGTCAACTTAGTTCTTATATTTCGGTAGCAAATAAATTGGTCCCTATTATCTTTAATTTATAGTAATTTGGACTCTACCATCAACGGACTAATGGAAATTGATTGTAAGTTAAAAATAATATAGACCAAATTAACTGTTACCAAAATGCATGGACCAAATTGATAGTGATCCACTACGTAGGACCAAAGTGGTATTTTTTTGCCCAAAAAAATCTAATAAAATTAAAGATAATCTATCTCCTAGCATAATGATATTTTTATTAAGTATGACAATAACAAGTCAAATCAAGTTGACCATTTGAAGTATTCAAGATGGTTCCTATAAAAAATAAGTATTCAAGATGGTTCTTAATCTATCACTTAATTCAAGCTTAACGTTGAACTTAATTTTTTGTATTCAAACTTGGTTTATTCATTTTTTGGATGAGCTGGAACTTATGAGTTTTGTTAATTAAATAGATAAAAAGTAAAAAAGTCTGATGTAATATTTGAGGAGTGAAGATCAATCAAGCTTGGTGTGTGTAAGCACTCCATTTTACAATCATCATTTAACCCTAAAATAAGAAACAAAAGAGTAATTTTATATAATAATGGTAAATTTCACATTTTGATGGTTTAATTAAAAAAAACTTAAATAAAAACATCATTATAATTTATTACAATTGAAACGACACCTTAAGTTTAAAGATTAGATCACAGAATCAAAAGATCAAATCACATCAAATTTTAACAGACAAAATGCATTTGTGCAATATAGAGTTAACCGTATATGATTATAAGTAGTTAATTACGATTGGTTCACAAAAATAATTAGTTAGAATTGATTAGGTGTCAAAAACTCACTAATTTAAGGCAGTGGATACAAGTACACAAGAAGGCAAGATTCAAAGGGAAAAAGGAAGGCATTTTTCAAGAAGATGGATCTATCTAGGGGAATGGGTGAGCTAGAACTTAAAAGGAAATGCACCTACATTAAAATAATAATAATAATAATAAATAAATTGTAAGGGCGGGTTTTGGATACTAAGGCCTAAAGAGCTCAATACAAAGAATTTGTAGAGAGTGGGCTAAAAACTAGGCTTCAATGAATTGGACAACGCTCACAATAGACTAAAGATGGTAAGAAAGTAAGGAAAAAATGAAGAAAAACAAGTTTTTGCAAAGAAATTCTTCATCGGCAAAGTCCGAGAATAGTAGTTCTTGAATATATTGCTTTTAGACTTGATTACAACTACAGTTCTTAGTGTTACCATATTTTTTACTACAAATTCCCAATCCCTTTGCAATGGGATTTTTCTTCTTTATATTACCCTCCTTTACTCCATCTTAGCCCTCCACGTGTAGATCAAATGGCTGGCTTTTACTCCTATCCCATCAACAACTTCCTGAAGCTTTTAGGGGTAGCTAAAAGGTTGAACATCACTGTTCAAACATCACCTTCACATTAATGCGGCCACAGAGTTAGCTATAGAGCATTTAATGCGGTGGTAGCAGTTTTCCCTTAGATATTTCTTACCTTCCCCTTATCTTATTCCTTCCTGATGCTTATCCTCACTAGTAGAATTGCCTGATACGTTGCTCTTGATGGCAAGTCAACCCTTCTGCCTCTGCACTATTAAGTCAAGGAGGCATTTGTCCTCGGACCACCTTCCTGAACCCTCATGATCAGTCCCATTTTTTTATCCACTAATTTGCACTTCCACACTAACGTTTACCTGTCCTCGGACCATTAAATGTCCTCGGACAGGGCCCACGGCCCAATATACATTTCTGGGCATGTCATCCCTACAATAGCCCCTCGAAATTCTCCTCTTTTGCTCCTCGGGAAAACAGGAGGATTTCGATATTACAATAACTATCATGCTCTTCTCATACGTCACCTCTGTCTGTGCAGGTGTCTTTTCAGCTGCCCTGAAGCACGCTCTTGATGCTTCAGCATCCAAGACGTGCCTATATTAAATTTCTACTTCTCCATGTTCCCCTCGTTCTGCGGTGTGATGAAGATCCAACGACTGAAGATTTTTTATGGAAACTTGAGCGGGAGTTTTCCCACTTGCTTTTCCTCCCCATATATATATATATATTACTTGAAAACTTTACTTACTTTACTTTTTTCACTCTTAAATATCATGAACTAGTCTGAGGAGCCTTTCTTTCTTTCCGTAAGTTATCTTTAGCGTTCTCTTCATTTCATCTTTTCCTTTTCTCTTCTGTTCCTTTTTATCTAGAGCCCTTTCTTCCTAGGCCACTCTAACCCCATCTCGTCCACCTATTCCCTTTGTTATTCCTCCCAAATGGGTAGATTCGCTTACTTAGTAGATACTCCAGAGGGCATAGAGAGCTTCAAAGCTCAATATCGAATCCCACCAGGGGTTTCGATTAGGTATTGTAAACAGGGGGAATGGCATTCCCTGAGGTAGGAGGGAGAAGTTGTAATCCCTATGATTGCCTTTATAGAGGGGGAGATAGGAAACCCTATGGGTAGAGTAACTAGAGATTATTTAATTGCCCATAGACTTTCCCCCACCCAATACGCTCCTAACATGTTTAGGATTTTAGGTAGCATAGATGCCCTTAACGAGAAGAGGGTGTAAACCTCACCCATGACGACGTTAACTGGATTTACAACTGTCATAAACTAACAAGGTAGGGATATTACCTAAAAACTAGAGCTTCTATAGTTAGGCTCATATCGTGTCTCCCTGAGTCTAATAAGGGCATGAATAAAGACTTTCTAATCGTCTCAGGAGAATGGGATGATGAGCTTCACTGTCCGACCAGAAAAGGGACACCAGGTGGGGTACTTTAGGTCTAGGCTTATGATTCTAGCAATACCTTTTTTACGTACTAACATTCTCTTTGCTCAACATTTCTATTGGTACTTGTAGTTTACTTTTCCATTCATGTGTACTGTTTTCTAATAATACTATTGTTTTTTTGTTTGTTTTGTTTTGTTTTTTGTTTTTTTGTTTTTTTTTTAATTTGCAGACAAGTATTCTGCTATTTCGAACTTCGGCCTTGTCAATGTGCTAGACCTGACCAAAATACTCAAGGCCGAGATTTTTGTGCATAAAGACGGACAATTGAGGGTGGCTTATCTCATCCTCGGCTACAACCCTTTGTCATCCAACTTTTAGGCGCCCAAGTATGTGATTAAGGCAAAAGACTACCATCTACACTTGATCAACGTTGCTATACCGGGTTTCTTCAATCCAGGTCCTGCCCCAGAAGGTGTGCAACAGATAGAATTGCCATTCCAACGCACTGCCGAGGAAGAAGCCACACCTTCCCAACTAACCATCAAGGAGGAAGAAGATATAGTTGAGGTCTTCGAGTCCAAAGATGATTTTGAAGTCTTCAACCACCCCTAGTCCCTAGAAGTTTCAGCTGGTGACTTCAATCATTTTCCCCTAGCCCAAATAAGCCACACCCAGGAAGCTCCAACAATTCTTGAAGCCATGGTACTATAATGCAAGACCAGATCAAGCCTTCTGGACCCGTTGGAGTCCCACGCAAGAGGCAATGTGCCCTAGAAGGCAGTTCAACCCAAGCCCCCTACTCCCTATTCTGGTCAGGTTCTTCAAGTTGACCAAACGACAAGAAAAGAAAGCAAGACAAGAAGGGGAAGGAAGTAGTGGATGAAGGAATAGGCTTCCCATCCAAGGAAGTTGAGGCCCAAAAGGGGGCCAAAGTAGCTAAAACCTCCCAAACCAGGTCCTCAAGTGAAGGACCTGTGGTGGATAGAGGGCGTGATCGCCAGAGTAAAGCCCCAGCTTGGAACCTTCCTTTAGTGCTGGATGGAGCCCCCCTGCCCACTGATGCCTCCATAAGGGATTTTCAACAAGGGAAGGCGGGGTATGTGGCCAATGCTTTGGAGCAGGCCCTTCTGTTGCCTGGTGACATGGCCGACCTCAGGTCCATAAAGAAGCACGAGGTGTTTCTTAGCTTGAAGAGGGATCTTGCCTTGGTAAGTGTGTTGACGCTTTTTTTTTTTTTACAATTACTTTCATTGATCATTATATATACATATATATTTTATTTTATATATGTATATATATTTTTTAAAAGGTTGTCCAAGCTGTGCACAGGGCCGAGGAGCTGGTGAACAACTCCCATAGATAAATGAAGGATGAGGAGGGGAGGCACATTGCGGCCGTGAATGCCTTCAATGTGGCCGAGAAAAAGGATCCAAGAGCTAAATAAGAAGCTGACAGAGGCGGACAGAGACAAGAAGAGTGCTGAGGCTGCCCTAAAAGGAGCTGAGAGGTAAGCGGAGGGTCAACACAGGCAACTTCGCCAAACCGAGGACCACTTAACCGTAGCCAAGGAGCAAATCGTGGTCCTCAAGAAGAAGTTGGAGGAGGCCGAGAAGGCCCCAGAAAAAGCTGAACAGGACGGCTATGAGGTGAGGGTAGCTGAGACTGAGTCCCCTTAGGGCTGAAGTATCTAGTGTATGCAGAATCTATTGCCTCCAAGCGTGGAATGAAGCCCTCAACTAGGCTGGGGTTGAGGCTTCCTCTGCTCTTAGGAGACCTGAGAATGTCTACTACCCCCTGCAATCCGAGCATCAATCCCTCCAAGCTCCCAAGCTGAAATTGCTTCCAAGGAGACTGATCCTAGCAATGGCAACCCTGCCGAGGTCCTCCTTTCTCCCAACAGCCCTTCTAGTGAGGCAAAAAAGACTGAGGTACCTGTAAGGGAGGAGGACACAACTAAGGGAGTGGTTCCTGATGCCACCAATCCTAAAGCTGCGCCCAAGGATCCCTCCAAGGGTAAAGAAGCCTCCCAGAACTTTGAGATTCTCCTGGCAACCCTTTTAAAGCCTACAAAAGATGATCTCAAGGGAAAGGGCCTAGCCTCTACCACAACTGCAGCTGCCAAACCCACCTTCAGCAAAAGATAACCCTCCTCTCAAGTTCAATTAGGACTTAAACTGGGATCTATACACCTTTTGTCTTAGCGTGTTGTTGTTTTTCTTTTTCTTTTTCTTTTTTATCTTGTTTCCTCCCCTTTTTTTTTATATGTAATAACTGCTCGAATTTTCAAAGTTGTAAGTATTTTGCCTTTTCTAAGGCTTAATTTAATGACAATTATGAGCTTTACTTCATACTCATGGTACTCGTGCAAATTCTGATATGACTTTCGCCTTGCCTTACACTTAATTGAGATATAATTTCATTCACTTAATTGAGATAAAAACGAGATATAATCTCATTCACCTTAACTGATATACTCATATCCTTGACTTCAACAGTCATCTGTACAAGTGACAGTATAACTGCCTCAAGTTACATAATCAACCACTAAACAAGCAAAGCTTTCCAAGTTTGCAATCTTCGATAAATAAATGATTTTAACTTAAAAGACATACCTTTACATGCTTGGATCAAGTCATTAACCTGACAATAGATGTTTTAGGCCTTTCCTTTTAACCTTAGATAACAGCAAACCACATACTTGCTTATAGTTTTACCTGCTCATCCACTTAACAGAACATCACAACAGTGATAGATGTTAATTTACCCACAACATATGGTCCGAGGAACCAATCATGACTATGGTTCTATTTAACACCTAGGGAGATGATGAGTAGTGTTAATTTATCCAAGGCATATGGTTCGAGGAGCCCAATATGACTAAGGTTCTATTTAACACCTGAATACTTGCTTAGGAAGCATTAATTTACCCAAGGTATGTGGTCCGAGGAGCCAGGCATGACCATGGTTTTGTTTAATACTTAAACAAATAATAAGGAATATCAATTTACCCAAGGTATGTGGTCCGAGGATCTAGGCATGACTGATGTTCTGTTTGATACTTAAACAAATAATAAGAAATATCAATTTACCCAAGGTATATGGTCCAAGGAACCAGGCATGACCAAGGTTCTGTTTGATACTTAAACAAATAATAAGGAATATCAATTTACCCAAGGTATGTGGTCTGAGGAGCCAGACATGACCAAGGTTCTGTTTGATACTTAAACAAATAGTAAGGAATATCAATTTACCCCAAGTATGTGGTCCGAGGAACCATACATGAGCAAGGTTCTGTTTGATACTTAAACAAATAGTAAGGAATATCAATTTTACCTAAGGTATGTGGTCCGAGGAACCAGGCATGACCAAGATTATGTTTGATACTTAAACAAATAGTAAGGAATATCAATTTACCCAATGTATGTGGTCCGAGGAGCCAGATATGATCAAGATTCTGTTTGATACTTAAACAAATAATAAAGAATATCAATTTACCCAAGGTATGTGGTCCGAGGAATCAGGCATGATCAATGTTCTGTTTGATAGTTAAACAAATAATAAGGAATATCAATTTACCCAAGGTATATGGTCCGAGGAACCAGGCATGACCAATGTTCTGTTTGATAGTTAAATAAGTAATAAACACAATATATAACATCAAAAATAAAAACATGGCAGAGTTGCCTTTCATTAATAATAATTCATTCACAGGTTATTTATATTCTAGGGACGTGGTATGACATTCTCATCTAAACCTTTTAGGAAATAAACCCCTATATCAGCTACTGAGGTGATATGGTATGGTCCTTCCCAATTGGGCCCTAACTTTCCCCATGCTGGGTTTTTTGTAGTACCCACAACCTTCCTTAATACTAAGTCCGGTCTCAACTTTACACTTGAGTCATACCCTTGTTTAAGTTTCTATTGATAATATGCTAATTGAACCATAGTATTTTCCCTCCGCTCTTCAATTAAATCCAAGCTCCTCTTCAGTAGGTTGTCATTGCTATTTGGAGTGAACAAGCTTATCCTCAATGTTGGGATTCTCGTCTCCAGAGAAATCACAGCCTCAGCCCCATAAGTCATTGACAAGGGTGTCTCCCCTGTTGACTTACAAGGGGTAGTCCGATACGACCAAAGAACATGTGGCAGCTCTTCCACCCATTTACCTTTTGCATCATCCAACCTCTTCTTGAGTCCATTCACTATGACCTTATTGACAGTCTCAGCCTATCCATTCCTTTGTGGATAAGCCAGAGTTGAGTACCTATTTTTTATGCTCAATTCACAACAGCACCTCCTGAAGGTTTTGCTATCAAACTGAAGCCTATTGTTCGAGATGAGGGTATGAAGGATCCAAAATCGAGTGACAATATTTTTCCACACAAATCTCTTGGCATCCACATCCCTGATATTTGCCAGTAGCTTATCTTCAACCCACTTGGTGAAGTAATCGGTGTCGTCTAACAGACATCTCCTATTCCCCGCTGCCTTAGGGAATGACCCTACAATATCCAAGCCCCATTGAGCAAAAGGCCTGGGACTAGATAAAGGGTTGAGGACACCCCTTGGCTGATGAATATTTGGAGCAAATTTCTGACATTGCTCACACTTTTTCACGTATTCTTGAGCTTCCTTTTGCATATTTGGCCACCAATACCCTTGAGTGAGGGCCTTGTGAGATAGTGATCTGCCTCTTGTATGACTTTCACAAATCCCTTCGTGTAACTCCTCAAAGAGTGGTTTTGCTGCCTCAGGATAGACGCATAGCAAATATGGTCCAGAAAAAGAGTGCTTGTATAACCTTTGATCCTCGGACAAGCAGAATCGAGGAGCTTTTCTTTGTACTTTATCAGCCTTCTTTTTCTCCTCGGGCAAGATATCATCCTTAAGGAACAACACAATAAGATCTATCCAACTAGGCCCTACCCTAATTTGGCAAATATGGACCTTCTCCCCATTCATCTCAGTAGGCTTACATAGATCCTCAACCAGGATAACCTGAGGTAAACTCTATGCTGAGGAGGTTGCGAGATTGGCAAAAGAGTCAGCATGGGTGTTTCTGCTTGTGGGGATTTGCCGTAAGGAAAAAGACTCAAACCCTAATTGCAAGTGCCTAACTTGCTTCAGATACTCCTGCATTCTCAAATCCCTGGCCTCCAATTCTCCCTTTACTTAGCCTACAATCAATCTCGAATTTGAAAATATCTCCACTGTTTTTCCTCCCATTTTCTGAACCATAGCCACTCCCATCAACAAAGCCTCATATTCAGCCTCGTTGTTCATGGTCGAGAAGCCCAACCTTAAGGATTTCTCAATGATAATCCTTTCAGGAGATACTACAACTAGCCCCACTCTAGATCCCCTTTGATTTAATGCACCATCAACATATACCTTCCAAGATAGAGGTTTTTGTAAGGAGATCATCCCAACTGATTTTTTATCCATGTTCTACTTCTCGCCATTTTCTTCTACCGGAGGCTCGACAAACTCAGCCACCAAATCCGCAAGGACCTGACCCTTTATAGAGATGCGAGGCATATACCTAATATCAAAAGCTCCTAAGATTGTTGCCCATTTTGTAATCCTCCTTATGTAATTAGCTTTCTGAAGCAGTGATTGAAGAGGGAGTTGGGTAAGAACCACAGTTGTGTGAGCCTAGAAGTAATGAAGAAGTTTCCGTGTAGCATGTACCACTGCCAAGATTGCCTTCTCTAATGGTAAATAACAAGTCTCTGCCTTATGCAATGACTTGCTCACATAATAAACTGGTCTTTATACCCTATTATCAACCGGTATCTGTACTAGACTCATCGTATGAGAGGCTACCGCAATGTAAGCAAATATAACCTCCTCCTCCTCGGGCTTGGACATAATGGGTGGTCGAGAAAGATATTCCTTCAGCTGCTAGAAGGCCGAGGTACATTCTTCGGTCCACTCAAATCCCTTCCATTTATGCAATAACCAGAAGAAGGACTTACATCTATCGGCTGACTGAGAAATGAATTGATTCAAAGCAGTAGTCATTCTTGTCAACTTTTGGACCTCTTTGGGATCCTGAAGAGGCTGTAGATTGTTAATTGCTCTAATCTGATTAGGGTCAACTTCAATTCCACGATGGGTGACCATATAACCCAGAAATTTGCTAGAGCCAACGCCAAAAGAACACTTAGAATCATTAAGGCGCAATTTGTGTTTCCTCAGTATCTCAAAAATATTCCCAAGGTCATCTACATGCACGGACTCTACTTTACTCTTCACCACCATATCATCTATATAAATTTCAATATTTTTACCTAATTGAGACTCAAGCATCCTGGTCATCATTCTCTGGTAAGTAGACCCGGCATTATTCAATCCAAAAGACATCACTTTGTAGTGGTAATTCCTAGTGGGCATAACAAAGCAGTCTTTTCCTGATCATCCAGGGCTAGCGGTACCTAATAATAGCCTTGAAAGACATCCAAGAAGCTCATCCGAGGATGGCCTACAGTTGCATCCACCAATTGATCTATTCGAGGCAAGCTTTATTTAAATCCGTGAAGTCTACACATACTCGCCACTTCCCACTTTTCTTCCTCACCACCACTGTATTGGCCAACCACTTAGGATAGAAAACCTTATTTATGGCCCCGGCCTGCTTAAGCTTAACCACCTCCTCTTTGACAACATCAGAATGTTCCTTAGATGAGCGCCGAGGTGGTTGCTTTTTGGTGATGATAGAGGGATTGACGTTTAGGTAATGGCAAATGAAATTTGGATTCACTCCAGAAGCCTTGTAAGCATTCCATGCAAATACATCAATATTTTTCTTAAGAAAAACTATCAGCACTTCCTTTTCCCGAGGAGACAGCTGGACTTCGACCTAGAAAAATTTCTCCTTATCATCACCAATAATAATTTTTTCTAATTTCTCACACTTTGCCCCTTCTATCACCACATTTGTGGACGACACTGGCATCGTTGATTGCTATAAACCCTGTTCAGCAGAGGCTGAGGACTCAACTCCAGTCTGATGTCTAATTGCAGCCACCAAGCACTGCCTAGCCATAGACTAGCTCCCAACCAACTCCTCAACTTGGTCCCCGGAAGATACGGCTCCTATGGCATGAAGCCAAAGTCTTGCCACAATAGTAGTATAGGGGGGGTAGGCATCTACCACGATGAAGTTCACCTCCACGACCTCTGTCCTTGCCTGAATAGGTAGTCTGATTTGGTCTTTCGCAAATACAATCTTCCTATCAAACCCTATTAGAGAGGAATCATAGCAGGCCAAGTCCTCGGACCTCAGCTTCAGCCCCTTAAATAGGTTAGGGTACATGATCTCTAGGCCGCTGCCTTGATCTACCAACACCCTCTTCACATCATACCCATCTATCTTGAGGGTGACCACTAAGGCATCATCATGTGACTGCAAGGTTCCAACCTTGTCTAACTCAAAGTCGACCGGACCTCCATTCTACCCCTTTTCAGATTAGGGGACGAGCCATTTGTAGATGGCTGAGTTATAGACATCACCCTGGATGGCTGAGAACCAGTCCTTCCTAGAGCAGCAAGAATGACACTAATTGTACCTAGAGGTGGTCTTGTAGAGGCATTTCTCTGAGCCCCTAACCCTACCTGACTATCCAGTCCGTTAGGTTGATACAAGAATTGCTTTAACTTCCCAATCTTAACCAATTGCTCCAAATTACTCCACAATATCCTGCAATCTTCTGTAGTGTGCCCTTGCTCCTGGTGGTATTGGCAATGAAGGCTTTAGTTATGCCTCGTAGGGTCTCCCCACATCTTATTTGGTCATTTAAAGTACGGCTCACTCTTAATTTTTTCCAAGATTTGGTGCACAGGCTCTCGGAATACAGTGCTAACAACCTGAGTAGCAGTAGATCCGGATTGCCTAGCAAAATCTCTCCAAGGTCGGTTATTGTTGTATCTGTCTGACTTAACATCCCTTCTATCCTGTGAGACCACCTTAGCCTTCCCTTTGCCTTGTTGCTGGTCCTCCTTGACCCACTTATATTCGTTAATGTTGTCCATGAGCTAACGCACGCTCCTAACATGGTTCCTTGTCAAAGATTTTCTCAAATCATGCTCGGCGGGTAGGCCGACCTTGAAAGTCCTTATAGCCAGATCATTAAAGTTCTCATCTATCTCATTAAACATCTCCTAGTATCTGTCAGAATACGTTTTCAGGGTTTCCCCTTCTTGCATAGTCATAGACAACAGGGAGTCTAAGGGTCGAGGAACTTTACTGCATGTAACAAAACGAGCCCCAAACGCCCTAGTAAGCTCCTTAAAGGAGTTGATGGAACCTTCTTTCAAACCATCAAACCACCTCATCACTACGGGCCCCAAATTGGATGGGAACACCTTGCACATCAGGGTTTCATTCTTAGAATGGACAACCATTCTCTGGTTGAAGTGGCTGACTTGTTCCACGGAGTCTATCCTACCATTATACATAGTGAATGTGGGCTGAGCAAATCGCTGAGGAAGCTTTCCTCCAATCCTACTGGTGGAAGGGGACTTAGAAATCTGGTTAAGAGCCTTGCTTATAGCATCGTTGCCCAGACCTCTGCGGGATGGACTCTTACTTTTACGCTTATAATGGTGATCCTCATCATACGAAAAAGACTTACTAGGAGGGGTCCTTGACCTAGGTCTGTAGTTGCCATCCCTATCGTCATCAGAATAAGGATTAGAGCTTGAAAGAGTCTTTCTCTGCCGCTCACGACGCAACCTTCTCCGCAAGCAGTCAATCTCCAGCTGCATGCTTCTAGTATTCTCCTCATGAGAGAGGTGACTCTCACTTCGAGACTGACTCCTACTAGTATGTGTGGTATGCACACTAACATCCCGGTCCCTTCTTCACTCAAGATTGAGGAATTGATCTTGGCGTTGGGAACCAACAGACTCCTCCCAGTTTGGCCCTGAACCCACCATAGTTGGACGTTGAACTCACCAAAGCTCAAGTTCCCCACAAACGGCGCCAATTGTAAGGGCGGGTTTTGGACCTAAGCCCAAAAGGTAAAAGGATTAAGGCCTAAAGAGCCCAATACAAAGAATTTGTAGAGAATGGGCTAAAAACTAGGCTTCAATGAATTGAACAACGCTCACAATGGACTAAAGATGGTAAGAAAGCAAGGAAAAAACAAAGAAAAACAAGTTTTTGCAAAGAAATTCTTCCTCGGCAAAGTCCGAGAAGAGTAGTCAGGGACGGAACCAGGATTTGAACTTAGAGGGGGCGAAAGCATGAACCAAAAAAAAATTTCAAGTGACATGGTTTATTAAAAAAAAAAAAAAATCATGGTAGACAAAACAATTGCACTTTAATACCATAAATATTTAAGTCAAGAAGGAAATAATATGAACCAAAAAAGTTCAAAGTTACAATATGATATTCAAACCTTTTCGGAGAAGAATAAAAAAAGAAGAGGACTTCGGATCTCCAAATTTTGGATAATTAGAATTAATATGTTGATTTTATCACATTGACCAACTCACCAATATGATAAACTCATACTTTTTGATGCAACTAAAAATCACACTAATGAAGTTTTCAAAACTTTGTTTGAGGATTTTAAAAAATTGGAATATTAATAGTAAGAGTTGGCAATGCTACATCATCAATATTGGTTTCTAAAAGAATTTTGCATTTTATCTTTTGAAAAAAATTTAAATATTGTAATTGACTTTCTCATAATTTATAAATCAATTAAAAAGTTATATAAATTATTGTCACCCCCGTAAGGGAATTTTTTTTTTCTATGAGATTTTTTTGGTTATGAGTTATTGAATTATGATATTAATGATTTGTGGATTTTTTGTTGTATTGTATTTGGACTATGGAGGGGCCATGGGTACAAAGAAAGGGTTAAGTGATTAGTTTCTTTTGGGCTATTTGGACTAATCTAAAAATTTGAGGAGGGCCAATTATAAACTTTAAAATAAAATAGCTAAAAAAGTTTCTAAAAAAAAAAATAGCTAATTTGAGAGAGGGGGGGGGGGGGCAATGGCCCCCCCCTGCCCCTTAATAGGTCCGTCCCTGAGAGTAGTTCTTGAATATATTGCTCTTAGACTTGATTACAATTATAGTTCTTAGTGCTACTGTATTTTTTTACTACAAATTCCTCGATCCCTTTGCAATGAGATTTTTCTTCTTTATACTACCCTCCTTTACTCCATCTTAGCCCTTCATGTATAGATCAAATGGTTGGCTTTTACTCCTGTCCCATCAACAACTTCTTGAAGCTTTTAGGGGTAACTGTAAGGCTGAACATCATTGTTCAAGCATCACCTCCACATTAATGTGGCCACAAATTTAGCTACAGAGCATTTAATGCAGTGGTAGCAGCTTTCCCTTAGATATTTCTTACCTTCCTCTTATCTTACTCCTTCCCGATACTTATCTTCACTAGTAGAACTGCCCGTAATGTTGCTCTTGATGGCAGGTCAACCTTTTTGACCTCTGCACGCTAAGTCGAGGAGACATTTGTCCTCGGACCACCTTCCTGAACCCTCATGACCAGTCCCCTTTCTTTATCCACTAATTTGCACTTCCACACTAACGTTTACCAGTCCTTGAACAAGGCCTAGGGCCCAGTACACATTTCTGGGCTTGTCATCCCTACATAATGGTATCAAAGTTAGGTACAAAATGTGACTTGGGATCACTATGACACATTGTAGCACACCATTGGGCTTAATGAGGAAGTTGGGAAATTAAGTGCAGGAGGTTGCGATACCCTAAATTGTATGGGTTTGATTGGATTGGATTGTATGAGTATAGGTTGTGCGGGTGTGTGGTGAGTTTGACATCGGAGGTTTACTAGGTGGATTAGGTATATAAGTAATTACAATAAACCTCAATTGTAACTTAACTAATTCTTTTAAGTTATTAACACACGTGACTAGCACTTTTATCGAGTCATTGCACATTTAACAGTCATGTCAAAGCTTTTTAACTTCAACAAGACCAATTTATTAAGTGGTTAATATGAAACAACCCTATGTAATGTAACATGCTTGATAAGTAGTTTGTGTTGGGTTGTTAGAAATATGACATACTTCAATCCATTTAATAAATATTTTGCATTGAAGTGACACAAATAAACCCATTTTCAACACATTTAAAGAACATAACCTAAAATGTTTAACATACTTTTAATATTTAAAAAATTATATAAATAATAATTTCATTAATTATAAACAAATGAATCCTACACAAATTATGTTTCATAACAACCTTAATTAAAGTTTTAATAACATACAATTTCAAAGTTTTTTTTTTCAACCCAATGAATTCCATCTAAATTTAAACAAACACAATCTAAGAAAGATAAAATGAAATGAGTTTTTTTTTTTTTTTTGGTAAGGGGAGGGTAAAAGAGTTAGAACTTTAGAGTTTCAATTAACCATCTAAATTTAAACAAACACAATCTAAGAAAGATAAAATGAAATGAGTTTTTTTTTTTTGGTAAGGGGAGGGTAAAAGAGTTAGAACTTTAGAGTTTCAATTAAGAATTTATGAACATATAATCATTTGAATTCTTTTAATTAATCAATTTTATTTTTACAATTTAAATTTATATTGGATAAAAATGATATATCTTATGAGTTAAACTGAATCGTGTCAAATAGGTCAACTCATCTTGACACGAATAATGAATTAGGTCTTCTTGAGTTGAATGTAGGTTAAACATGTCAGCAAGAAATTGATTAGTTTATTAATCATATCAAAGCATAAACCCACTTTAACACAACCCTTTTATACTAAATACTAAGTTGCAAAATAGCCAAGAGCCTTGTAACTTAATTGGCACCTCCTCATGCACAAAGTGTTTATGGGATAAGGGGTTCGAGTTGCAGGGTCAGTAGCGTATTGTAAATATCTCAAAAAAAAAAAAAAAAAACTGCAAAATAACTTATCATAGTTTTGGGTCGTACACATATTATCATGCTTAATTTCGATGTATAAAAATTCCAACATCAAGAATTCACTAATTAAAAAAAAAAAAAAGGTTTTCAACAAATTTTTATTGGTTTATATAGGTTAGTTTGGTGCTTAGTTTTGTTGTTGTTGTTGTTTTTTTTTTTTTTATTCTTTGTCTAGCCCTACTTTTGACTTTGTTTTCCCTTTTTATTATATTTTTATTGGACAAGGTTTCTCTTCAAGCTATTTTGAAGCGAAACTTTTCAAACCTCTCTTATATTTTCTAGTTGGATATGAATTTTGAAAATTTAACTATTAGATTGCGTGTTTTTTATGTTTTTAACACGCATATCAAATTTTGCTCAAATAAGATGCTATTTACTATTTGCTAATAAATTTATTTTCTATGCATAATTTTAAACCACAAAAATTTGAAATTTAAACATTTAATTGATGACATAACTATTGATATTTGATTTTCTTGATATTTTGCAAGCATGGAGGATATAATAAGAATATACAATCCAATAGTTAGATTTTCAAAATTCACATCCAATAAAAAGATATGTGAGGAGTTTGGAGGATTTATTTCCAAATTATTTTGGAGAGAAAACTTTTCCTTCTTTATTTTTTATTCAATAAAAGAAAAAATTTAGGAGTAATTACATTTTACCACCATAAACTATACCCGAAATTACACTTTACATTCTAAACTTTTAGAATGCACGATTAGCACCCTAAACTATAACCTGTATTACACATTACACCCTGCCATCAATTTTGTCAATATCTTGGATGGAAAATCAAAGTTTAGGGTGAGAAGTGTAATTGGGAGTATAGTTTAAGGTGGTAAAGTGTAATTTCTCATTTGTTTTTAAAGAATTGACGATATGGTGCAAAGTGTAACAACCTGTGTTATAATTTAGGGTGTTAATAGTGCATTATGAAAGTTTAGGATACAAAGTGTAATTTAAGATATAACTTTATGAATTGTCATGTGACTTGTGTAATTTAAACCACATGACTTTTTTTAGTTAGTCATGTGACTTGTTTAAATAATATATGTGGATGGATAGCTTTATGAATCATCACGTGACTTGTGTAATTTAAATCGCATGAATTTTTTTAATTAGTCATGTGATTTATTTAAATAATATATGTGGATGAATAGTTTTATGAATTGTCATGTAGTGGGCTAGTGGGGATTCCTACGAAATAGTTTAAAAGAAAACTTTTTCCTTAATAAAATGAGGGATGAAATAATTATTTTTTAGGGTGAAATAAAAAAAATACACCCTTGAAGTTTGGGCTAATGTCAGACACTACCTAAATTTTTCAAAAATCATAACTATCTATTGCTCTAATTTTGAAAAAAGTTTGGGTATTTTCTAGCAGCCACACAAACCTTGAATTTTTTTACCATTTTTATTTGAGAAATGCTATGTCCGCAATATTTTCACAATAAATCATAGGTGGTAGAGGTATTACCTCTCTTTTTATTTTCGTTTTTAATCATGTCAAGGCCAAATTTTCCGCAAGTGGCATCCTCATCCAACCCCAGCCAGGCCCAGCATAGAGGACAAGCGCTAGGCAAAACAAGAGTAGAACGGGCTGAAAATTGGGTTAAACTGTGTCCGAAACCCGGCCCAATTAAACCAATTTAATACGGCTGTGTACCTCATCCCCGGCATTACACACGTGGCAGCCTGCAAGTCCTTCTCTACTCTTACCGGCAGTTCTGCTTCGATTTGCAAAACCCAAAACCCATAAAAAGCAAAACAGAAGCAAAAACAAAAACAAAACCAAAAAAAAGAAAAAAAAAGGTAACATATAGTGATAGAGTCGAGGTTATGAAGTGTGTGGAGATGAAATTGTAAAAAAAGTTCAAGAATTTAAGAAAAAAAGAATGAAGGGTTTGGTGCTTCATTCACCATTCATTTCAAGAGGGAAGAAACTTCCCTTGTTAACAGCTGTGGTTGACACTCTACCATGCTCTGCCACTATATCTAGAAAGACCATCTCGCCCCCCTGTAAGCTTTCCTCAAATTTTTCTTCATTTTTAGTTGAAAATTCTTTTATTTTATAAAATTTTTATTATACAGAATTAAGTTGCTCACTCCAAGGAAGTACTTACTTCACATGGTTTAGTTTAGAATTAATTTTGGATCATGTGGAATTTGAGATGGCTAACTGGGTATGTAGAATTTGAAGTTCTTTTGTGTTTTTGTTAAATTAGTTGGAATTTGAGCTATCTGGGTTGGGAGAATTTTGAGTAAATTTGAGTAAATGAACTTGGGTTTGGTGTAGTCGGTTGGCATGGATTAGTCACGGTAGAAGTTGCTTGTTTAATTTAGATCAAATGGGTATTGGGTTCACTGCTAGATGATGCACTTACATTACAGCATTTGAATCGGAATCATCAATCCACAATTCCACATAGGGGCCTAGTTACATAAGTCGAACTAAATTCTATGAAGAAATTGCATTTTAGTGGCAAACACTTCAACTTATGTAGATCTAATTAGTGCATGGGATAATGCATATTTTGCTATATTTGAGTTGATTATTCCTTCTAGTGTTGTAACTTCTTCCAAATTTATGCCCTTACTTCTCTCTATCTATCACTCGACATAATTTTTGTTTGCCTTTATGGTTATATAGCATTTTTTTATTAACATATTCCCTGACTGATTGATAGTAAGATGTAGAGAGATATCAAGGTTGAACTTGGAGTGTGGCAAATTCCGAGCCCAAGCATCAAATGTTAGTATTGGACCTGGAAGCTATGAAGGCCAGGGAGGAGAAGATGACCAGAAAGTCTTTGCCAGTGTTCCACCCAGTGATAGTTCATCTGAAATGTGAGTTATATAAGATTGGTTAATATTAAAGATGCTAGAAGATTGTAATTTTCAATAACTGTTTTTCAAATTTTTTAGATGACATTTCTTTCTTCTTCTTTTTTTATTTTTTTTTTTTATTTTATTTAAAATTTTTTTCAGATAAGTTTGAGATGATAGTGTTTTTGTCTTAGAAACAAGCCAGTATATAACTTTTGATGTGAAACTTAAACCAGAAGGAAAATGTGAAACTAATTCTGCACTCTACAATTTCTAGTGCATAAGGATGTTATGAAAGTTTTGAGATGCATTTCTTTTGCGTAAGAATCAGTGAAACGATTTGCATGCTAGAATAGAAGTAGATTTTTAAGTTACCTTGCTTTACTTTTTTTTTTTCCCCCCGAAATGTTACAACTTCAATTCCAAAATGGGAAGCTAGTAACCTTCTGCAATTTGTAGTAGTTACTTTAATCTGTTTTTTTAAATAAAATAAAAAAGTATTTGAACGTTATTTGAACCAGTAGACAAACAGCTTTTCCAATGAGCTCCCCTCTGAGAGAAATATATCGTATGAATGTAATTAAAGGAAATATAAACAGCATAATTTTTGGCCTCCACTCCTCCCCCCCCCCTCCCCCTTTTTGTGGATCAAACATTTGCAAAGCATCAAGTGAAGTTCTAAATGTTGGGGCACCTCGTCACATTTAATAATGTTAGAGATCTGAATGTAGGTTTGCTCTGATAAAAATTTAATTGTAAGCTTGAATTTAAAAAACCAAAATTTCTGTGTGATATTTAAAGACCCTTAATGGTTCAAACCTTGCTGATATATGTATATCATTTTCTATTTTGTTCAATGGTCTTATATTTCATCTGTTTCAATGCATCTGAAATTTTGTTCAATGGTCTTATAGTTCATCTATTTCAACTGTCTATGGACCATAATAGTCAGCTTAACTCAGTCCATACTAATCTATATATCTTTCATGATTTGGCAGTGAGAAGCCTCCTAATCGAATGCCTTATCCTCTCTCTATAGCTCTTGTACTGTTTGGATGTGCTTTAGTGTTTTCACTGGTTAACTTTGTGAAGGGAGGACCTTCATCACTCTTAGCAGCAATTGCAAAGTCAGGCTTCACTGCTGCATTCACATTGATATTTGTGTCTGAAATTGGAGACAAGGTAAATAAAATAGCATAGAATAAATGACATGTCTTGTCACTGTTTTAGATTCATGCTACTTGGGAGCTAGTTCAATTTATGTAGGGTCCGGTTAATGTTTGCCCTTAGGGTTAACAATCCACTTTGGGAAAGTTTTCATGGGAAATTGAAAAAGCTGTCAAAACAGTGAATTACTTTTTCATTTTTTTATAAAAAGTTTCCTAAAATGGATTACTAATATATACCCTAAGGGCACACATTAGTAAATCCCATTTATGTATGGCTATCAGTGCTTATGTCTTCTTATTTTCTGGTAAATAGATTCTATTAGATAATGCAATTCTAGAGAATACTTGGAAATCCCTTAATTCCACTTGTGAAGGATTTGGTTCATGATCAATTGAAACTATCATGTGTCTTTGCTACAAAAGAAGAAAAATGATATGCACTTGTAACTGCTTAAACTAAAATTTCCTTTTCTTATCCCTATCATTCTTATATGTTGGGGGACCTCTCATCTCCTTGTCTTGCCCTCCCATTTTAATGTAAAGTTTCTCCTCCTCTACTTTCTATTATTTCAACCCTGTTATAGATAGATGGCTTTTCTTTTTGGACTTAGGCATCAGGTTGCTATATGGAGATAAAAATACATATCTTAGGTTCTAAACAGTGTTAGTGGACCATGGGAATACTTCTTGAGGTTATAGATGTATTTTGTAGAAACCTTGAGTGAGGAGTATACATTCACATTTGCAAGTATGAGACCACATTGGATTTAGTCTATGAGGAAAAAGCAAACAAGTGAAAAGTGATTTCCCAAACATAAAAATGATAGACACCTTAAGGATTTGTGGAAGTCTCAACTGTTTTACCATACATATCTATGTGCTTGTCTTGTTGCAAGCTAGGTATCTATTTTTACCATTTTACATTCATGTTTTCAAAACATGGAAACGCGTAGTTGATCTCCTTTTGGTACCATTGTTGTTTGAGATTTTTTGTGATGAAGACCCAAGATAAACATAATAATCTTTGTAAAAATTGTCCAAGATCAAGTGATGGATGCGAGCGAGGGATAATGTCAAACTTGCATGGCCTACCTAATAGAACTTTTGAAAGAATGTAATGTTTATTTTTTTTTCAGTAAAATGCATGCTATTTGGCAAAATTTATTGTAGAATGGAGGGTGTATTATTATTATTGGGTAAAAAGGGAACATATTTTTTAAGCTCATCTACTGGCCCACAGTTTTTGTAAATGGTTTTTATGATATGTAAAATTCTTTTTTTTAAAAGAGGAGATAGTTCCATACTTATCCAAAAAAAAAGAAAAAAAAGAGAGGAGATAGTTAGTTCCATACTTATCCAAAAAAAAAAAAAAAAAGAGAGAGGAGATAGTTCCAATAGACTGGAAGTGTATCAAAACTACTCCTGAAAAAAATTACAATTTGCAACTCAAATGGTCTAAAAAATCTAAAAAAGGGAGGAATGGATACTGCTTATAGCACTCATCTGGTCATACAAAGATCTCAAAAAAAAAAAAAAAAATTTAATAACATGCTGGCCCATTTCGGGTCTTGTTCTTTACACAATTACCTAGGATGGGGCTGTGGAAATTTTCATTAAATGGGTTGTTGATTCATAAACATGAATCCTGAAAATTTACAAAATAAGGGCGCCTTTATTTATTTGCTACTAATACTGAAGATGTTTTCTAAGTAGAAAGGTTTCTCCATTGAGTTGGCTTATTTAAGTAATCGGAATTCGGAATAAGTTTTTTGTTTTGTTTGGCATACTAATGTATTTATATATCAGATTTTATTTTCTTGTCAATGACTTTATTTGACCGTATAATTTGACTGATTGGATCTAATTGTTACGGGATGGTATTATGCTTTGGAACCTAATAAGTTACTATTGAAGCTAGTTTCATGTAAAGGATCAAAATTGTGCCTTCAACTTTTTTTTTTCCTTTTCTCTATTAAACAGACATTCTTCATTGCTGCACTCTTGGCCATGCAATACAAGAAAGGACTGGTATGATTTCTCCCTCTCTGTCTGTCTGTCTCTCTCTCAGTGTCTGTATCTACAAACCCTTTATTGTATTGCATTCAAGCCAGTCTATAGAGTTGACATTCTTTCCCTGTTTAGTTATTAATTTTATTTTTTAATGAATGAGAAACTTCTATTGCAAGACAATAAACAATACAAGCAGCTTAAGCACACAAACAAGAATTTACAAATCAACCTGCCTATTGGAAACAGTAAACCAATGGAAACTCAAGGATCAAAAATGGAGATTGGAAGTCTCCAAAAACAGCATAGCAACCTATCTAAAATGGAGTTATTTTTTTTCTCTCTACAAAATGATTATTGATAATGAACATCATTCATCACACTTGGAATGAATCTTTTCTGTTTGATTATTCTGCAAATCCTTCATTGTTTATCTTTTATCTATTTAAAATTTGATTTTGATGTATCTTGAATTGAAAAAAAGCTTGGATAGAAAGAGTTGCTGAACAAGGTGACAAGCATAAAACTTGTATGAAGAATTCTGAAAATTTCTGTTGCCAACCATTTGCTAGGGATATAGGAGATAAAAAGATTTTTTTTTTTTTTAGATATAATTTTTTCTGGGAGAAGATAGAATGGGAAAACATGAAGATGCTCTAACCTTTTCTTTCTGAACGTTGTCTTTTGTAGTAATTTCACACTTGTTTCTTAATTCCCTTTTGATCTGTCTTCCTTAATAAATTTGTATCCACTGGAATGAATATGCACTTAGATTGCAAAAAAAAAGAATATTGTGTAATTATCATTTAAAGTAATCCTAAACGTTACTTTGCACTGCCATTGGTTTAAGGTATATATAATCACAATTTCTGAGATGGGATGAAGTACTATACAATTTGCTTAAAATTTTGTGTGGCAATGCCTTGGTCAGCATCTCACAACTTTTAAAAGTGGATGTATTGAGGAAAATTTGGTAGATACATCTACTTAAGTTTTCTTATCAATAAAACTTCTATTACCTATCCAAAAAAAAAAAAAAAAAAAGTAGTGGGCTCATTTGGGATGCAATCCAGCTACCATCTGTGGGAGTGAAGACTAGAAAGTAGGGTGCCTTGATTTCATTGTGTTGCCATGGCAGAGCTCTCTCACCAAATTATTTGAGAGAGAGAGAGAGAGAGAGAGAGAGAGCTATGAATGAAACATGCGTGTGTGTGTACCCTTTGAAGCAAAATAATTTGAAAATTTTCCTCTTCCCATATGGCAAATACAGTGCATCAATCAGGTCCCTTCTGGTTTTAAATTGGCTTGTAATCATGTGGGATTGGCATGCCTTCTAATCAGTGAAATAGATCAATTTAGTAAATGTCAGATTTGCATAAGTGATTCATCTGACAAAATAAATATAATTAAAATGTCCTCCATGTATTTAGAAACTCCAGTGCATTCCCCTTCCCATAAAGAAGGCTTGTCAATGTAACATGGTTGTAATCATGTGTGATTGTCATACTTCTTGATCAGGTGGAACTGAGTATTACTTCCCTAACCAACCCCATGTGTGCATGCATGCTATGAGAGAATAACAGAGAGAACTAGGTTTGGAGCCACTTCACCTAACCCAATTGCCAACTAGAAAGTCTTGTTATATTAAAGAAATATGTGGTTCATACCCAAGAAAAATGCTCTATTTGAGCTTCTATATAGCTTAAGATGATGCAGAGAATGCAACTATAATTAATGCTGATGGATTTTATTTGGTTTGTACCCATTTTTTGTTTCATTAATTATAACCCTGGAACCTCTACTTAAAAGCTCCATAAGAACATTGTGGGACATGTTGAATTTTTTATGAACAATATTACATTGGAATTTTTTCATAAAGCTTGGTGGTGATTCCAGAATAACTCTAGGTGGTGAATTTTAGGGTTTGTTAATTTTTGAGTTTTAGTTCGGTGATGTTGGTTGAGGATTCAGTGGAGGTTTTCAGGGTTTTGGGCAGTGACAGGGGGATTTGTGCCCATGGGATCATGATAGTTAAGCGGTGCTGATGGGCTGATGGCTTGATGGGTTTTGTCTGGGTGTGTTTTCGACTCTGTCATCAACTGTTGATGACAACAGTTTTTATTTATTTATTAAATTTTGGATGTTTTGGGTTGTTGTTGAGATGTGAATCTGGTTAGCTTTGAGATTTGAATGGTGGTGCCTGTTGGCTGAGTTGCAGTGGTTTGGTGATGATTTGGTGGTGGTTAGGTGGTTGCTTAGGGAGTAGATACTGTGAACTAGATTGGGCTTTGCTCTTATACCAAGTTGATGCAGCACAAGTTCAAAAGAAATTGAGGGATGCAAATAGAACTAAAAAATTATTGGCCTTTTAAGCAGCTAGGTTTTAAGGAAAATAATTAAACCATAAACATAGTCCCACATGATCCTCAATTATAATAAAATTACATTAATAGAAAGCAATGTTAGGCTCATAGACTAGTTTTTCAGGATCTTCTTAATCACTCTCTTGCCTTTATACATAAACAATGGGGGTTTTATTGGGGGCACTTGGCAGCAACATGACTAAAGCCTTGAAATTTAAAGTATTTGACTCAAGATTTCAAAGTGAGGGATTCACTAACCATCTGATTTTTCTTTTCATCTTTACTAGTTGACACATTACTCGTCTTGGGCTTGAATTATGGTGGAGCTATTGGCGGTGTACCACTCGAAGACTGAGGGTTACTCAAATATCGGGTGTCAGGTTGCTTAACAAGCTGTGACTTGCTTACCATTTCGTAGTTCTGGACAAGGGTTTAGACCTTAGACATGGTCTAGTGTGATGACCTCACTGAGAATTAATTCTTTCCTGTGGTTGTCATTCAAGCCTCTTCTAAACCTACACAATGTCATTATCTCATTTTTGACTAGTTGCATTGCATCTTTGTTTTCCTCTAATTGGGTGATGTAGTTAGCCATGGGTCTATTACACTACCTTAGGTTATCCTACTAGTCTAGGGTGGTGCTTCCATAGGATGAAGGAAGATACTTTTTAAATTTCTCTACTAGTCTGAGAAGGTGCTTCCATAGGATGAAGGAAGATGCTTCTTAAATTCCTCTACTAGTCTGGGAAGGTGCTTCCATAGGATGAAGGAAGATACTTCTTAAATTTCTCCATTTTTATCCAGTCTGTAAAGGCAGGTTGGTTCCTCCTAATGAGGATTTGTTTGATGCTTTCCCAAAAATTTTAGACTACCTATTGGCTTCATTTTTACAAATATAACTTTTTTGTCCCCAGATAAGTTGTACCACTCAAAGATGTGGTCCGTCTAACACAACCAATCTGTAGGTCTAGGAAACCATAAAAAATGGGTGCCTCAACTTTTGTACATCCTATCACTCTCCTCGAAATAATTAGGCTCCCTAAAGTCATTATAGTTTTGAAGATCTAGCTTATGAAGGTTACCTTGTATGGGATACTGTGCCTTCTCACCCCTTGTTATTACTTCTCATGTGTGGGTCTTCGCCCTCATTCCTGTTTTCAAGGGAAGCCTTTACGGACTTCGATTGGGTGGATAGGTCTTGGAGGGTTTTGATCATGGTTTCTAAGGTTTTATTCCATGGTGGGCTGGGACTCAAAACTAGACTGCGATTCAGAAGTAGACTGAGATGTAGTCTTCGAGCTTTTAATGGATCAACCAAATATTAATAAGTTTCATAAGAATGGTAAATCAAATGAAACAAGTCAAACTTCAAACTTGTCCTCTGCTGAGGAAAATTTCTAAGTGGTGCTCTCATCATTTTATACTTCCTATTTAGTCTAGCTCATGGGCAAATGTAGTAGTTTAAATTTTCTTAGAAAATAATATTCCTGTTATTAATTTATGCCAATATCTTAATTCCTTGATTATTGCTTGGAATGGCTGCATTTGTGTAATGCATAAATGTTGTGATATTCATGTGCCCTAATACTAAACATTCAATGTATTACCCTTGAAACAAGTTCTGAGATCAAATAAATGTTTATTATACTGCACATGCCATTTTCAAATCTAAAGGGGTTATACTGCTTTGAACTGCAACTGGGGAAACTACAAACCCGAAAAATTATGGGGGGAGTTCGCAGTTTCTTTATCTAGTCCAAATTCTTTCAATTAGTTTTAGAGGAAGGGGGACGTTATTTCTTGCTACGGATTTTTGAGAGGGGCAAATTCTTTATGAGATCAGTTTTCTTGGGCAAGACTGCAGCACAATGGCTGATGAATAATATTGAAGAACTTGTGGTTGGGAAGAGCTCCAAACAGTTTTTTATTTTCAGAGAAGGTGACACTGCCTTTACTCTCCAAAGAAGCTTCAACTCCTCTGGTCAGTTCTTGCTTTTGACTGAGCTCAAAGCTGGTGGGTCTAGGAGGTCGATTATTATTCCTAAAGGCAAAGAGATATTTGGTTGGAAGGCCTTTGGTCTTGAACTGAGAAAGTTGTTGTACCCTTCCCAATATGCGGTGGGTGGTTATGGTCTCCCAAAGTTTATTCCTCAGGTGCGGAGGTTTAACTTGGAGACTCAAAAATCTAGAACTTTTGCTGAAGTTTTACAAGGCTTTCATGGAGGAATAGAGGATAGAAAGCAACTAAAGCAGCTAGGTTACTCAGCCAAGGGGAAGAAGTCACAGTTAGGAGAGGAGAAGAAGGGGGTGAACCTGAGACTTAAAGGTGCCAAAGTGGGGGTTCCGGTGGGCAAGTCTGATAAGATGGAGGTGGTGGGAGGGGACAGGAAGGAGCTGAGCATTAATGAGGAGACAGAGGTAGGGGTAAAAAATCAGGTAGACTCTAGGTTACGTTGCCCAATTTTCAGTTTGAATTCAAAAGATTATATAAAAGGGAAGAAGAGTGTTGTTAGGAGTTCTTGCTGGTCAGGAAGAAGTCTTATCGTGGAGGTTGATGTGACAGGGAGCAGACGAGTCTTCTGGGACAGAAGGAAAGGGGGAGATACGAAGTGCAGAGGGGTGTCACGGGCAGTGGACAGGGACTGCAATATAGAAGCACCAAGGGCCCTAAAATGGGTTGCACGTGGAAGTAAAAAGGCTGGAGATAATAAAAAGGCTGGAGATAAACTTGGGTTGGGCCTAGACACAAGCCCATTGCTGACCGATACACTTAAGAGTCCTTTTATATCAGTTTTCTCGAGCCCAAGCTTTTTTGAAGTGGGCGAGAGTTCTTTGACTGGTGAAGAGAACTCAGCCCAGGTTCCGACGATAGAGACGTACCCCAAGTCTCCTCCCCAGCACTTCGATCTTGAGCTGGAGGTGTCGGATCGGTGCGCCAAGCCTCCGATGGGGGCCGACGGCACTGTCTTTGCCGGAACCAACTCCGACGAGCCCACGTTGCCACTGGGTAAGTCCGATACGGTGATTTCGCGGTCATCGGTTGAGCTTTTCCTTTCTGGTTTCTTTTGGTGCTTATCGAGGGCTGGGCTTGTGGTTATGGGTGTTAATAATGGGGTTGAAGGGGGCTGGGACAGCAGTGACAACCTCAGGCCGATAGAGGCCTTGGATTATGATCAGCCCAGTTTAGCGGTGATACCCATGAAGGCAAAGTGTGATGTCCCTGGGGTGAGTACTTTGGTGGTGGGAGAATTGAATCATTCGGATTTGGGTTTGGATGGAGAGGAGAGCTTATCAATCCCTCTAATGTCTATCACTCCCTCTGGGTTGCCTTTGTCAGCTGATTTGATTTGTGGCAATGAGGCATTGGAGTGCATGAATACAGTGGATATTTCTAGTTGGGTGAAGAACAAACTTCCTGGATTTAGTAAACTGGTGGGGCTGCCTCTGAGTCGCCATGAGAAGTGATGTATTGCTTTGTTACAAAAGATTGAGAAGGAGACAGAGGATGCCAAAGTGTTCAACAGGAAAGATACAGTTCCTAGAAAAGCTGTCATTAATAGGGATAAAGGGAAGAGAGAGCTGAGGAATTTGCAATCTTCGGTTAACTATGATGGTAGGTAGAGTGTTGGCGGCTAAGTTAATATTACAGTTGGGTTCTTCTTGTCATTATGAATTTAAAAATTCTTTCTTGGAATGTTAGGGGTCTGAATGACTGTCGGAAACGTTTGATTGTGAAAAATTTATTGCGTGAATGGAAGTGTGATGTAATTTGTCTTCAGGAGACTAAGCTTACTAGCTTGGACAGACACATGGTTGGCAACTTGTGGAGTTGTCCTTATGTGGATTGGGTAGCTTTAGATGCTATCCAGACAGTGGGTGGGGTTTTAATGATGTGGGATAGGAGGGTTTTAGAGAGGTTGGAGTTCATGGTGGGTTCCTTTTCTGTGTCTATTCGGTGGAAAGGGGTGGGGGATGGCTTTAGCTGGGCGTGTTCTGGGGTTTATGGTCCAATTAACAACAATGTGAGGGGGCTAATGTGGGACGAGTTGGTTGGTGTTCAGCAATGTTGGAACGTCCCATGGTGCTGCATTGGGGACTTTAATATTGTCCGTTTTCCGAGTGAACGGTCGGGTAATTCCCGTCTCACCCCGGCTATGGAACTTTTTTCGGAGATTATCGAGGATCTTAATTTGATTGATTTGCCTTTGGAGGGAGGGAGTTATACCTGGTCTAGCGGCTCAGAACAGCCTTCGATGTCTAGGATAGACAGAGTTTTGGTGTCTCATGATTGGGAGGAGCAATATTCGGATGTGATCCAGCGGATATTACCTCGCCCTGTTTCAGACCATTTCCCAATTCTAGTGGAGGTAGGGGGAATGGCAAGGGGGAAAAGTCCGTTTAGGTTTGAGAATATGTGGTTAAAGACGGACAGGTTCACTGATAGAGTTCATTTTTGGTGGAATCGTCATTCTTTCTCTGGTACTCCCAATTTTGTGTTTGCCAAAAAATTGAAGGCTCTGAAGGAAGATATCATTCAGTGGAACCATTCGGAGTTTGGTCATGTCGGGCGCAAAAAGTCTCAATTACTTGAGGCTTTGAAATTGTTAGATGCCAAGGAAGGGGAGTCTGGCCTCTCTGCTGTAGAGACTTGTGAGAGAGTTGTGGTGAGATCTGAAATAGAGAAACTTCTCTCATTGGAAGAAATCTCTTGGAGACAGAAATCAAGAATGTTATGGATTAAGGAAGGAGACAATAATACCAAATTCTTCCATAAGGTGGCTAACTCTCGTAGAAGGTTTAACCATCTAAGTATTTTGGAGGTGGATGGGGTGATTTATGAGGAGGAGTTCGAGGTGGCGCCCCAGGTGGTTCAATTTTACAAAAATTTGTATCGGGAGACTGAGGAGTGGAGGCCTTTTGCAGAAGGTTTGGAGTTTGATCAGATAGACGGGTCAGAGAGGGGCTGGCTTGAACGGAGGTTTGAGAAGGAGGAGATTCTTCTAGCTGTCTATGAGTTGGTTGGAGATAAAGCTCCAGGTCCAGACGGTTTCTCTATGGCCTTTTTTCACCATTGTTGGAGAGTGGTGGAAAGAGATATTCTGGCAGTTTTTGAGGAGTTCTATCTCCACAGTAAGTTTGAGAAATCTTTGAACGCTACTTTCATAGCATTAATTCCTAAGAAGAATGATGCTTCCAATATTCGAGATTTCAGGCCTATCAGCTTGGTGGGAAGCTTATACAAGATCTTGTCTAAGGTTTTGGCAAATCGTTTGAAGCTGGTTTTGGATCAACTTATCTCTGAGTCTCAGAATAGTTTTGTGGGAGGTAGACAGATTCTTGACTCAGTCCTTATTGCCAATGAGTGTCTTGGCAGTTGTGTGAAGAGTAAGAATCCGGGGGTTATTTGTAAGCTTGACATTGAAAAAGCCTATGATCACGTGAATTGGGAGGCTCTTCTAGATCTTTTGAAGAGAATGGGCTTTGGGAAGAAGTGGTGTAGATGGATTCGTACTTGTATTTCAACTGTCTAGTTATCTATTTTGGTTAATGGGACTCCAGCTGATTTTTTTAAGAGCATGAGGAGTCTGAGACAAGGGGACCCGTTATCTCCTATGCTTTTTTTGGTTATAATGGAGGTTTTAAGTAGGATGTTGAAAAGAGTTGAAGGTGCTGGCTTGATCAGGGGTTTTAAGGCTGATGGTAGATGGGGGGAAGGGGAATGTATCTCGCATTTTTTGTTTGCGGATGATACTATTCTGTTTTGTGATGCGGAAGTGGAGTAGATCCTTCATGTTCGAATGCTTCTCCTCTGTTTTCAAGCTGTGACAGGTTTGAAGGTTAATGTCTTGAAGAGCGAGATGGTTCCAGTAGGGGAGGTAAACAATTTGCATGCATTGGCAGAGATTCTGGGTTGTAGGATTGGGGCTTTGCCTATGACATATCTTGGTATGCCGTTGGGGGCTTCCCACAAGTCCCCCTCTATTTGGAATCCTATCTTGGAGAAAATTAAGCGGAAGTTGGCTGGGTGGAAGAAGCTGTACTTGTCTAAAGGTGGAAGACTGACGTTGCTTAAGAGTACGTTAGCTAGCCTCCCTACTTATTATTTATCTCCTTTTACCATCCCTTCGCATGTGGCTAATAAGATTGAGAAGTTGCAAAGGGACTTCTTGTGGAGGGATTCGAAGGCTCATTTGGTGGGGTGGGATAAGGTGTGTGCTCCTAAGGCGAATGGTGGATTGGGAGTAAGGAAAATTACTACTTTTAACAAAGCCTTATTAGGAAAATGGTTATGGCGGTTTGGGGTGGAGGAGACTCGTCTTTGGAGGAGGGTTGTAGCTTTGAAGTTTGGGGAAGAGTGGGGGGGTTGGTCTTCCAAGTTGGGTAGGGGTGTCCACGGGTGTGGTTTATGGAGAAGCATCCGAAAAGGCTGGGGGGTGTTTTGTAAATGCATTCACTTTGAGGTAGGGATGGGAGATAGAGTGAAATTCTGGACAGATCGGTGGTGTGGGGAGTTACCACTCCATCTATCCTTCCCGGTAGTGTATGAGATTGCCTATAATAGAGAGGCATCTGTGGCCTCGTCTCTCGAAAGGTTGGGAACTGAGGCTTGAAGAAGCTGGAATGTTCGTTTACTCAGGGAACCAAATGATTGGGAGTCGGGAGAGGTGGAGGATTTCCTTCGTACCTTAGGCTCAAATTTACCTCAATCTGAGCACAGAGACCGTATGAGGTGGAAGTTGTCAAAGAAGGGGAATTTTGACATTCGCTCTTTCTATAATAAGCTTCGTTGTCCCTCCTCTATTATCTTTCCTTGGAAAGGTGTTTGGAAGGTTAAGGCTCCTCCACACGTCTCTTTCTTTGTTTGGAATGCAGCTTGGGAGAAGATTTTTACTGGGGATAATCTGCGGGGTAGAGGCTTTGATTTTGTTGACTGGTGCATTATGTGTCGTTGTAGTGGGGAGACGGTAAATCATTTGCTACTCCATAGCGACAAAGCTTATCAGCTGTGAAGCTTGGTTTTCAAATCTTTTGGGATCAATTGGGTTTTGCCAAGATCGGTTGCAGATACGCTTTTTGGTTGGTGGAATTGGTTGGGAAAGCACTCTTCTAGTATTTGGAATTTAGTTCCTCCGTGCCTAATGTAGTGTATTTGGAGGGAGTGAAACTGGCGTACTGTTGAGGATTTGGACAAATCCGATGACCAGCTGCTTGCTTTTTTTAGTGGCTCCCTTTTTGATTGGTCTAGGGCCTGGGGACTCACCTCTAGTGATTCTCTCCCTATGTTCCTTAATTCCCTTCTTTGTTCTTAGTTTTATGTTGTTTGTTGTTTATTTTGTTGTTTTTTCATGTTTGTTTCCTTCTCTGTAATCTTTGTTTTGCCTTTTGTTATTTGCATGAGGTAGCTTCTTGAATATACATCTCTCTTACTTATCCAAAAAAAATATACTGCACATGCCATTTAATAATGTCCACAAACTGATTTTGCAATAAATTTGAGAGTTAGTTTTTCTCACATGTATTTAATCATTGATCAGGTTTTGTTGGGGTCAATGGGTGCTCTTGGACTTATGTCTATCCTATCAGTTGTAATTGGACGGATATTTCATTCTGTGCCTGCTCAATTTCAGACCAGTAAGTTTTATTTATCGGCATCTGTCATCTTGATCAAGTTTGCTTACATGCATAATATTTCTAAACAGCTAACAATATGAGCATATAGGCCATCAAATTGTGTTCCTAACACATTGTTTTCTTAAACATACAATAAAAAACATGTGAATGTGTTGATTTTTCATCAAATCACATTATTGATTTTTATAGTCTCTGAACTCAACTCAAGTCAGCTTGACAGACAACAAAGCTTTATATAATTTTTTTGGGGTAAGCTATATAAGATCCCAAGTTTATGCATTTTGCTTCATCTTGCACTATATCTTTATTAGACCATGGTTTCTTCATGTCCTCAACAGATTATGGTATCTCTTGTCCATGTGAAATTTTCTTGAATTTTCTCTCCAGGATGGTGCAATTGTTGTCCCTGTTGTACATTAGTTCCTATCATTTCCTCCAGTCACACATTGCCAATTAAGGAATAATTGTATCCCTTTCAATTAATACCTAGAAAGATCTTGTTTAAAATGACAGTGTATAATATTCATAAAAAATTTCAAATTGCAGTTGAATATTTACAAAAGTAGCTGGCATTTTTTGATACAGAATCTCATTTTAAGAAAGAATTGATTTGGAAAGTCCTAGACTTGCATGAATAAGAGGCCCCTTTAAGCTACTCGTGTCAATTTAGAAATGTCTCATATAGTCATATCTGTCAGTGCATTGGCCCCAAACACCCCTACACTACTGTTGTTATCTATTATAGATGTAAGTATCTAGGTGGATTTATCTTTTTCTTTATTTGTGAATAGAATAATAGATTCTAGATCAATGACACAAGTTTGTTTGATAATGTATATATATCTGAATTGATTAAACCAGAAAATAAATGTCCAGTCACTAACCAAAATGGACCTAGATGTCTCTTCTTTATGAATGTTTGCTGCTTTGGTCCTTCTGGACATGCTACTATGTCATTGGGAGAGATATTGGACGAACCAGTTTCTAGGTGACTACAAATGATTTGTTTCCGGTTTCAATACTGGACAACTTCTTCTGTAGTTAAGTCTTCATAGTGGAAGAGCTTCACTTGCATATCCACCAAGAGGAAGTTTAAATGTTTTTTGTTTATATTTGAAATTGTTTTTTACAGTATTTTTATACATCAAATTGCTCATCCTTGAATTCCCTTCTTTCAAATATAATATTTTTGTCCTGATGGACTGCCTATCAGTCATTTTTCACATGAAAATTTCGTTCTGTTGTCATCCAAACAGCATTGCCAATTGGAGAATATGCAGCTGTAACTCTTTTATTGTTCTTCGGTCTTAAATCCATAAAAGACGCATGGGACCTTCCAACAAATGCAGTTAAAAGTGGTGACAAGAGTAGCCATGAACTTGATGAGTATGTTGAAGCTGAGGAGCTTGTCAAAGAAAAGGTAATCCTATAATTTCAAAACCTGCCTATGATGGAGCTTTAGTTCTGGTTTCGTTTCTTTCCCAATCATTTTGGCAGACCATGTGTTGTCTGATTATTCAAATTTATGATATTGATATTTTTTCTGTCTCAGGTGTCAAAACGGCTCTCGAATCCATTTGAAATTGTCTGGAAGTCCTTCGGCCTTGTTTTCTTTGCTGTAAGCATTTTTGTCCTTATCTGCAGTCACTTTCTATATAGTGTAGGAGATGTTTTCTTGGATTTTAATTATTTTTTAGTAATTGGAAAACATAGGAAACTTAATTGATTAGTCAGATTGTTCATATTGTGCGGTTCCCAACCTTTAGCATCACATCATTGCAAAAGTTGCTGTCGTTTCACCTGGAACCTAGCATTGCCTCATCACATTTTATGTTCACTTTTTTTGGTAAAATGGCAGCAGCCCTTGGTAACTTGATGTACACAGAGATTGTAGAAAAATAATAAACTTTATATCTGGGTGTATTAAGTGTTACCAGTTTTACTTCAAGCACACATTACAAATTGTGTCTTCTGATTGCTTCTAGGAATGGGGAGATCGCTCGATGCTTGCAACAATTGCTCTTGGTGCTGCACAGGTATGATTTTTGAAATTTCCAAAAAAAAGTATCAACTTGATATTTTACAAAATATAAATCATAGCTTGCTTCCTTTCCTCTTCCCCCCTCTTCTACAGTCCCCATGGGGTGTGGCAAGTGGAGCCATTGCTGGACACCTAGTTGCTACATCTATTGCTATTCTAGGAGGAGCTTTTCTTGCCAACTACATTTCTGAAAAACTGGTAAGTGCTATTACAGTATTACTTGCTATTAAGAACTAGAAATTGCATTTTGATTTCTTTGCAACTCACTCAATCCTCAATCAGGTTGGCTATTTGGGGGGAGCACTGTTCCTAGTTTTTGCCATGGCCACACTTTTTGGAGTTTTCTGATGAAGTCTTCTACGTCCATCAGAGAGAGAGAGAGAGAGAGAGAGAGAGCATTGTTTGCACAACCACGATAAAACACTGCCACACACAAAGACCAGGCAATGAATCAATAGCGAAAGAGGTCGAATAAGGAATCCAACATTTAACTGTTGGGGCTGTGTATGAGAGGCATATATCATACTTCACAAGGCAAAATATTGATCTCTTGTAGTTGTGCCTGTTGTTGTAATAGAGGTATTTGTAAGATAGTTAGATCTTTAGAATGATATCAGAAAGAAGTTTTTGTACCTGAATATTTTCAAAAAATCTAATGAGTGGGTAGCCATTGTTTCTTACATTCTCTGTTGTGGTATGATTACTCATAAATCTCTGAACATCTGGATGTTAGTAGTGTTTTCGTGTCTCTTGTTTAGAATGTGTGGAAACATGTTTAGGCCATGGCATCACTACTTTGGAACTTGAGAAGAAGATTGTTTTTCTTGATCAGTATTCAAGTGGTGTAGAAACACTTTCTTTAGTCTCCCACTTCTGTATTCAAAGTTAAAAGAAAGACAGTAAGAAAATTGGGAGGTTCAATTCTAGAATCACAATTTTTTTTTTTTTTTTTTTACCATAGTATTAAAATATTTTCCAATTACCCTAATGTAGTAAAAAAAAAATCGCAGTATTAAAATATTTTCCTATTACCCTAGTGTAGTCAAGAAAAATAATTATCCTACATATGCATATCATAACATCTCCTAACCAATGTATCAAATTTTATTTGATTATTTTTTTTCTTTTGGAAATGAAAGCTAAGATGGAAGGGGAGGGATACATGTTGGTACCTTTATGTTATTTAAGAATAAAAACTTAATAGAGTCACTTTAAAAAATTAAGACATATATAGAACTTTTTTTTTTTTAAACAATCAGGTTTATTATGAGACTTTTAATACTTTTTGAAAAATGATTCATATTCTAGAAAACTTTAAAGTCAAAACAAACACTAGACACGAGAAAAAAAATTATAACATATATTAACATTATTTTTTCTATTTAACCATTTTTAAAAATAATTTTGTCACGCCCTGAACCCAGCTATAAAGATAGGCACATGACAACGACGGCAAGCTTATAAAGTAAACACCCTATAAGTGTGCAAGACCTTCTTAGTAACTAAAAATTATCCTAAAAAATTACATCAAATAAATTCAAAATATCTCAACAATTTCTTTATAAATAGATCTCTAATAATTCGAAAGGAACAAAATCCAAACCTAATGTACATAATGCCAATGCCAATTGGCCAATAGATATAAGACTATTACAAGACCATCTAATCCCAATATCACTAAGCTTCTTTCTCTGGTCACAATACAACAGCAAAACTCCTAAAACTTGTTATTCCTCACGATCTAAAACTGGAGGGGAAAAAGGGGTGAGTTGACAACTCAATAAGTAATCAAAGTCCTAATAAGTTTTATCAAGCAAATAGATTTGCTACTCACAACACAACAACAAAACTCGCAAAACTTGTTATTCTTCACAATTTGAAACTAAAAGGGAAAAGGGGGTGAGTTGACAACTCAATAAGTAACTAAAGTCCTAATAAGTTTTATCAAGCGAATAGATCTGTAAAATAATAAGTTGTACATAGATCGAATATTTTAATCTTACAAATATATAATAGATGGATTAGAAAATAATTAGTTTTCCATATATCAAAAGTTGTAATTTACAATAGGTTCCAAAAACACATAAGCAGTTTCAAGGACTCAAAACAGTTCAAATACTCAAATATAATTCATATTCTTAACAATCTTTTATGACTATGATCAAGCTATATCTCCGTGACTGGGTATCAGATTCAGATGAAACTAGTTCCACGGTAATGTATATCTCCCGTTAGCTGGGTCTAGATTAGTAATCAAATATATTTGTGATAATCCTTTGTTCTTTACTTTAAATTAATGTAGCTAAAACAATTAAAATAAAACTGTAACAATTGTAAACAATTTTCAATAGTTAAAATACAGTAGTATAAGTAAAATAAAACCAATTAGGATAAGATTACTTACCTCAACTAGCTCACCACAAAAGAACTTCTCCCTAACACTTCCTCTAAAATCCTTAGTTATCACCTAAAACAATTTTATAGGCACCATTTACTCTATGATCAAATAATTTAAGAAAAACTTATAACAGTACCTGGCTAGAAGAGAAACTGCTAAAAATATCCAATAATTTCTCATTATTAACTCTTCTCATAAGGACAAAAATAGCATCCTAGGGGGCTTATCCTATATTTTAGAACCATCATTAATTTATATAATATAAATTCTATCTCCTTACCAAGCACATTATATGCAACCCTATGCCAAAATACTTATTGAAATTGAAGTCTTTTGTTTGGAAAAATATCCTACAACAAATGTACAATTAAATAAACAGTTGACATCAATTCATTTCAATACAATTAAAGTAATGTCGGGATCAACATAACCCATAGTTATCACAACTGTATTGAGCATCAACTTGAGCAATGGTCATGTTAGAAATATATAAGACATATTAGCCCAATGTAATAGGCTTAAGCCCACTATTACTTGTACTAGTAGTGTAGGGTTTAGTCGCTTATATATACTTATGTTAGGTCTGTACAGTGTATGACCTCAGGCCCAATGGGTCTTGGTCCGAACATTTTCAAGAATCAAAGTTGAGCCCAAACCTCATAGTAAGTCCATATCAGTTTTAAGTGCGTGATAGATAAGCCCATGTCTAGCCGTTTACAATCTGTTCGGGATTGCGTATGCCTGGAACGACATACCTCCCCTATGGCTCGTATTGCCTTAGGGAGTATCGCTGCTGGGCGATCTTTTGGAGGCAGAAATCAGTTCCAAAGCCACTACCACCATTTCCAACGAGATATATTCCATGTCAGGAATAATCACATCGGACCCCACCCACACGAGTGAGACCAAAATGCAATCATGAAACCCCCACAAACCTCAAGCTATAAATAGAAGAATTGACTAAAGAAAGGGGGTTGGGAACTCTAGAAAAGAAAGGGATAAAAGAGAGAGAAAGAAAGCGAATTAGGAGAGCTAGGGAAGAGAGTAGCACGAAGAGGAAAGTAAGGACATTTATTGGGGTTAAGGGAAGTTAAAGTGTCACTCGGAGTGGAACTACCCTTAGTAGGAAACACAAGGCCCACTCTATAAGTAAATTGTGAGCCCAATTCTAGGCCTGGTCCCTAAGGCAGAGGTTGGGTGTCCACAATTGGCGTCATCTGTGGGAATCTCCTATGTAGCTGTGGTTCTTCCGAGACTTGTGCGGGGAAAATGTCTGAAGGTCAATCAGGGAGCTATGCTGAAAGTGGTTCTGGGAGATCTTCTTGGGGATCTACTTAGCGGGAAAGGAGGCAAAAGAGACGCGAAGATAAAGAGTATGAATAGGAGGAAGAGTAGTTTAGCCTTGGAGAAAGGTTGTTTCAAACGCATTGGGCATTGTCAGGCGCTTCGGGGCGTGAGCGTTTTGATAGGATGGACGAGAAACTCGAACGCTTGTGTAGATTGGTAAGGGATTTGGAGTTGGAGGCAAGAGGAAGAAGGTGCAGAAGAGACTGCGAAGAGTGAGCAGAGGGATTTGCTAGTGTGTGTGTGGGGGGGGGGGGGGGGGGGCTATGGAGAAACTTCCCACCAGTCCGATTCCCATCGACACCAAGATCGGTCTCAGGAGTATGCGGACTGGGACTCAATCTCCCCAGAGGGGCGATGACCCCGAAATGCCGCCATAGATGCCATAAGCTGAGCATTGCAAAGAGCTGCTTGATCACCGTTCTCAGGAGACATAGAACAGGCACCAATGCCGAGCAGATTTACTAGACCCCCATTTAACTCTTATGACGAGAAAACAGATCCGGTAGAACACGTAAGCCATTATATCTAGATGATGTCCTTGCACACTTATAACGATGCGTTGATGTATAAGGTATTTCCTTCGAGCCTCGGGCCCATCGCTTTGAGGTAGTTCAATGGATTGAGGAAATGTTCGATTCACAATTTTGCCGAATTGATTCAAGAGATCGGTGTCCGGTTTATGACCTGTAGCCGGGTGCTATAACCAGTGGATGCGCTACTACCTATAAAGATGAGAGCCGGGGAAACCCTTCGCAGCTACAATAGCCGATACTGGGAATTGTATAATGAGATCAGTAAGGGTAATGAAAAAATCGTAGTGAGCACTTTTCGATTGGGATTACCCAAGGATTCGAGTTGCGAGACTCGTTGATAAGGAGGCCTCCCGAGGATATGAGGCAGTTGATGAGGCGTATCGAAGAGTAGAAAAGATTGGAGGATGACCAGCAGCAGAATAAAGGCAAGGCTCCGGTCACGAGTCAGCCTTGGTAAGGGGGTTTTCAGTCAAGGCCCCGGAAGGACTTAAGGATCCAAGAAGAGGACGCACAGGCAGGGGAAGTGAACGTGATGTTCAAGGAGCCGGTGCATAGGATCATGGATCAAATTAAGAACGAGCCATACTTTTAGTGGCCAAACAAGATGGGGGTGACCTGTCAAGAAGAAATCAAAATTTGTATTGCACTTATCATAGAAATAAGGGGCATAACACTGAACAATGCAGGGTGTTAAAAGATCATTTAGAGCAGTTGGTAAAGGCGAGGTATTTGAAAGAGTTTGTGGTGGATCTAAGAAATCAGGAGGCTGGGCAGGGTACCCGACCTTGGGGGAATCCTTTCCTACCCCCATTGAGAGTAATAGAGGTCATCCGTGCAGCTTCAAGGGGTACCCTGTTGACCAAGAAGAGAGAGGTACCGGCCGTGGTTCTCGTAGAGAATTGTTTGAACGAGCCCTCTAAGAAGAAGTTTAAGTTCACTCGGGAGCCCATTGCCTTCAGTGACGACGACCTAGAAGGGACGATCTAGCCGCACGATGATACTTTGGTGGTCACAGCCCGGATAAATGGTTTTATAATGAAGAGGATATTGATAGATCAGGGGAGTGGTGTTGAAGTGATGTATCTCGACCTGTTTAGGGGGCTTAGCTTGAAGAACAAGGATCTCTCTAAGTATGACACACCCTTGGTAGGGTTTGATGGTCGGATGGTGATCTCGGAGGGGCAGATTTCGTTTCCTGTAAATATGGAAGGCAAGGAAGTTATGGTAACCTTTATAGTAGTTGCTTCATTTTCTCCGTATACGGTAATTCTTGGAAGGCCATGGATCCACGCAATGGGGTCAGTTCCATCCACCATGCACGTTAAGGTCAAGTTCTGCACTGAGCATGGTATTGCCATAGTAAGAGGAAACCAGCAAGTGGCCAGGCAATGCTTAGTGGCCGCTGTTCACTAGGAGATGAAGCAAAAGGAATCAGCTGAGGGGGTTCCCTTATAGCAATTAAACGAACCCTAAGGGGGATTGGGGGCTAGCTACTCCAAAGACTTAATAATGGTGAAGATACTGCCAGACGAGGATAGGAGTAGGTATGAAGGATGAGGATAAGGTGGAGATGATGTTATTGCTGATACAAAACGTCGATGTGTTTGCCTGGAGCCCATAAAAAGTGCCTGGGGTGGACCCTGAATTTATAGTTCACAAGCTTAATGTAGACTCATTATTTCCTCCTAAGAAACAGAAGCCGAGGAGGTCGGCCAAGGAGAACGTCGAGGCAGTCAAGCTGGAAGTCCAGAAGTTGAGAGAAGCGGGGGTGATAAGGGAGGTTTTCTTTCCGAAATGGCTTGCAAATACTGTGTTAGTGAAAAAGAAGAATGGGTTTGTGTAGATTTTACTAATTTGAATCAGGCATGTCCGAAAGACCCCTTCCCTATGCCAAAGATTGATCAACTGGTTGATGCTACATACGGGCACCCAAGGATGAGTTTTCTAGATGCTTTTCAGGATTATCACCAAATTGCCCTGGCTACCGAGGATCAGGAGAAGACAACGTTCATTTCTCCTGATGCCAATTACCACTATACCGTAATGCCATTTGGCCTGAAGAATGCTGGAGCCACTTATCAACGGATGATGACAAGGATGTTTAGGGATATGATTGGGCGTACAGTGGAAATATATATTGACAACATGGTGGTTAAAAGCAAACAAGAGAAGGGGCACATCGGTGATTTCGAGGAAGTGTTCGAAGTGCTTCGGCGGCACAAGCTACGCCTTAATGCTGACAAGTACGTTTTTGGAGTTAGGGCTGGCAAGTTCCCTGGGTATATAATCACTTACCGAGGAATGGAGGTCAATCCCGATCAGATTAAAGCTGTGGAGTGCCTCAAGCCACTAGGTAATCTAAAGGAAGTCCAAGTGCTGATCGGTATGCTAGCCGCCTTGAATTAGTTTATTTCAAAGTTTGCAGACTGATGCCGTCCATTTTACCAGCTTCTGAAAAAATGGAAGGGATTCTAGTGGAATGAAGAATGTGAAAGGGCTTTTCAAGATTTGAAAGATTATTTGGTACGAGCACCTGTGCTGTCAGCCCCAGAGCCTAGCGAGGATTTATTCATGTATCTTTCGGTATCCGAGCATACTGTGAGTGTCGTACTAGTGAGAGATCAAGGTGTGAAACAACCCATATACTATGTTAGCAAAACTTTGGTTGATGTCGAGATGAGGTATTTACCCCTGGAGAAGTTGGTGTTAGCACAAGTACATGCTACCAGGAAGTTGCCCCATTACTTTCAAACCCATATCGTCTGTGTATTGATCGAGTATCCCTTACAGTCATTATTGAAGAGGTTTGATTTCACAGATAGGATAGCCAAGTGGGGGACTCGGTTGGGCTCTTTTGACATTAGGTACAGACCTTGGAATTCGGTGAAAGGTAAGGTTCTCACTGATTTTGTCGCAGAGTTTTCTCCGATGAAGGAAATGGAGGTGGTTTATCATATGGAGGTTCACCCATGGAAGGTATTTGTGGATGGTGCATCTAGTGCAATGGGGGCTGGGGCTGGAATTGTCATCATTACCTCGGAAGGAATAAGATTGGAACATTCTTTTAGGTTGGGGTTTAGAGCTTCCAACAACAAAGCTGAGTATGAAGCCTTGCTTGCCGGATTGAGAGCTGTTTTGGATTTGGGTGCTCGGGAAGTTGAGGTTTACTCGGATTCCCAATTGGTGGTTAATCAGGTGCAGGGCAGTTTTGAAGCTAGGGACCCCCGAATGATGGAGTACTTGCGGTTGGTAAGGCAAATTATGAACCAGTTTCTAAAGGCAAAGGTGGTTTAAGTGGCCAGGGGGCAAAACCGGCATGTTGACTTTCTGGCCACTTTGGCGTCATCACTGACCGAAGAGGTACCTTGGTTAATCAAGGTGGAGCTGGTGGCGGAACCAATTATTAACGCAAGGGCAGGTGTTTCAGTGGTAGCAATGTTTGAGTCGTGCTGGATGGATCCAATCATTGACTTTTTGGTTGAGGATCAAGTGCCAGACGATGAAAAAGAAGCAGCCAAGATGTGCAGGGTAACTGCTCGGTACTGGTTATCAGCAGATTGTAAGTTGTACCAGAGGTCTTTTGGAAGGCCGTATCTTCAGTGCTTGCACTATAATAAAGTTGATGAGCTCTTGACCGAACTCCACGAGGGGGTGTGCAGTAGTCATGTTAAGGGACGTTCATTGGCACACCTAGCAATGACCTAGGGATTTTGGTGGCCACAAATGCTAAATGATGCTGCCGAGTACGTGCGAAAGTGCGAGCAGTGTCAAAAGCACGCCCCATTGATCCGTAAACCAACAGGAAGTCTGAATCCTATCAGTAGCCCATGGCCCTTTGTGTAGTGGGGGCTGGACATTGTCGGTCGATTCCCCCAAGGTATAGGAAGTCGCAGGTTTGTTCTAATGGCCGTGGACTACTTCACTAAGTGGGCGAAGGCCACTACAACAAATTTGACTTTTTCAAGGGTCAAAACCCTTAAAAAAAGTATTAAAACCCTTGAAAAAAATTATTTCAAGAGTCCAATTGACCCTTGATAACCTTCGAAACATATACCGTTGAAAATGAAATTTTGAAGGCTTTCGTGGCCCTCAAAACAAGTGCTCTAATCTTATTTTGAGGGTCAAGAGACCCTTAAATAATCTTTTACCAAGGTTTAAAAGATTTATATTTACAACCCTTGATAAATAAGATTATTTAAGGGGTCTCTTGACCCTCAAAATAAGATTTTATTTTATTAAAAAAAAAAAAACCACAATCATGCACAAAATATACACACACACACACAAAATATGTCAATTATTATTTAAGAGAAAAGATATGAACAACCACACTTTGTACAAAGATCAAATCTGTCCAAGAGTTGAAAGTTTTGATACATTTTATTCGTCATCATCATCTCCAAAGCAAGAAGTTATCAGCTAGTACCATTGAACATTTAAGCCTTTATGGGTGCCCTCAAGTTTCTGAAAAAGAGAGAATGATACCAAAAGTTTGTTAATTTCCCAGCAAATATATCTACACACCTTTCCACAATATCAAATTCAAGATACCCACAATTTCAAAAAGAACAAAAAAGGCAAAACAGAATCCATATATCTAAATAAAACATGCTGATTAAGGAAACGCCATTCACCAAAAAGAAGAAAACTTGGAAAAGAAGAATACCAATACTCCATGGAAGAGGATATTCCAATCCCACACCCAACAGAAACCCCAAAAGAAAAGAATTTTAACATGAAAAGAGAAACTCATATTCACGTAAACTCTCATCTAAAAGTCAAATTAACCCGATCAATATTAACCAAGCAAGCAAATTTCAAACCTGTCAAAGCAATGGAGGAGAACCACTGGATTGATGTCACTCTATATAAGCGTTTTCACACAACTACTCATTATACAACTTTCAAAGAACCCAACCTACAATTATAACAGGCATGCCACATAAGTCTCCGAATATGAAGTAGGTCAAGAGTCTCATCAATTTAAAGTCAAAAAGTAAATAATGTCACAAAATTGGAACTTTGTGAATGAGAAACATCATAAGTAGATTTCCCATCAAACAACTACTTTTTTTTTTTTTTTTTTTTTTTTTTTCAGAGCTTGCAAAAATGGTAAACCAATCAGAACGAGTCACACATATTAAAACCATATGCACCAGTGAGGGAAAAAAAAGTTTCAGTTGACTACAGAGACGGTAAAAATACAATTATTCTGCTGGATTTCCATAACTGAAAGAAAGTTTTAAATTATATACCTTTTAATTTCTATAGAAGTAGAGTTCTATGTAAAAAGCATGTGCAATTGAGATCCACCTAGACTTTCACTGAAGACTGAACAAATTGCTCTGATAACATAAGTACATTGTTAAGAGCAAAAGCAAGAAGAAAAAGCACCACTTTGCAATCGATCAAATAAACCTCAAACTGCATTATGAAACATTCCACATGCTTCATTGACCCTACCAGATAAATGTGGAGCTCAAAGTGTTCGCTATCAAACAAATGCAGATTTTGGGCAAATTTCCAATATGTTGTCTGCAATAGATGAAGAGTAAAAGAAAATTTTAACAAACATCACCTCTCCACGAACTGATCAATCAGCAAATTAGTGGAAATAGTGTAGGTTATACACTCATCACAGGATCCTAGAATAATACAAGATGAAGCATTTCAAGCATAGTTAATAACACATACAGTTATTTGTGTTATTAATTTATTATTGTTATAAGTTTAAGAAGTGAGAATGCCAAAAAGAAGTATATAAAAAATTGGTAAAATAAAAAATAAAAAAAAACCTTTTCAAGAAGTTTACTTTTTACACACCACACAGTAAACACAAAAACTGCACACACATACAGTGCAACTGACCCAAGGTCAGGCCAGCTCTTTCAGTTCCTGTCACAACGCTTCAGTGATGGTCAGCTCCTTCAGGCCAGGTGAGTCAACTCTTGAGCAATCTCAACAACAGACAATCGATCCAATCAAAGAGGGCTTTCAAAATTCTGGCATCTAAGGTTTGTTGCAGTTTACTATGGCAGTTTTTGTGATGCTGAGTTCAATTTAAAGCATTATTCCTACCAAATTACAAATGAACCTTATGTAAAGGTATATGAGATCTAATTTCGTTGGCTATTTAACATAATTTGGTGATGAACCGTGCCGATGATATATTTTTCTAATCATGTATTTTCACCAAAACAAGAGCCTCTATTCAAACCATTCAAAGTAGGATAAGAATAACACACCAAGCACCCTAGTTTAAATTTCACAAAATTTAAATCTTAGCATATAGATAAATAAAATAAAATAAAATAAAAACTAATACAACTAATAGGCATGTCATAATTCATAAACAGCGAATAAGAACCCACCTAAAACAATTCAATTCAATTCAATTTAATTAGTCTTTCAGCAAGAACAACAACAAAATCAAAATATCCAAATAATTTATTGAAACCCATCAAAACAACAACACAGCATCCCTATCTTTATATCTCTTCCTCCTAACCACTCTTTCATGTATTAGGAATTAGGACTTACAGAATAAGAACAAAACATTAGTCAGGAATTTTATCAAGCAACTTATGTACATTGTAATTTTAAAAAAAAAATTGACAAAACATCACTTTGGAATTTCATCATACACATTGTGTACATTTGCAATCTTTAAGAAATCTGCCCCAAAAATTCTTCAAAAAAAACAAGTTCAAAAACTCACTGTGTAAATTGTGAAGAGTCAAGGTTCAGCTCAGCAAGTTTGTTATAAGCTTAGCCATGCGACCATCCCAACTAGCCGAAGCAAATTGAGAACGATCACCTACAGACTGGTGCCTCAATTAGAGAGGCTTCAGGGCCGTTAATCACACTCTGATTGCACGGGTTTGATTCATCCACCGAGTTTAGGTTCCTGCCTCCTTGTGTGTGATTTGGGATCTATTTTGAATCAAAGCCAGTTTGGCGTGATTCCAATTCCAAAGTATCCAAACCCTAGCCCCTAATTTATACTATTACTTGCTCTATAAGCCCCTAAAACACTAGGACTACGCAAAATTGGACTAATACTTTGTAGTCTCTCTACCAGTGAAGAGAATGACAGAGAAAACGAGAGAGATTAGGACAACTTCAATTTTTTTTCTCGGGAAACAAACAGAGAGTTAGATAGAGAGAGACCTGTAATTGAACGAAGAAGTGGAGGAGATGATATTTCCGACCACCATGCCCTTAGCTCGTCATCGGAGATGATATCGCCACCCACCGTGCCTCAAATAGTCGCCGGAGCTAAGTCGTCGACCACCGCACCTTTGAGTATTCTGAGAGAGAGTTGGAGAGCTACGAATCCACGAGTTTTAGTTCTGACTAAATAAAATGGTTTTCTCCTTTTATTTTTCAAATTATAGGCTTTATTTCGTTGATTGAAAATTTTGGAATATCTTTATTTTGAGGGTCGCGTGAAAGTGGTGCTGAAAAATGTAATATTTTGGAGCCAAAACTCTCGCGGGAATGCTGCTAAAACTGGTTCACATGTTTAAAACGGTTGTATTGGCTTATTTCAAGGGTTTTAATGAACCTTGAAATGAAGTTAGCCATACGCGTCTATTTTCAGCGTCTGTTTGGACCTTTTTAGGAGACCCTTGGAAATAGTGGGTCAAAAAAAGTGAAGTTTTTTGTAGTGGGATGAGGCATTGGCTAATATCCGAGACGTAGATGTCAAGAAGTTTGTGTGGAGAAACATAGTAACAAGATTTGGAGTACCAAAGTCCGTAGTATCTGATAACGAGTTGCAATTCGACTTCAAAGCCTTCCTGAAGTTCTGTAGTGATCTTGGTATCAAGAACAGGTATTCCACCCCGGCATATCCGCAGAGTAATGGCCAAGCTGAGGCCACTAACAAAGCAATTGTAAATGGATTAAAGAAAAGACTAGAGGGCGCTAAGGGTAGGTGGGCCGAAGAGTTGCCTAAGGTTTTGTGGGCATACCGAACGACTCCCAGAAGGTCTACGGGAGAAACTCTATTTTCTTTAACGTACGAAGCGGAAGCAGTAATACCAGCTGAGGTAAATTTATGCAATGCTCGGGTTTCAGGATTTGTCCCCACCGAGAATGATGAATTAATGGTGAAGCAGCTGGGCCTGTTCGAAGAATGTCAGGAATCGGCAACCATACGGCTAGCTGAGTATCAACAGAAGCTTGCCCGATGGTACAATAGGGATGTGAAGAGGAGGGAATTTAGCGCTGGAGACTTGGTGCTACGGAAAATAGTAGGAAACATAAGGGACGTCAGTGCAGGAAAGTTAGCCTCGACCTGGGAAGGACCGTATAGAGTTACTGTCATTGCTGGAGCAGAAGCATACTATTTGGAAGATTTGGATGCAAGACCACTTCCCCAACCATGGAATGTGCATAATTTGAAAAAGTTTTACCACTGACCATTGGAATGTAGTAACTCGAGTTGAATGCAGTGTAATATGTGAACAATGTATATGCATGCATGTGTATTCACACTCCTCGCATCGTCATTATTGATTTGTTGACTAGTTAATTATCACTGGACAGGTGGAAACCTAATCCCTATTTTATCTAAGGACAAAAACTTGTCCCTGGTTCGATCCTTATCACCAGACAGGTGGAAACCTCATCCTTATTTTATCTAAGGATAGAAACTTGTCCCCGGTTCGATCCTTATCACCGGACATGTGGAAACCTCATCCCTAAATTATCTAAGGATAGAAACCTATCCCCAGTTCGATCCTTATCACCAAACAGGTGGAAACCTAATCTCTATTTTATCTAAGGACAAAAACCTGTCCCCGATTCGATCTTTATCACCGGACAAGTGAAAACTTCATCCCTATTTTATCTGACAAAAACTTGTCCCCGGTTCGATCCTTATCACCGGATAGGTGGAAACCTCATCCCTATTTTATCTAAGGGCAGAAACCTGTCCCCAGTTTGATCCTTATCACTGGACAGGTGGAAACCTAATCCCTATTTTATCTAAGGACAGAAACTTGTTCTTGGTTCGATCCTTATCACTGGACAGGTGGAAACCTAATCCCTATTTTATCTGACAGAAACATGTCCCCGGTTCGATCCCTATCATTGGACAGGTGGAAAATTAATCCTTACCTCTATTTAATCCGAAAGCAGAAGCCCTTTTGATCTTGATTGCCGGACAAAAGAGCATCCTAATTCGGTTAAGCAAAGAAAAACGTGGCCAAAGTAATTTAACTCCAAATATATTACTAAAAATTGTTCACGAAGGTAAATATCAATAAAAGTTATCCACAGATTTAAACAAAGCTAATGTTTTGTCACCATATCCCGGTGACTATAAGTAAACTAAATAAACAAGGCAGAAGATAAAATAAAGCAAGTGTTCTGTCACCACATCCCGGTGACCATAGGCAAATCAAACAAAATGAATTTAAAAGTAGACGAAAAAAAGAATTAGTAAAATCTTTTAAACGACTGGATCATCAAGCTAACTGGGAGCAGTGTCGGTAGCGTGCTTAGCTTGGGCAGCCTCGATAGGCTGAGTAATAGGATCTGGATTGGAGGACGGGGCGTTGCGCGACAGGGCATCTAGGTTGCTAGTGATCTCGAGATCAACTAACTCCACGTGAGAGTTAATTGCCTCCACCAGCGCCCTCATGCTGGGGGTGTCTCCTTCCTCGGCATCTATAGGATTTTGAACTGGAGGGGGAGGAGGCTCGGGGTAAGGTATTTGCTCGGGTTTTCTTAATGGTGAATCATCTGGCACCCCCATTGCTTGTAAAGCAGCCACCCACCCCTCGCTGAACCCATGGCACCGCGATTGGTAAATGATAGGCTCCACATAATTTTTGGCACCTGTGAAGCCTATATTGTACCATTTGTCCTCGGCCGCTACAAGGGCTGCCTTTAGCTCCTCGATCTCGGTGGCCCGCGCTAGATTTAGGCTCTCCGTCTCGGCCAGCTTAAGCTCCATCTCCCCTAGTTTTTCATCTGTCTTTGCCAGGCTTTACTCGGCCAACACCCGAGCTCTCTCAGCTTCCCGTGCTCTTCTTTCGACATCCTCGGCAGCCTTATCCTTGTCCTTTGTCGTGGCCACTGCTACGTCCTTCAAAGCTTGCTCTTGGTCAGCGTCCTCAGTGACCTTTTTTAGCTGGTCCTCGAGCATGTAAGCCAGTTGCGCTACCTGTAATCACAATTTCAACAAGCGTGAGGGAAGAGTATAAAAACTTACCCGTGAAACAAAAGAAAAGTAAAGTGCATTACCGCTATGGTGTGCCACTGAAGCCGGGAGGATAAGGATTCATCTACACCACCCAAGAAGAAGTGCACATCTTTCGGAAGCTACAGGCCTTGGCCCAGGCTTCACGCGACCTGGGCACCCTCACCCTGAGCCCAGGTTCTCACACTGGCCGTCACATGGAGGGGCTCGTTCCCAAGCCTAAAAATAGTCTGCCATCTCACAACCGAGTGTGTGGAGGAAGACACCACATTGGATCCAAGCTACTGGGTAGGGCGAGCTTCGCTAGTGGGCTCCCAAATAACCATACCGCCCGTCACAGCAACAGGGGGAGTCCTCGAGGGGGCTTCTTCTTATACTCCGGGAAGGTCTGCAATGTGCTGCCTTTTCTGGGTTCGGGTGGTTGGAGGATGCAAATCTCTACCCGGGGCCTGTTGTTATTGAGCTAATAGGCGTGCATGAACCTTTCCATCGTCATTGTCCTTCTGGTCACCGTATTGCCCTCTTCTTGTTCGGCTTCTACTTTAGAAGAATTTACCGACTCGACCTCCGCTTGTTCGACTAGTTGAACCACGGAACCGACCTCCTCAACAAGTCTATGGATAGCATGGCCTTAGAAAATGGAGTTGGCTAATGCGTCTCTTACGGGAACTAATGACTCCGCTCTTGTCAGTCGAGGGTCGAGGTCCCAAGCTTCGCCTACGGTTAGGTTGGGAGGAAGGAAGTTCGGATGGCATATGTCAATGTAAGATAGTAGCGGGCTATCTACTAATAGAGCTAGCCTGAATGGTTGCCAGGTGGAGTAGATTGGAGTGCAACTGAGTACGAGGTGAGACGCTTGGAGCTACTCGTCAAAATTCAAAAAAATTTCTGATCGGAGAACAAAATTTAAGTCCCTTACATGTACAACTCTAATGTCCGGCTTGAATCTCTTACCGTCTGCGTTTTAAAAAAAAAAAAAAAAAACACAACAAAACACAACCTAACAACAAACAAACAACACATTTTTAGACAGTAACAAAGATAAACAAAATACAAGTACAAATAGTTAGTTATGCACGGTATCAACCAACGTCCCAAGGCAAGGTTGGGCAGGTGAGCTCGTTGGCATGCCAATTGCCACTCACTCGGACGTATTCTCCTACTGAATTTATGTTAGAATCGGGCAAGCATGATATGAGCCGTACCTGTACATCCCTAACTTTCAAGTAATAATCTGTCCTAATGTTACCACATAGACTATACATGAAATTGATGTCATGGTGATCTAGCTGCAATCCGTATAACTGGTTTAAATGGCTGACAACTCACTATTTGGTAAAAATTGGGAGGGAGTTGGTCGAGACGCAACCCGTAAAATCTAAGTGTCCTAAGTATCAAAGGGTCCACGGGAAACCTGACCCCTCCTTCTAAGATGGCCATTAAGGGGAAAAACACTACCTGAGGGCGCCGCTCAAAAGCAATGTTACCCTTATGACAATAAGCTACTTCTACATCCTCAGGAACACCATAGGTCGCTCTAAAGTTAGTCAGAGATGCCTTAGTGTTAAGAAGGTGAGAGTACCCCATTTTTGAATCTAGAATCAAAGAAGAAAAAAAACAAAAAGTTTGAAAAAGAAGAGGGATGGGCGGAGGAACTTTCTGTAGGCTCTAGGAATTGGAGATCTTGGTTGAAAATCTATGCTCGGAAGAAGTATGCTCGACAGAGGATGAAATTTAGAGAGTAAGGGTGTAAAGAGTGGTGGGATGGGTCAAAAGGTACTATTTATAAGGGGAAGGCATTTAATGGGAAGAAGCGGGAAAAATCCTTTTAGCTTCTTTTTGTAACTCCCACACGCTTGGCCTCGGTTCACGAACCGCCAGGCCATGATTACGCTCAGACTTGACAAGCCGTCATAGTGCTACTTTCGAGGGGGCATTAATAACCGTCCTGCTCATGTACTGAATGACGGTTGAACTTCCCGAGGAGTCTCTGGCGCCTTTTGGGTTGTCCTTGATTCGTTCATGGTGATCAGACACGAATTAAGGGGGGCTATTGTATGGTATATAGCCTCAGGCCCAATGGGCCTCAACTCGAACATTTTCAAGAATCAAAGTTGAGCCCAAACCTCATAGTAAGTCCATGGTTTTGAGTGTGTGATAGATAAGCCCATGTCTGGCCGTTTACGATCTGTTCGGGATTGCATATGCCCGGAATGACATACCTCCCTTGTGGCTTGGTATTGCCTTAGGGAGTATCACTGTCGAGCGATCTTTTGGAGGCAGAAATCAGTTCCAAAGCCACTACCACCATTTCCAACGAGATATATTCCATGTCAAGAATAATCATATCGGACCTCACCCACACGAGTGAGACCATAATGCAATCGTGAAACCCTTACAAACCTCAAGCTATAAATAGAAGAATTGAGTAAAGAAAGGGGGTTGGGAACTCTGGAAAAGAAAGGGAGAAAAGAGAGAGAAAGAAAGCGAATTAGGAGAGCTAGGGAAGAAAGTAGCACGTAAAGGAAAGAAAGGGCGTTTACTGGGGTTAAGTGAAGTTAAAGTGTCACTTGGAGTGGAATTATCCTTAGTAGGAAACACTAGGCCCACTCTATAAGTAAATTGTGAGCCCAATTCTAAGCCCGGTCCCCAAGGCAGAGGTTGGGTGCCCACAGGTTCATTGTAACATAGGTTATTGTACTACACTCTTATACAATAAAGATGTAGCCCTTAAGGGATTCCTCCGTGGATATAGGCCGACAAGGCTGAACCGAACCACGTAACCCTCGTGTTATTAGTGTTCCTATTCTATGCTTCCCATTCCGCATTCACTCTAGCATATACAACATGGTATAACACATCTCGTTGCTAATATATTTAACAGGTCAGTTTTCCATAGAGCCAGTTTAACAGTTGCATCACCAATTGGGCCACTGACTTTCTTACTATAACAAATATCTATTACTATTACATAAACCATAATTATTAATATAGGTTTAAATTAAAAAGTATAAAAAGATAGCATATCTTACTAAAGTGGCTCTTATGACTTAGAGATACAGCCTCTTCTCATTTAAACTATAGGTTTCCAAGTCAAATCACCATGATAATTGGTTACTGCAATTTGCCCACTTCAAGTAGAGCATAAGATGAAGGATACCTTTGCTCTATATACTTTATTCTTGTCAGATTTTCAAGCCTACACTATTTGACTTTCCTATTCACCAAATCCTCACTTCGGAACAACGCATTAGCAATGGGGATTGTAAATATGTTCTATTTTATCCTCCAAAAACCTGCTTTATCTATTATACCAACTCACTTTATAATACATTCTCAAAAAAAAAAAAAAAAAATCACTTTATAATATATCTTACATCCCAGTTTTTATTTTCTATACTACTATGGGGTTTCCCTGTTTGGAATCCTCATTGTTTTGGTTCAAAAATGCCCCTAGACCCTTATGTTTAAGTAGAGACAAACTAAAGGACAGTCCGGTAAAAATACAACTTTAATTCTCACTAAAACATTGCCTAAAAAATAAGATCACTCTCCTATAGTCCTATTGATTTTCAAATTGCCTTATCCACTTATAAATTAGATTCTCAAAATAAAAATTATATATATATATATATATATATAATAAAAACACAGTTTTATTTTTTTTTCTACAAAATAAACGTGTAGTATTTGTTCATTTTTTGAAGTTAGCCTCGTGATACTCCTAGTTGTATTAATAGTTTTAAATGTGTAATATTAATGAAAAAATGTGTAAACCTCAAATTGGAATGAATGAAAAATTATGACACTATAAAAAAATGAAAAATAAAAAATAAAAAAGCTTCATCGCACGGACGAAGAGCATATGATGAGGCTAGTTACATATAACCGATTAAAATAATATAAACTACCCATCAAATAATAATATAAATATAAAGCTACTCATCTCTCCTCTCTGTCTCTCTCTTTCTCAACCACTCCCATCACCCAAACCTAACTCCTCCACCGCCCACCAGCTAAACCCAAACCAACCCAACCATTAAAACTACCAACAACAACCACAACACCACCCACCACTCACCACAAACAACAACCACACCACACCACCACCAACACGCCACAATCAACAAACACCACCAACCACAAACCCAAAACAACAAACCCATCCACCACTCCACCACTCACCACAAACAACAACTACACCACACACATATACAGTTAAAAAAAACTAAAACCCAATAAAATAAATGAATAGATAAGTGAAAAATCAACTGGTAGTCAAAAGCTGTGTTCTCTGTGAGTGTTTTCTTAGCTTAACACAGTCAATGATTGCCCACTCTCATTTCTTCATCACCGATCTTTGTATCTCACTCACAAATCCATGGTTGATTTGTGATTGCCTCCAAATCAGCCACTGACCATCACCGCGGCTGCCCAAGGCGAGCAAACCATGGCGGCCCATGGTGGGCAATAGCCCCACGACCACTCATACGATCTGAACCAACCCACAGCCACACGCGTGATCTAAAGCCACCCACGACAATCCATGGTGGTCTGAACCCACCCACGGCGAGCCACGACCACCATCGGCCCACGGCAATCTGAATCCCATGCCAATCTGAAGCCTACAAGCCGATCTTGAGAGAGAGGAGAAGCTTTCACTGTGAGAGGAAGAGAGGAGAGAGCGTGGGAGAAAGAGAGGTAAAGAGAAAAAGGAGGAGTCTAGGAGGAAGAGAGAGTGTGATTAAAAAATGAACTTTTTCTTTACAATCCCATGAATAGTGAGGTTGCATATATGCAACCTCATTTTAGCTGGGATGTAAAATTTTTTGGGTTTGCATACCTAGATGGAGCATAAATTTAAGAATTTAGTTGCTAAAATAGCAACTGGGGGGTTGTTACAACCCCCAATGCTAGTGCTCAGCAAAAATTGTGCAAAACCGAACCTACCATGACCATGCCTAACTTTCTGCAAATCCATCTACACTTACACGCATGACGCAATAGTGGGCATAGGAAAAGAATAACTATTACCGAGACAGTCTAGGTACCAAATTACCAAAAATACAATTTAATCCCTTCTTCGTTTGCATCATAAAACTCATTAGATATTTAAATAGTCTCACTACTAGCCAAAAATATCCACATAAAAAAACACTCTAATTCCATATAAAGCTTAGATTTGACAAAGAATGAAATTTCTTAGACTCTTCCTTCAAGTGTGCCATCAATTATTCTCTACTTGAATATTTTGGATAGTCTCCTCTCTCAAAACATCTGTCATTATATGCTGACTTAATTGACTTATTTATAGCTAGGATTTCAACCTTATTTTCTAAAATCTCCTTTAGTAATATTAATTATAAAATTGACCTTACAAAAAGATTTACTTAAATACACTTCTTGTTTTTTTTTTTTTTTTTTTTTTTCCGATTATTACAAATTTTAATGTCATTTTTACCTATATTAATTAGTATTTTTGAAATTAATTTTGTCTTCAACCTTTTATTTTGAACTTGTTTCTTAAACTAAAATCTTGACTTCTCCACTGTTTATTAGCAAATGTCTAGATATTTATGAATTCTATTACTAAATTATATCGTAAGGATTAAACTAACGTACAATACTTTATGAGCAATACTTTAGGATCCCAATTATATTCAAACACTAACGGGCTAACGGCATTGAATTTAGTGTGTGTATGAAAAAAATTATTTTTGTCAACTTATTTTTGGTATTATTCATTAGTCCCACTACACTTTTTGGTACTATTCATAAGTCACATAGTACTATTTTAGTTAACTTTTACCTATATCTACAATACTTTCAGCAAAAAGTTTTTAGTTTCAACAAAATAAGTGGATCTCAAATGGACACTTAATTGTCATATGAAATGAAAACATTAAGTCAATGTAGTGTGCATTTGGCATTAGCTTAAAAAGCCAATTTTTTTTACGGACAAAACTTAGGTACAGTACCTTAGGTGTTGTTTCTTAGGTTCCTCTCTTGAGATTCAGCCATATGGCTACTTAACTAAAAAATACACTTCCATCCCATGAGAAAAAATTCACATGACAGAATCTTATAAGGAGAACTTAACGAACAGCACCTAAGTACTGTAGCTAAGTATTAAAAGATACATGACTACTAAAATAATAGTAATAAATAATTTTATTTTACATTTAAAAAAAATGACACATCAGCATTTAAATGGAAAAGAAAATAATAATAAAAATCTCAAATTTAAATATATAAAAAAATGTATGAATATTTTCCAGCTTTTCTTGCACTTTTCTTGGCATCCAAACACAACAACCAAAAAGCACAAAAATTAAATTTACCAATCTCTAATTCCCATGGACACAAAAATCAACCCACCTATCCAAAGGCGACTCTAGGAAAACCGAACTATTAAAAACTTATGCAGAATTTAAACCAAAAAAAAAAAAATATATATATATATATATATTTATATGTTGGGCAAGATTAGCACACAATATACTTATATACTCCTCAAGGTAATCAAATATTGAAAAGAAAAAAAAATATTGAAACAAGTTTTTCTAATATGAGTATATACTATTCAATATTAAAGATTTAAGAGGTAATTACACTCCCCTTAAGGGAGGTCAATTATCTTATTTCATAATTAAAATTCAATGTTTTAAATTTTTAATTAAAGTTTAAAATATTAAGTGTAAATTGTGCTTCTTATATATTTTTCTTTTTTCAACGGGTTATGGAGAGATTTGCCGTTGAAAGTGTTTTGGTGCTTGATAAATTTGTATTTTTTAAAAAAATATATCAGTTTTTTTACTAATCATTGTTAAACTTTTGTAAAGAAAGTTTTATAAAAATTTAATATTTCATTATTGATATAAACAAAAGTGGGGGGAGAGTATTAATTTCTTCAAACTTCAAGGGAGAGGACTTTTAAGTTTGGGGTGAAGTGTCATTCTCCTAAACCTCTAGGGAGAAGAGTGTAATTACAATTTCTTTCAACTTAAATAGATATCTTGTGGCAGGTAGAATGGTTAGGTGCTTGGAGAACTTGAAGTCTGAACACCCACATTAGCCCAAAAAAAAAAATTGATATCCCTTGGCGGACAAATCACTCCCTAAATGGTTATTCCATCCATTTATAATAAATATCTATGTAAATTTTTCATATTGTTAATGCTTGGTTCCAGTCTAATTTGCTGTTTGGTTGATCAAGCTTGCAGAACTAATTGTTTTATCTTTGTTAGTCTGAGTAAATTTTCAATAAGTTTTTAATAGCTCTTGCTTTGGCCTGAACGTTAGCTTGAATATTTTAGGTTAATAAGAAAGAAAAGTAGTTTAAAAATCAATGATAGTGGCTTACTGAATAAGTAAATGCAACTTCTGTTCTCGCAGTTATCAACCGCAAATCCTAATTAAACATTTTTATGCATCCAATAACTGAGGGGTTAGTCTTACAAATTGAATATAGCTGTCTGTCTACTAATCATATATGCATATCCTCGGCTGGTCATGAAAGTAAGCACCAAGTAATTAATGCTATAAATAGTAATACCCCAAGTAATTCTCATATTTAGCATCAGTAAATAATGGCTAAGACTCTCTAAATTGTTGGCTCCGTCTTTATAATCATCCTCCTTTCATAGCTTTACTCTTTTCTCACGTGGTTCCCCCACAGGTCAGCTTCAAAACTTTTCATTCAGTGTATTTGGCATTTTTTTTTTCCCCAACTTATTCTTTAAAAGTCATTCTTTTTGTCTCACAATATAGCATATAAGCTAACGAAAAATATTAGATGCCAAATTCATATTCTTGTTGAGAATATATAAATAGTAGCGGTTTTTTTTTAATTTATTTAAGCGCATTGGTTACCTTATGGTTCAATCAATGTTAAAAGATAGTAATAGCTATTCAATTAATCTTTCAGTTCAAAGAATGGTTCAATCAATGCTACACCTTAATGGATAGTCGGTGCCTCAGTGGTCATTGGTTAAAAAAATATTTTAGAACCTTCTTATAAGAAAAAAAAAAAAAAAACTGATTTTTTTGACAATTTTTTATATTTTTCATGAAAGTAGTATTAAAACTTTCCTAAATTAGTCTATTAACAAATGTCCTAAGAACACTCGTTAACTAGACCCTTAAAAAAATGGTGCCTACACCATTTCTTGAGATATACCATTATAGCTTAGTTGTGTTTATCTTTATTAATTAAAATGCTGTCCTACGTTCAACTCTTTGATTCTTTAAGGAGGGGGAAAAGGTTCAACTCTTTAATAGTAATTCTAAATTCAATAATATATTATTTAAAAACCTTAGCCAATCAGTCCAAAACTAATTAATCGGATTACGCAGGTTGTGAGCTTGTTTAGGATCTAATAACTATAGTCTAGTAGAATTCCTTATTTCCAAATTTCTATAGACTTGGTGCACATTCTGACTTTCTTTCAATGATTCTTTATGTGATAGCACTAATGGAAGGCCAAGCCGAACTCTGTGAGCGCCCGAGCAGTAAACTTTGTCACCCCAACTTCAAATCAGAAAAATGTGACAAGTTTTGCAAGGAGAAGAAGAATGCAATTAGTGGACGATGTTCTTATGTTACTGACTTTGCTTATGCATGCATATGCTGGATCTCAGCTCAATCTTGTTACTTAAATAGTAAGAACTGAAAAATTCAATACAAGTTTGCATACGGACACAACCATTCTCACACCTAAGGCATAAAATAGTGAGTCACACAAGGCACACAAGGCATAAATTGTCAGCCACTCACAATCACACAAGTCAATAAATTGTGAAATTGAATGTGTGATTGGTTGTATTTCTAAAATTACTCAATTCTATATTGGTATATTACAATATAAGCTTTTTTTAATTTTATTTTATAATATTTTCTTGAACCCAAACCTCCGGCTAAATTACTGTATGACTCCACATGTTGGATTTGTTAAGGTGTACTAGATGTGAACCAAAAATATTGTCTACCAGAAGTGTTTAAGCCTTTAAAGTTCTTGTTATTGCCTCTTATTTATTAAATGTGTTTTATGCATGGATAAAAGAAGGGGGAAAAAATAAATAAAAAAACAAAACAAAAACACCCCTTGACTTGTGAATTAAAAATTATAAGACTTCCTGTTCTTCTAATTTGAAATTAATAACCCCGAAATGTTGAGAAATACCCAAATGGTTCCTTTTGTCCACTTAAAATAAAATTTACAAATTTTAGTTCGAACATTTTTTTAGAACTATATGATGCTGAGATCAATGGCTTAAACTTGGCTCAACCTGTCGTCCACAAAAAGCAGTAGATCACACATGCTTATATCTTATCCTCAGATCTCCACCGAGGAGCTGCGTAACATTGTTTTGAATTTGAGGAAAAAAAAGAAAGAAAAAAAAGACTTAATTTACATTGTACTAACAATGACTTATATCGTAAACTAAACATATGTGTACAACAAATGGGCACATTACAATGTAAGATTTATATCGTAAACTAAACAACAAATGCGTACAACAAAAGGGCACATTTCTCTTGCAAAAGGGCACACCAGATAAACCCTAATAGCAAAGTCATTCGTAAGATACACTTTACAATAATCTCATCTTGAATGAGGTAAAAACCCTGTTTCGCTAAAAAATCAACAGATTGAACTTCGTCTTAAAATTTCATTTGGGTATATGGCAAATCCAAGCAAGCCATTTTTCAACCTTTCAACTCTCATTTTTTCCTTTTTGGGGGGAGGGTTTTTGGTTCTTTATAGTGAGATTCAGGACTCAGATCATTCAACTACACATTGATGAGACCGAAATGTACCATTTGATAGCAATTCAACAATTCGTTTTTCAAGTCTTCTTGCTCCCAGACTAGGCCTCAAAACATTGGAATCTCCCCAAACTGAACACGTGTGATTTCCAGACTCACCTAAGCACCAGCCACCAGGCACCACATTCCCAGGACTGCGCACCAAAATCTCACGGTCAATGTGATCGAGCACTGGATCATCTGACTTGAATCGTGTGGCAAAGGCTGCTCCGCTCTGAATCATTACCTCAAAATCATAAGAACTGAGCAGGCGAGGCTCGTCATAGGAGGACTTGTCAAATGTGGCATATAATAAATTGTTGTTTATGACTGTTCTGTTGAACTTATGGGAATTACAAAGAATGGTAGGGAAGTAATTGGAAAGGGATGATGGAGTGTTTGCAAAATACATCAGTAGAGTCCTTGGGAGGTTGTCCGTACCAAGGATGCAGAAGTCAATAAAGTTACGACTTAAAACGGAGAAGGATGAACCTGCAAAAAAATAATCCAAACTCTGATGAGTCAGTTAAAAATTTATTCAACTTTTCCTTTGGGAAAAAATAAAGTTGTGCTCCTAAAAACTGTCACTAGCATGCGGTGCCTACTGTCACGAGGGAGTGGATTAAAAGTGTCAAGGTAGCGACAATTTTACTTTTTTTGTGGTAAAATACTATTTTGATTCCTAAACTTTACCAAGAGTTTGTTTTGCATCCCTAAACTTTAAAAAGTTTTTTTTTTCATCCCTAAACTATTAAAAATTTTCTTTTTTCCTTCCCTATTTTTTGCCTCTAAACTATTAAAAAAACTCTTTACTTACAGGATGGAAAACACATTTTGAGAAAAATCTAGGAACCAAAATAGTATATTACCCTTTTTTTCTTTTACCCAATGGATCCCTGGTATTAACACAAGACTGCAGCAATTGCATGCGTTTGGATTAGCTTTTTTCGTTTAGCTTATTTACTTATCTACACCATTGTAGAAACTTATTTTTTTTATATACAACTTTCCTTTTACCCACTTTCAACAAATCAACAAAAGCTAATCCAAAAACACTTATATCAAGTGTCAGCTTATCCATATAGGCAAAGGTCATTAGAATCTGACTTACATACCCAAGTGTGAGACTGGAAAATTCCAAATAAAATGAAAAAGAATTCATATAGACAGAATTATTATTTGAATGGTGCAATACAACACAATTACATTTAACTAGCAATTTAGATAACATATGATCAATACAGTGTAGTTGCACCATAAACATCCAAACAACAGTCTAATGGTCTAGGCAATAACATGTTATTCACTCGCAGAACTTCAAATGGTACCAATATGATTCACAATTGCAAATCATAGTTACAAATTAATGACATATAAGTAAAGAATGGTCTTGATATTGCTAGAGCTATTTGGTTACTTCCGTTGTCATTTTTGGCATTGCAGATCAGAAATCTCTACACTATTGGAAGCAAATAAAGTTAACGAACAGCCCTGGCAATAATCATTTCCATAATGAGGAATTTTAGTCATTCCCTAGAAGCTCCATGGTTGGAGGCATGTCTAAATGGATATTTCATATACACAGCCGTGTTGCTCATAAGCAAAACTCCTCAATACAATACAAATCCAATATATATTGATTCTGAAATACTAGATAGTGAAATCCTCAGCTAACAGTTTTAAACTGGATGTTTTGAGTGGGATTAATTAAGGTACAGTTTGAGACCACCAGTATGCATCCCAATGGCATCATGTAACCATGATATTCATCAATCCCAACTCTGACAAAAGCATATTCAACTCTTACACTTCAAATCATAATAAATTTTAAAAGATTTCACCTATATGTTCATATTAAAATTTTTTCCTTTTCAAATCACTATGGATTCAACATATTTATTTGACTTCGAAATAGATGGTTTGAATTTCTGTAAGTTAGTATTCTATTGAAGTTCTCTACACCTCTTGGCTCTGTCTGTGCGCGCAACAAGGATGTAAAATTTACAAAGAAACAAGAACTCTGAAAAAAAGACCCATTAATATCCCCAATTCTCTTAAGCCAATCATAAGGAGATCTAATAAAAAAGGACTTCTGCTGAAGCAAAAGGGATTCCATCCCTTCAAAAGACCTAAAATTACATTTCCTTCCAACTGCACCACATAAGACAAAGAGGGATAGCATTCCAAATGTCCGCACTTTGATAGCCCTCAAAACCATCCCTCCAACAGGTTACGATGTCTGTCATCAAGGCATGCCCCACAAAAATTCAAATAACAAGTAAAACATAGACCAAAGATCCTATGCAAGATCACAATGAAGGAGAAGATAGTTGTCTTCCTCCTTTTTTTTGCATGTACGACACGAATCAACAATGATGATCTTTTGCTTTCAAAAGTTGTCCATAGTGAGGATTTTACCATGAGAAAATTAAACAACCTTTCTAGGCACTTTCGTATTCAAATTTCTCTCAAAGGAAAATCCCCCTATTATCTCCATGTAAAGCCCCACAGAAACTATCTCAAAATAAATAAATAAAAGAAAGTAAAGCCCCATAGAAAGATTTTGCATCAAATCTGTGTTTCTTAGATAATACCCAATACATCTTATCCATGTCACTCCCTAAAATATGAGCTGAATAAAGAGTTTCAAAGAACCTTTCACTAGTTTCAAGATCCCAATCATTAAAGGAGCAAATGTAGGACAACAATAGACTGTATTGTTGAGCCTATGCATACATTGAGCAATAGTGGTTTGTTTATCAATCACTAAATCATGCAGAACAGGGAAGACACACTTTTAAGAAGCATATTGCCATGCCACACAACATGCCAAAGCTGAATAGAACTACCATCCCTGACAATGAATTTCACATAATTAGAAAATTTACTTCATTCTTTTCTAATATAATTTCATACACTCACCCCATAAGCACCCTTATACTTAGCTAAGCACCATTGGCCTAACTTTTCTCCATATGTAGCCCACAACCGTCTTGCAAAAAGAATCCCTCCATGTGGCAAAATGCCAAAAATATTTCCCAAAAGGTGCTTGGTTAAAGATTCCAAGCCTTTGAATACCCAATCTACCACCTAATGATCTGGGAGCAATCTGTGTTCCAATTCACTGAGTGAAATTTCTTTTCTTCTCCTAAAATACAAAAAGGTTGCACTCATTACATAAGGCTCACACTTCTGCGGGTTTAGAATAGGTGGTCAGTAGGCAACTTCTCTTATCCTAAACCTACACAAAAACACACCCAAAAATGAAAAAAAATAAATAAAAAATTGCAACTTTTCAAGTTTATTAGCCACTCCCATGTGCATGGGGAGATGAGATGTACATGAAGTAGGTATAGACACTTAAGAGAGCTTTCAATCAAAGTGACTCTACCACCCTTTGACAGATAATTTCTTCCAACCAACTAATCTTCTCTCCATCCATTCCACAATAACATCCCAAGTTGAACTTGCCTTAAAAGGAGATCCAAAGGGCAAACCTAAATAAGGATAGGAAGAGCTCCCACATGACAACCTAATAATATAGCTATGTTGTCCACATTAGGAACAAAACCCCACTAGGACAATCTAACTCTTACCAAAATTATTTTTGAGGTCAAGCGCTGCCTCCAAATAAAGCAATACACAATGGATGTGGAGAAGCTCATCTATACTCTAGATTTGATCCACAAAATATGAGAGTGTCATCTGCGAATAATAAATAGGAAATTAGCAAACTCCATTGGAGCCAATAATAAAATTAGACACAAAGCCACCTTCCACCACTCTGTTGATCATACAACTGAGAGCCTCCATCACAGAAATAAAAAGAAGAGGAAAAAGAGGATCCCCTTGCCAGAGACCCTATGAACTACCAAAGAAACCTAAGGGACTCCCATTTAAGGATAGAGAATATAACTGCAGAGTGCAAAATTCAATCCACTTCCATTTCATCCAAAAAACCCAATGCTCAATCAAATGAGTAACGCAGCTCTGATTTATGATCATACACCCACGACCAACTTCAATAAGCAAGAACTTTACCAATACTCTTGTAAGCACTACCAATCAAAATGATAGGCTTGTAATCCTTAATATTAGATGCACCTAGTTTCTTTGGGATTGAAGTGCTAAAGGAAGCATTCATGCTCTTATTAACAAAACTGTCATTATAGAAAGAATACATTACTCTCATAAAATCATCTTTTGCCACACCCAGCAACAATGAAGGAAGCTCATGGTAAAGCCATCCAGATCTGATTTTTTTTTTTTTTTTTTTTTTATCACCATTCATCTCTTTAATGGATCCATATACTTCACACTCTTTAAAAGATCTTTCTAACCAACACTATGATCAACATTAAGAGTAAGAAGTTCAAGCACTCAACCCCCAGTCGAAAGTATACTGATTCATCAATTTTTTTTTGTGAAACTACATGATGCCTTCCTTCACCTCTTGATCCTCCAAAAATCAACCCCATTGATGTTGACATTGCCAATGAAATTAGACAGCATTTGAGAATTTACAAGCCCATGTAGAATCTCATATTGTTATCTCCTTCCTTCAACCATAAAGCTCTACAATTGGACTATTCAAAAAACTCGGCTCCTCAAATTGACCAACTAAGGCTGCGTTTGGTTCGATGTAAATCGAATTCCGAGTACAAAATGAATGCAGGGAAAAATAAATTCCTATAAGGAAATTAAAATCCGGGCATTTGGGTGTGTAATGGAAAATAGTCCAGAAAACGATTTTCAGTGTTTGGTAACATTTTGAAAATGCTATTTTCCTACAAAATTTTCACATTTTCTCAGCTTCCAAACAAATTTTATATCAGAAATTAATATCAGAAAATCCACCAGTACCCACACACCAGCACCCACAGAAAATCCACCACTATCCACGCAAAATCCACCACCACACACCACAAAACACCACCACCCACACCACCACAACAACAACAAAAAAATCAGAGATCAAAGAGAGAAAGCAGATCAGCAAGTGGCGGACGACGAGATCGAGCGGAGATCGAGGCGATCTAGAGGGTGGCGGCGACGATCTGACCCAGAGGAGGACAAGGCGATTTAGAGGGCAGCAGCGACAATCAGACCCGATTCAAAAATCAAATGAATTCCTGTAAGGAAATTAAAATCCGGGCATTTGGGTGTGCAATGGAAAATAGTCCAAAAAACGATTTCTAGTGTTTGGTAACATTCTGAAAATGCTATTTTCCTACAAATTTTTCACATTTTCTCAACCATTTTCTCAGCTTCCAAACAAATTTTATATCAGAAAATCCACCACCACTCACAGAAAATCCACCACTATACACACAAAACCCACCACCACACAACACAAAAACCACCAAAACACCACCACAACAACAACAAAAAAATCAGAGATCAAAGAGAAAAAGCAGATCGGCGAGTGGTGGATGACGAGATTGAGGCGATCTAGAGGGCGGCGGCGATGATCAAACCCAGTTCAAAAATCAAAACTGAGAGAGGGACATGGGCGACGAGTCCGGTCAAGCAGCAGCAGGCTTCATGCGGCGCGATCTCGGCGGCACGATCTCGCCGATGCCTCTAGGGTTGGGGCGCAATCTAGCTCACTCTCTCTACTCTCTCTTCTTGCTCTTTCTCTCTCTCTCTTTGGGTGTCTGTGAGTCCGGAAATGATTTGAAGGTAAAACAAAAACGTAAATCATTTTCCGGGTCAAAGGCCTTATTTTACGGTCAAAGTTATTCATTTTCTGGAAAACTTTATTTTACATGTGCACCCAAACATGCTGCTAGGTGTAAAATATTTTCCGGAAATCATTTACACCCAAAACAAACGCAGCCTAAAATTCGTCGCAATTTTCGGTTTTGACCAGTTTTTTTCCCAACACAGTTGATTTCAATTTTGATTTTTAATATTTTCCAGTTTCGACAATCCAATTGAAGTTGTCGCTCAGACCTCTCTATGCCATCGCTCAACCCCTCCCCCCACTGCTGTCAGCCAACCTCAGCCCCTACCCATAAAAAATATTTCACTCTCTAGGTCCAATTCTTCTAAAGCACTCTCTCTCTCTCTCAAGCTCTTCAGAATCAGCCCCACTGATGAAGGTCCACAGGTTTTATTGTCAGTTGGTCCATGCAGGGACATACCTAGCTCGATGGTTGAAGATCTTTCTAGGATAACTATAGAAATTGATCTAGATATTATTTTTGCGTTCAGCCGTATTTATCATTCAATAGTTTTCGAATACTCCACACTAATTCAACGTCGTATATGTAACTCAAACAAAGTATTGGCATTAGACAATCAGCAAAGTGCACAACATAACACACTTACTAAACAATCATTAAAACTGAATAAACCGGAAAGCAGTCAAACACCTATGGAGCATAAATATTAAATGCCAAACCTGTAAACAACCGGAAGGCATTAGGCAACTCCCTCTTCTGTGTAGCATAAAACATCCCAGTTTTCTCCATAAGATAAAGCCCCGGATCAACAATTATCGGCCTCAACTTCCTAGACCTATAGACCACCAAAAACACAAATACAATTCATAGGTGTTTGAATCTACAATTTGGGCAGTTGAATTTGAAAGAACACAAATCCAAGAAGTAACTAAAACCCATACTCTTTCCAGCCGATGTAACTTGAATGATTCACAAAGTTGAGACTTTTGGGTAGAAATGACAAAATGTGAAGAAGATCTGCAAGCCCAAAGAAAACCCACATAAGAAAATGAACCAAAAAAACTCAGAAAATCGAAAAAAGCTTAACCACACAGTACCACAAAGAACCCACATAAGAAAATGAATCAACAACACACAGAAAATTGAAAAAAGTACAACCCCACGCAGTATCATAAAAAAAAAACCCACATAAGAAAATGAATCAACCACACACAGTACCATCTTGGGTGACAAGTGGGTAATCAGCGGCATTGAGAGTAACAAACCAATCCCAATTCTGCGAAAGCCGGAGCAGTATAGAGGCGCCACGGAGCGTGAAGGAGATACCAGAGGAGCCCTTTGGGTAAGCGAAATCGGCCTTGCCGACGACATTGACGTTCTGGGCAGCTTTGAAAATGGGGATAGATTGGACTGAAAGAGCGAGACCATCACGCTCAGATTGTGGAGCAGTGCGGTCAAGGTGTAGGAGGTACTGGTTTTTGGGGTGGTAGGTGGCTAAGAGCAGACGGAGGATCCGACCCGAGTCGCCGGCGGATCCGGATATGAGGTAGGCGATGGAGGGAGGGGAAGGGTCGGAGGAGGTTTGGCGGGTCGGGAAGAGATATGGATCGGGTCGGATTTGGGAGGCGGAGGCGGAGGTGGAGGTGGAAGAGGAAGAGAGGAAGAAGAGGAGAGAGAAGAGAGAAGCGGCTAAGATGATGTAGAGTGTGGTTTTGTGATCTTTGGGATTGGGAATTGGAATGGTGGTGAAGAAGGGGTGTTGTGTTGGTGGTGAAGGTGAGGGTGAGGGTGATGGGGATGGTGAAGGTGATGATTGGTTTTGCATTGTTTCTCTGTTTTTTTTGAATTTCTGGATTGGGTTTTGGGGAATTTGTCGTTAGATCATAGATGCGTTTGCCAGTTCTATTTTTGAGAAGAAAATGAAATAAATTCCTTTGCCAGTTTGATTGTGTGTAGTAGAGCTCACTCTCATTTTGATTTTACTGTATTTGATTCTCCTCACCAACAAATTGTGTTGCTTTTGTTTTTTCTTCTCAATATTTTCTTTTTCGGGTACAAACAAATCCGATAAAGTAGTACAAGCCTACAAGGTAAGATACCAAAACTCATCATTGGGCCAAATGCACACGAGATGGAAAAACTTCTGGTTATTTAAAAAAGAGAAGTCTTATCCGCAAAATTTTCAAAACTCCCAACAAATTATAAACGGTAAATTTCATTTTTAAAATTATTTTTTTACCTAGCAGTAACAACTAATAATAACATTTCATTTAAGATTTATTATGAAAGTGTTATGAAAATATTGTGGATAAAAAATGGCTAAATTATTGGTTGTTACTAGTGCTTGTTGAGTTAGAAAGTTAATATGTAAGTGCTTGTTGAGTTAGAAGGTTACAGAACTTCTCAAATTTCATAGGAGTAACTCACAAGGTTTCCAAGAACTTCTGAAACATATTTAGAGTTTTCCTTTTATACCTAGTAGTGTTGGACTCAAACCCTAAACGTTTTCGCGGATTTTGGGTCTGATTAAAATTTTGCAGAATTCAATTCTCGATTGGTCAAGCCTATCTCTCAATCAGTCGAGCCTTGCAGATTCTGAATTTTTCTTTCTGCAGCTTGACTGTTCTTAAATCTTGACTTGAACCAGCATGAGCAATGTCTAACATTGTTCCAAGATTTAGAAATCTTAAACTAGACACATTTTAGTTCTCAATTTGCCAACTTACATAAATTTAGAAGCTAAACATTTATTCCTAAATATTTAGAACCTAACAGAGTGGGTTAGAGACACTGGCAACACTTAAGCTCCAAGTGACCGGGGTTCTCGCTAGATCCTTTCCATGAGCCTTACGCTGGTTATGATCACGTGCTGCCAGGCTCATGGTTCTAACAATTTCATGTGCTGCCAACAATTGAAGCCCCAATCATCATGTCATGGCTAGCAAGAACGAATCATTTTGTACATTAGAAATCATGGTTATGGACTAGAATCCATTAGATCTTCACGGAGTTGCCACATATGAAATTGAGCACAATTTTGCATAGAAATTTTCCATTTGTTTCTCAAGAAAATATCATTTGATTGAATAGTTAACCCAACTACAATAGCAATTCCCCTGCTTGTGTTGTATCAAATTCAAATAAAAGGAAGAAATTATTGTTCTATCATGATAACCACTATGTAGCATCTACATCAGGAATCTTGAAATTTTGATCAAGTCATGAAAGAATGATTTTCATTTGTTGAAAAACAATTTCGAAATGATCATTAATGCATGGAACTAAAATTAGTTGATTTTGATTAGTCTAAGAGGAATAATGAAAGTTGTTGGGAACATTTTTGCAACAAGGGTCGAAATGCTAAAACAAGCCCAAAATTCCAATATTTGACTAATAAAGGCAAATGATGCATTACAAGAATGAAATCAAAGTGCAAAACAACAAAGAGATGGAAAATATACATATTACATTAAGTTTGGAACTGTTTTGCACATATAGCAGTAAGAGGAATTTGAGATAGGTGGTGAGAGAGAGAGAGAGAGAGAGAGAGAGAGAAGACTCCTTTGTACCCCTATTTTCACCCTTAGGCTTAGAATCATGTAACTCCTTGATGACATAATGGACTTTAGATATGAAGTTATGGTTTCAAAGGCAAAACGTGAATAGCTTTGTTTGATATGAATGAGGAGCTTTTATATTGAGCCTTGGGTGTGCTAAATGACTGGTTTTTGGTTAAAGGCTAAAACTTTGGACCACCAAGAGGTTGAATAAGGGTAATTTCTCAGTTGACCTTTGCTTGGGTAGGGCCATAACTTGCTTTAAGCACAATTGGGGAAATTATTTGACTAATTCTAGTTAGGTGTTCTTCCCCAATCATTTTAGCTCATTGGAAAGCTATTCTTAGTGGTGTCAAATCACCAAGGTCAGCCCAAGGGTGTCAACCAAGCTCTAGGGGCTAAAATGGGTTGCTCATAATGGGTGAAAATTTCGGGTACTAGACTCTTTCCATGAGCCTTAAGCATTGCTAGCGTCCCCAGCCCACTCAGCAGTACACATAACTTGAGCTAAAGCAAAAGACCTAAAAAAGAGTATATACATACATTCCAAACTACACTCCCCTAAAATTCCCCTTATATTACATGAACTTGGGACATGTTTTAAAGAATAAAATAAATTATAATGAATAAATTGGGCCTATAAAGAAGTTGGGTTTGACGGAATCAAGCTTGTAGAAAATTTGCCATGAAAACAACCATCAACAAAAGTCAATTCAAAATTTAAAATATTAATTCTATTATTCCTCGATTAATAAGCTGGACCTCTAGGAACTTGAGACTTGGGCAGTCATTGTCTGGGCTATATGGAATGTCTGAAACAAATTATACTTTGACAAAATTCAAGTACACCCGAAGGCAATCTTGGATGGAGCTTCTATGCTATTGGCAGACTACCAACAACCCACAGATTATCATTTTTTGTCCTCTATTTGTCTTGCTTTTCATAGGATTTTTTTTTCTTCAAAATAACACATATTTTCAAACAATTTCGTTAGTTAGCAAGGTTTTCAAACTATTTAGGAAACTAGCATCTTGAGTCTATTAGACTCGAGTTCACTATAGTAACTCGAGTCTCTAATACTCGAGTTTGGATTAAATTCCACGTGGAACTTGAGTTTAAGAGACTCGAGTTCCAGTTCTTGCAAAAACTATGTTCCCGTTCTTCCTTCTTTTTTCTTTCTCTAAACCAAATCAAGGATTTAGAAAATACCCAAACCCAAAGGCTCGGCCATGGAAGTTCAAAGAGCAGAGGTTGAGATCGGACCACCACTAATGGTGGCGATGATTGTCAAAGGAAGAGCCAAGGAGGCTCGGCCATAGAAGTTCAGAGAGCTGAGGGAATGGAAGTTCAGTTCGAGCCAATTTCCCTTACTTGGAGCCTTTGCCACTGTTACCTACAGCCTTTGCCGCTTGGAGCCTTCGCCGCAGTCCGAACCAAGGGATTTGGGTTAGGGAGATATGGGTTCATGGGGGTTGCAGATCTGGTTTTGTTGTTGCTTTGTTGTTTCTAGGTTGGTTGTTGCTTCGTTGTTTTTCTTGCATCGCTGTTTTTGTTTTTTTGGGTTGCTGGTTTGCTTCGTTCTTTAGTTTTCTGGTTTGCTTCTTGCTTCGTTCTTTAGGGAAATTTAGGTTGTTAGAAAACTCGCATCTTTAAGATTCAAGTTCCACGTGGAACTCGAGTTTGAGAGACTCGAGTTGCTATAGTGAACTCGAGTCTAAAAAACTCGATATACTAATTTCCTAAATAGTTTGGAAACCTTGCTAACTAATGAAATTGTTTGAAAATGGGTGTTATTTTAAAAAAAAAAAAAATCCCTTTTCATAAACTCTGTTTTTATTTTTTAGTTTTATTTATTTATTTTAGGAATAAGCTCTATTGTCAATTAGTTATGTGTTGGTCTTCTTGTCTAGACTCTTGACGTGCCTAAGTTTAAACTCAAGACTTCATGTTGTATACTTTTTTCAATTCTTTAATAAAAGATTCTATTTTTTCTCTAAAAAAAAAAATTCTTATAAGATAAATATGGAATTTCTAATTATTAAATTTATTTATCTTTAAAAGATAAATAATTATAAAGATTCAATTGAGATTTTAATCATTCTTGTATGGGCCAGGGCCCCAGGCCCATTGGGCCTTGGGACCTGGCCAGGTGGCCCAATACGTCACCCTGCCCTCATTGGACTTGCGACCTCAACCCGGAAACCTCGCTTCTCTCTCAATTTGACAAGCAAGATGAAAAATCGCAACGCGAATGTGATAGTTCTGTCCTTCATCAAAAGATTTTCAAAGATATCCTAGATACGACAGGACTGTTCATGACTCTGCATAGATTTGGTTGCTTCTATATATAATCTTTTTCAATCTAGGGTGTGTTATGTTCCCAAAGAAGTTTGACACCCTAGAAAATCTCAACAAAAGTAATACTAAATACTAATGCCCCAAATTAAATAGTTCCTTGTTAAGCTCATATCAATTTTATAACCAATAAGTCAAATTAATAAAATTATTATTTTTTCATTAATAACAATATGTCACTTTAAAAATAATAATAATAATAATATAGACATAACGTTTCTGTACACAAATTTTGTATTCAAATAATAGGAGCTTGCATTATCATTTAAAAAAATAAATAAATAGAAGAAATGGAAAGAGGACAAAAAAATAAAGTTAGGGTCTATTTGGGATCTACTTATTTTGCTGAAACTGAAAAGTTTTTGCTGAAAGTACTGTAGATAAAGATAAAAGTTAGCTGAAATAGGATAATAAGACCCATGAATAGTACTAAAAAGTGTAGTGAGACTCATGAATAGTAGCAAAAATAAGATAAGTAGTAAAATAAATTTAAAAAAAAAAAAGTGTTGCCAAATGCACACTTAGTGACTTTAGATAAAGTTTTTTATTATTTTTTTATTTTTTTATTTTTAATTTTATAAACAAACTTAGGTAAAACTAATTGGTTATTACTTGGAGCCATTTAATACAACAATTTTTAGCATTTAAATAAAACATTTGTATAGATGAATTTTTTCAAAAAATACAAATAATGTTACTAATTTTTTTTTTTCGTGAAACCTAACCGTCTAACACACGCCAAACACTTACATCCAGCTTTTCCCTACTCCCAATAAAACATTATTATTTTAATGTAATTTTGTACCACATTGACAAGACCCATTCAATAAAACCAATTTGAAAATAAATTGTGCTGCATTATATCATTTCAATTAAAGAATGGAGGCAGGTATGTCAAATCTTTCGCGGCCGTGTAAATGGGAGTGGGACAATACTGAAAAAGTGAGACAGGTATCGAAGCTAGATACCATGACTGACGTGACCAGCAAAATGTAACTAAAACAAACTTAATTTTTAGTTAGTTTAGCTCCTTCTCAAAAAAAAAAAAAAAAAGTTCGTTTAGCCATTCAAAGCAATTCGAGGATGTCCAGTTCGCTATGGGCAAGGTACAAGGGCCATGTAAAAAAAAAAAAAAAAACAAGAAGTTTAGCCGTTCACTAAAATAGCCCTCTTTAATTCGAAAATGAAGAAAAACAACACCACTTTACAGATGCTTGACACTGTTAGGAGCATAGAAACTAGCAAATATTGTCTACTTTTACTTAAATACCCTTTCAACCATTTTTGCCATTTTCTTTTTATCTCTACCTCGTCCTATAGCTTCATTCATCCTTATTTTTATTGATTTTTTTCCCCTCTCCCATGCAGCAACAACATTTGGGTGAAACTTAGTTTAAAAAAAAATATTTTTAATAAATTTAATTCAATTTAAATTGTTTGACTATTATTATTATTATTATTATTATCTATATATTTTATATATAAAATTGAAGTCTCTGACTTTTAGTTGACATCTCTCTAATTTTACACATTAATGATTTATTTTCTAATTTTTAAATCTGATTTATTTTTTTCTATTAAATATATGCTCTCCTCTCTCTCAAACCCGATACTCTCCTCCCAATAAAACTTCTTTTCAATTTTTTTTTAGCCAACCTCTAGCCTGTCTCTCAATTTGACAAGCCAGATGAAAAATTGCAACGCAAATGTGATTGTTCTGTCCTTCATCAAAAGATTTTCTGAGATATCCTAGATACAACCAGACGGTTCATGACTCTGCATAGATTTGGTTGCTTCTATATATAATCTTTTTCAGTCCAGGGTGTGTTAAGTTCTAGAAGAAGTTTGACACCCTAGAAAATCTCAACAAAAGTAATACTAAATACTAATGCCCCAAATTCAACAGTTCCTTTTTAAGCTCATATCAATTTCATAACCAGTAAGTCAAATTAATAAAATTATTATTAATAACAATAGTAAAATTATTATTTTTTCATTAATAACAATAATTCACTTAAAAAAAATTTATAATATAGACATAACGTTTCTCTTCACAAATTTTGTATTCAAATAAAAAGAGCTTGCATTATCCTTTAAAAAAAAAAAAATAGAAGAAATGGAAAAAGGACAAAAAAATAAAGTTAGGGTCTATTTGGAATCTGCTTATTTTGCTGAAACTGAAAACTTTTGGCTGAAAGTACTATAGATAAAGATAAAAGTTAGCTGAAATAATATAGTAGGACTCATGAATAGTACTAAAAAGTGTAGTGAGACTCATGAATAGTAGCAAAAATAAACTAAGTAGTAAAATAAATTAAAAAAATAAGTGTTGCCAAACGCATACTTAGTGACTTTAGATAAAGTTTTTTTTTTTTTTTTTTCTAAGTTTAGAAACAAACTTTAGATAAAACTAATTGGTTATTACTTGGAGCCGTTTAATACAACAATTTTTTGTATTTAAATAAAACATTAGTATAGATGGATGTTTTCAAAAAATACAAATAATGTTACTAAATTTTTTTTTTTCTTTCCGTGAAAGCTAACCGTCTAACACACGCCAAACACTTACGTCCAATTTTTCCCTACCCCCAATAAAACATTAGTATTTTAATGTAATTTTATACCACATTGACAAGACCCATTCAATAAAACCAATTTGAAAATAAATTGTGCTACATTCTATCATTTCAATTAAAGAATGGAGGCATGTATGTCAAATCTTCTGCGGCCAAGTAAATGGGAGTGGGACAATACTAAAAAAGTGAGACGGGTATCGAAGCCAGATACCATGACTGACGTGACCTGCAAAATGTAACTCAAACCAAACATAGTTTAGTTAGTTTAGCACCTTCTAAAAAAAAAAAATTTGTTCGTTTCACCGTTCAAAGCGATTCAAGGATGTCCAGTTGGCTATGGGCAAAGTACATGGGCCATGTAAAAAAAAAACAAGAAGTTTAGCCGTTCACTGAAATAGCCCTCTTTAATTTGAAAATGAAGAAAAACAACACCACTTTACTGATGCTTGTCACTGTCAGGAGCATAGAAAACAGCAAATATTGTCTACTTTTACTTAATTACCCTTTCAACCATTTTTACCATTTTCTTTTTATCTCTATCTCATCCTATAGCTTCTTCATACATCCTTTATTGATTTTTTTCCCCTCTCCCATGTGGCAAAAACATCTGGGTGAAACGTAGTTTAAAAAAAAAAATTTAATGAATTTAATTCAATTTAAATTGTTTTACTATTATCTATATATTTTATATATAAAATTTAAGTCTCTGATTTTTAATTGACATCTATCTAATTTTAAACATTAATAATTTTTTTTATAATATTTAAATCTGATTTATCTTTTTCTATCAAATATGTGCTCTCCTCTCTCCCGAACCCAATACTCTCCTCCCAATAAAACTTCTTTCTTATTTTTTTTTTTTAGTCAACCTCTCACCTGTCTCTAAATTTGACAAGCAAGATGAAAAATTGCAACGCAAATGTGATTGTTCTGTCCCTCATCAAAAGATTTTCTGAGATATCCTAAATATGACCGGACTGTTCATGACTGGTCGCTTCTATATATAATCTTTTTCGGTCTAGGGTGTGTTATGTTCCTAAAGAAGTTTGACACCCTAGAAAATCTCAACGAATACTAATGCCCCAAATTCAACAGTTTCTTGTTAAGCTCATATCAATTTAATAACCAATAAGTCAAATTAATAAAATTATTATTAATAACAATAGTAAAATTATAATTTTTTCATTAACAACAATATGTCACTTTAATAATAATAATAATAATATAGACATAACGTTTCTCTACACAAATTTTGTATTCAAATAATAGAAGAAGCCAAAGGCCTTGTAGCTGAATTGGTACATCCCCATGTACAAAGTGCTTGGGGGTCTAGGGGGGAAAGCGTTCGAGCTGCGGGGTTAGCAGCATATTGTAATTATTTCTCAAAAAAAAATAATCATAATAATAATAGAAGCTTGCATTATCCTTTTAAAAAATAAATAAATAGAAGAAATGGAAAGAGGACAAAAAAATAAAGTTAGGGTCTATTTGGGATCTGTTTATTCTGCTAAAACTGAAAAGTATTTGCAGAAAGTACTGTAGATAAAGATAAAAGTTAGCTAAAATAGGATAGTAGGACCCATAAATAGTACTAAAAAGTGTAAAGAGACTCATGAATATTATCAAAAATAAGTTAAGTAGTAAAATAAATTAAAAAAATAAGTGTTGCCAAATGCACACTTAGTGACTTTAGATAAAGTTTTTTTTCCCAATTTTAGAAACAGACTTTAGATAAAACTACTTGGTTATTACTTGGAGCTATTTAATACAACAATTTTTAGTATTTAAATAAAACATTAGTATAGATGAATTTTTTCAAAAACTACAAATAATGTTACTAATTTTTTTTTTCTTTCCGTGAAAGCTAACCGTCTGACACACGCCAAACACTTACGTCCAACTTTTGCCAACTCCCAATAAAACATTAGTATTTTAATGTAATTTTATACCACGTTGACAAGACCCATTCAATAAAACCAATTTGAAAGTAAATTGTGCTGCATTCTATCATTTCAATTAAAGAATGGAGGCAGGTATGTCAAATCTTCTGCGACGAAATATATGGGAGTGGCATAATACTGAAAAAGTGAAATAGGTATCGAAGCCAAATACCATGATTGACATGACCAACAAAATGTAACTTAAACCAAACTTAGTTTAGTTAGTTTAGCTCCTTCTCAAAAAAAAAAAAAAAAGTTTAGTTCGTTTAGCCGTTCAAAGCGGTTCGAGGATGTCCAATTGGCTGTGGGCAAGGTACATGGCCCGTGTAAAAAAAAACAAGAAGTTTAGCTGTTCACTAAAATAGCCCTCTTTAATTCAAAAATGAAGAAAAACAACACCACTTGACTGATGCTTGTCACTGTCAGGAGCATAGAAAACAGCAAATATTGTCTACTTTTACTTAAATACCCTTTCAACCATTTTTACCATTTTCTTTTTATCTCTACCTCATCCTATAGCTTCTTCATACATCCTTTATTGATTTTTTTCCCCTCTCCCATGCGGCAAAAACATCTGGGTGAAACGTAGTTTAAAATTTTTTTTAATGAATTTAATTCAATTTAAATTGTTTTACTATTATTATTATTATTATTATTATTATTATTATTATCTATATATTTTATATATAAAACTGAAGTCTCTGACATTTAGTTGACATCTCTCTAACTTTACACATTAATAATTTTTTTTATAATTTTTAAATCTGATTTATTTTTTTTCTGTTAAATATATGCTCTCCCAATAAAACTTCTTTCTTATTTTTTTTTTTAGTCAATCTCTCGCCTATCTCTCAATATGGCGAGCCAGATGAAAAATTGCAACGCGAATGTGATTGTTTTGTCCTTCATCAAAAGATTTTCTGAGATATCCTAGATACAACTGGACTGTTCATGACTTCACATAGATTTGGTTACTTCTATATATAATCTTTTTCAGTCCAGGGTGTGTTAAGTTCCGAACGAAGTTTGACACCCTAGAAAATCTGAACAACAGTAATACTAAATACTAATGCCCCAAATTCAACAGTTCCTTGTTAAGCTCATATCAATTTTATTACTAATAAGTGAAATTAAAAAAATCATTATTAATAAGAATAGTAATTTTATTATTTTTTCATTAATAACAATATATCACTTAAAAAAAAAAAATATAGACATAACTTTTCTCTACAAAAATTTTGAATTCAAATAATAGGAGCTTGCATTATTCTTTAAAAAAATAAGTAAATAGAAGAAATGGAAAGAGGGCAAAAAAATAAACTTAGGGTCTATTTGGGATCTGCTGATTTTGCTGAAACTGAAAACTTTTTAATGAAAGTACAGTAGATAAAGATAAAAGTTAGTTGAAATAGTATAGTAAGACCCATGAATAGTACTAAAAAGTGTAGTGAGACTCATGAATAGTAGCAAAAATAAGCTAAGCAGTAAAATAAATTAAAAAAATAAGTGTTGCCAAACGCACACTTAGTGACTTTAGATAAAGTTTTTTTTTTCTTTCTAATTTTAGAAACAGAATTTAGATGAAACTAATTGGTTATTACTTGGAGCCATTTAATACAACAATTTTTAGTATTTAAATAAATCATTAGTATAGATGAATTTTTTCAAAAAGTACAAATAATGTTACTAATTTTTTTTTTTTTTCGTGAAAGCTAATCATCTAACACATGCCAAACACTTACGTCCAGCTTTTCCCAACTCCCAATAAAACATTTGTATTTCAATGTAATTTTATACCACATTGACAAGACCCATTCACTAAAATCAATTTGAAAATAAATTGTGCGGCATTCTATCATTTCAATTAAAGAATGGAGGCAGGTATGTCAAATCTTCTGCGTCCGAGTAAATGGGAGTGGGACAATACTGAAAAAGTGAGACGGGTATCGAAGCCAAATATCATGACTGACGTGACTAGCTAAATGTAACTAAAACAAACTTAGTTTAGCCCTTTCTCAAAAAAAAAAAAGTTCATTAAGTCATTCAGAGTGGTTCGAGGATGTCCAGATGGTTGTGGGCAAGGTACATGGGCTGTGTAAAAAAAAAACAAGAAGTTTAGCTGTTCACTAAAATAGCCCTCTTTAATTCGAAAATGAAGAAAAACAATACCACTTTACTGATGCTTCGTTGTCAGGAGCATAGAAAACATCAAATATTGTCAACTTTTACTTAAATACCCTTTCAACCATTTTTACCATTTCTTTTTATCTCTACCTCATCCTATAGCTTCTTCATTCATCCTTATTTTTATTGATTTTTTCCCCCTCTCCCATGCGGCAACAACATCTAGGTGAAACATAGTTTAAAAAAAATATAAACTTTTAATAAATTTAATTCAATTTATATTGTTTTTCTATTATTATTATTATTATTATTATTGTTATCATTTATATATTTTATATATAAAACTGAAGTCTCTGACTTTTAGTTGACATCTCTCTAATTTTACACATTAATAATTTTTTTCTAATTTTTAAATTTGATTTATTTTTTTCTATTAAATATATGCTCTCCCCTCTCTCAAACCTGATACTCTCCTCCCAACAAAACTTCTTTCTTATTTTTTTTTAGTCAACCTCTTGCCTGTCTCTTAATTTGAAAAGCCAGATGAAAAATTGCAACGCGAATGTGATTGTTCGGTCCTTCATCAAAAGATTTTCTGAGATATCCTAGACATGACTGGACTGTTCATGTCTCTACATAGATTTGGTTGCTTCTATATATAATCTTTTTCTGTCTAGGGTGTGTTAAGTTCCCAAAGAAGTTTGACACCCTAGAAAATCTCAACAAAAGTAATACTAAATACTACTGCCCCAAATTCAACAATTCCTCTTTAAGCTCATATCAATTTTAAAACCAATAAATCAAATTAATAAAATCATTATTAATAACAATAGTAAAATTATTATTTTTTCATTAATAACAATATGTCACTTTAAAAAAATAAAAATAATTTAGACATAACGTTTCTCTAAACAAATTTTGTATTCAAATAATAGGGGATTGCATTATCCTTTTAAAAAATAAAAATAAAAATAGAAGAAAGGGAAAGAGGACAAAAAAATAAAGTTAGGGTCTATTTGGGTTCTGCTTTTTTTGCTAAAATTGAAAACTTTTTGCTGAAAGTACTGTAGATAAAGATAAAAGTTAGCTGAAATAGTATAGTAGAACCCATGAATAGTACTAAAAAGTGTAGTGAGACTCATGAATAGTAGCAAAAATAAACTACGTAGTAAAATAAATTTAAAAAATAAGTGTTGCCAAACGCACACTTGGTGACTTTAGATAAAGCATTTTTTTTTTTTTTCTAATTTTAGAAACAAACTTTAGATAAAATAAATTGGTTATTACTTGGAGCTGTTTAATACAACAATTTTTTGTATTTAAATAAAACATTAGTATAGAAGATTTTTTTCAAAAAATACAAATAATGTAACTAAATTGTTTTTTCTTTCCATGAAAGCTAATCGTCTAACACACGCCAAACACTGACGTCCAGCTTTTGCCTACTCCCAATAAAACATTAGTATTTCTATGTAATTTTATACCACATTGACAAGACTCATTCAATAAAAACCAATACAAAAATAAATTTTGCTGCATTCTATCATTTCAATTAAAGAATGGAGGCAGATATGTCAAATCTTCTGCGGTCGAGTAAATGGGAGTGGGACAATACTGAAAAGGTGAGACGAGTATCGAAGCCAAATACCATGATTGACGTGACCAACAAAATGTAACTTAAACCAAATTAGTTTAGTTAGTTTAGCTCCTTCTCAAAAAAAAAAAAAAAAAAGTTTAGTTCGTTTAGCCGTTCAAAGAGGATCGAGGATGTCCAGTTGGCTGTGGGCAAGGTACATGGGCTGTGTAAAAAAAAACAAGAAGTTTAGCCGTTCACTAGTATAGCCCTCTTGAATTCAAAAATGAAGAAAAACAACACCACCTTACTGATGCTTGTCACTGTCAGGAGCATCGAAAACGGCAAATATTGTCAACTTTTACTTAAATACCCTTTCAACCGTTTTTACCATTTTCTTTTTATCTCTACCTCATCTGATAGCTTCTTCATTCATCCTTATTTTCATTGATTTTTTTCCCCTCTCCCATGCAGCAATAACATCTGGGTGAAACTTAGTTTAAAAAAAAAAAATTTAATAAATTTAATTAAATTTAATTTTTTTTACTATTATTATTATTATTATCTATATATTTTATATATATAACTGAAGTCTCTGACTTTTAGTTGACATCTCTCTAATTTTACACATTAATAATTTTTTTTTAATTTTTAAATCTGGTTTTTTTTTTCTATTAAATATATGCTCTCCAATCTCTCAAACCCGATACTCTCCTCCCAAAAAAACTTCTTTCTTATTTTTTTTTTATTCAACCTCTCGCCTGTCTCTTAATTTGACAGGCCAGATGAAAAATTGCAATGCGAATGTGATTGTTCTGTCCTTCATCAAAAGATTTTCTAAGATATCCTTGACACGACCGGATTGTTCATGACTCAACATAGATTTGGTTGCTTCTATATATAATCTTTTTCAGTGTAGGGCGTGTTATGTTCCCAAAGAAGTTTGACATCCTAGAAAATCTCAACAAAAGTAATACTAAATACTAATGCCCCAAATTCAATAGTTCCTTGTTAAGCTCATATCAATTTTATAACCAATAAGTTAAATTAAAAAAATTATTATTAATAACAATAGTAAAATTATTATTTTTTCATTAATAACAATATGTCACTTTAAAAAAATCATAATAATAATATAGACATAAAGTTTCTCTACACAAATTTTGTATTCAAATAATAGGAGCTTGCATTATCCTTTAAAAATATAAATAAATAGAAGAAATGGAAAGAGGACAAAAAAATAAAGTTAGGGTCTATTTGGGATTTGCTTATTTTGATAAAACTGAAAATTTTTTGCTGAAAGTACTGTAGATAAAGATAAAAGTTTGCTGAAATAGTATAGTAGGACCCATGAATAGTACTAAAAAGTGTAGTGAGACTCATAAATAGTAGCAAAAATAAACTAAGTAGTAAAATAAATTAAAAAAATAAGTGTTGTCAAACGCACACTTAGTGACTTTGGATAAATTTTTATTTCTTCTAATTTTAGAAACAGACTTTAGATAAAACTAATTGGTTATTACTTGGAGCCGTTTAATACAACAATTTTTTGTATTTAAATAAAACATTAGTATAGATGATTTTTTTAAAAAAATACAAATAATCTGACTAATTTTTTTTTTCTTTCCGTGAAAGCTAACCATCTAACACACGCCAAACACTTATGTCCAGCTTTTCCCTACTCCCAATAAAACATTAGTATTTTAATGTAATTTTATACCACATTGACAAGACACATTCAATAAAACCAATTTGAAAATAAATGGTGTTGCATTCTATCAATTCAATTAAAGAATGGAGGCAAGTATGTCAAATCTTCTGCAGCTGAGTAAATGGGAGTGGGAGAAAATTGAAAAAGTGAGAGGGGTATCAAAGCCAGATACCATGACTGACGTGACTAGCAAAATGTAACTAAAACAAACTTAGTTTAGATAGATCAGCTCCTTCTCCAAAGGAAAAAAAAAAAAAGTTTAGTTCCTTTAGCCATTCAAAGCGGTTCGAGGATGTCCAGTTGGCTGTGTGCAAGGTACATGGGCCGTGTAAAAAAAACCAAGAAGTTTAGCCGTTCACTAAAATAGCCCTCTTTAATTCGAAAATGAAGAAAAACAACACCACTTTACTGATGCTTGTCACTGTCAGGAGCGTAGAAAACACCAAATATTGTCCACTTTTACTTAAATACCCTTTCAACCATTTTTACCATTTTCTTTTTATCTCTACCTCATCCTATAGCTTCTTCATTCATCCTTATTTTTATTGATTTTTCCCCCTCTCCCATGCGGCAAGAACATCTAGGTGAAACTTAGTTTTAAAAAAATATAATATTTTTAATTAACTTAATTCAATTTAAATTGTTTTATTATTATTATTATTATATTTTATATATAAATTTGAAGTCTCTGACTTTTTGTTGACATCTCTCTAATTTTACACATTAATAATTTTTTTCTATTAAACATATGTTCTCCTCTCTCTCAAACCTGATACTCTCCTCCTAATAAAACTTCTTTCCTAGTTTTTTTATTCAACCTCTCGCCTGTCTCTCAATTTGACAAGCTAGATGAAAAATTGCAACGCGAATGTGATTGTTCTGTCCTTCATCAAAAGATTTTCTGAGATATCCTTGATACGATCGGATTGTTCATGACTCCGCATAGATTTGGTTGCTTCTATATATAATCTTTTTCAGTGTAGGGTGTGTTATGTTCCCAAAGAAGTTTGACACCCTAGAAAATCTCAACAAAAGTAATACTAAATACTAATGCCCCAAATTCAACAGTTTCTTGTTAAGCTCATATCAATTTTATAACCAATAAGTCAAATTAAAAAAATTATTATTAATAACAATAGTAAAATTATTATTTTTTCATTAATAACAATATGTCACTTTAAAAAAAAAAAAAAAAAAAAAAAAATATATATATATATATATATATATATATATATATATATATATATATAGACATAAGGTTTCTCTACACAAATTTTGTATTCAAATAATAGGAGCTTGCATTATCCTTTAAAAAAAAAAAAATAGAAGAAATGGAAAGAGAACAAAAAAATAAAGTTAGGGTCTACTTGGGATCTGCTTATTTTGATGAAACTGAAAACTTTTTGCTGAAAGTACTGTAGAAAAAAATAAAAGTTAGTTGAAATAATATAGTAGGACCCATGAATAGTACTAAAAAGTATAGTGAGACTCCTAAATAGTAGCAAAAATAAGCTAAGTAGTAAAAAAAAAAAAAAAAAAAGTGTTGCCAAACGCACACTTAGTGACTTTGGATAAATTTTTTTTCTTTTCTAATTTTAGAAACAGACTTTAGATAAAAGTAATTGGTTATTACTTGGAGCCGTTTAATACAACAATTTTTTGTATTAAAATAAAACATTAGTATAGATGAATTTTTTCAAAAAATACAAATAATCTTACTAATTTTTTTTTTCTTTCCGTGAAAGCTAACTGTCTAACACACGCCAAACACTTACGTCTAGCTTTTCCCTACTCCCAATAAAACATTAGTATTTTAATGTAATTTTATACCACATTGACAAGACACATTCAATAAAACCAATTTGAAAATAAATTGTGCTGCATTCTATCATTCCAATTAAAGAATGGAGGCAGGTATGTCAAATCTTCTGCGGTCGAGTAAATGGGAGTAGGACAGAACTGAAAAAGTGAGAAGGGTATCGAAGCCAGATACCATGACTGACTTGACCAACAAAATGTAACTGAAACAAACTTAGTTTAGATAGTTCAGCTCCAAAAAAAGAAAAAGAAAAAAGAAAGTTTAGTTCCTTTAGCCGTTCAAAGCGGTTCGAGGATGTCCAGTTGGCTGTGGGCAAGGTACATGGGCCGTGTAAAAAAAAACAAGAAGTTTAGCCATTCACTAAAATAGCCCTCTTTAATTCGAAAATGAAGAAAAACAACACCACTATAATGAAGCTTGTCACTATCAGGAGCATAGAAAACACCAAATATTGTCCAATTTTACTTAAATACCCTTTCAATCATTTTCACCATTTTCTTTTTATCTCTACCTCATCCTATAACTTCTTCATTCATCCTTATTTTTATTGATTTTTTTACCCTCTCACATGCGGCAACAACATCTGGGTGAAACTTTGTTGTTAAAAAAAAATATTTTTAATAAATTTAATTCAATTTAAATTGTTTTACTGTTATTATTATTATTATTATTATTATTATTATTATTACCTATATATTTTATATTTAAAATTGAAGTCTCTGACTTTTAGTTGACATCTCTCTAATTTTACACATTAATAATTCTTTTCTAATTTTTAAATCTGATTTATTTTTTTCTATTAAATATATGCTCTCCTCTCTCTCAAACCCAATACTCTCCTCCCAATAAAACTTCTTCCTTAGTTTTTTTTTTAGTCAACCTCTCCCCTGTATCTCAATTTAACAAGCCAGATGAAAAATTGCAACGAGAATGTGATTGTTCGGTCCTTAATCAAAAGATTTTCTGAGATATCCTAGATACGACCAGACTGTTCTTGATTCTGCATAGATTTGGTTGCTTCTATATATAATCTTTTTCAGTCCAGGGTGTGTTATGTTCCCAAAAAAGTTTGACACCCTAGTAAATCTCAACAAAAGTAATATTAAATTCTAATGCCCCAAATTCAACAGTAACTTGTTAAGCTCATATCAATTTTATAACCAATAAGTCAAATTAATAAAAATTTTATTAATAACAATAGTAAAATTATTATTATTTCATTAATAACAATATGTCACTTAAAAAAAAAAATATATATATATATAGACATAACGTTTCTCTACACAAATTTTGTATTCAAATAATAGGAGCTTGCATTATCCTTTTAAAAAAATAAATAATTTGAAGAAATGGAAAGAGGACAAAAAAATAAAGTTAGGGTCTATTTGGGATCTGCTGATTTTGTTGAAACTGAAAACTTTTTACTGAAAGTGCTGTAGATAAAGATAAAAGTTAGCTGAAATAGTACAGTAGGACTCATGAATAGTACTAAAAAATGTAGTGAGACTCATGAATAGTAGCAAAAATAAACTAAGTAGTAAAATAAATTAAAAAAATAAGTGTTGCCGAACGCACACTTATTGACTTTAGATAAAGTTTTTTTTTTCTAATTTTAGAAACAGACTTTAGACAAAACTAATTGGTTATTACTTGGAGCCATTTAATACAACATTTTATTGTATTAAAATAAAAGAGTATAGATGAATTTTTTCAAAAAATACAAATAATCTTACTAATTTTTTTTTTCCTTTCCGTGAAAGCTAACTGTCTAACACACGCCAAACACTTACATCCAGCTTTTCCCTACACCCAATAAATCGTTAGTATTTTAATGTAATTTTATACCACATCGACAAGACCCTTTCAATAAAAGCAATTTGAAAATAAATTGTGCTGCATTCTATCATTTCAGTTAAAGAATGGAGGTAGGTATGTCAAATCTTCTGCGGCCGAGTAAATGGGAGTGGGACAATATTGAAAAAGTGAGACGGGTATCGAAGCCAAATACCATGACTGACGTGACCATCAAAATGTAACTAAAACAAACTTAGTTTAGTTAGTTTAGCTCCTTCTCCAAAAAAAAAAAAAGAAGTTCAGTTCGTTTAGCCGTTCAAAGTGGTTCGGGGATGTCCAGTTGGCTGTGGGCGAGGTACATGGGCCGTGTAAAAAAAACAAGAAGTTTAGCCGTTCACTAAAATAGCCCTCTTTAATTCGCAAATGAAGAAAAACAACACCACTTTACTGATGCTTGTCACTGTCAGGAGCATATAAAGACCAAATATTGTCCACTTTTACTTAAATACCCTTTCAACCATTTTTAACATTTTCTTTTTTATCTCTACCTCATCCTATAGCTTCTTCATTCATCCTTATTTTTATTGATTTTTTACCCCTCTCCCATGTGGCAAGAACATCTGGGTGAAACTTAGTTTAAAAAAAAATATATATTTTTAATAAATTTAAATTGTTTTACTATTATTATTATTATTATTATTATTATTATTATTATTATTATTATTATCTGTATATTTTATATATAAAACTGAAGTCTCTGACTTTTTGTTGACATCTCTCTAATTTTATACATTAATAATTTTTTTCTAATTTTTAAATCTGATTTATTTTTTTCTATTAAATATATGCTCTCCTCTCTCTCAAACTTGATACTCTCCTCCCAATAAAACTTCTTTCTTATTTTTTTTTTAGTCAACCTCTCGCCTGTCTCTCAATTTGACAAGCTTGGTGAAAAATTGCAAAGTGAATGTGATTGTTCGGTCTTTCATCAAAAGATTTTATGAGATATCCTTGATACGACCAGACTGTTCATGACTCTGCATAGATTTGGTTGCTTCTATAAATAATCTTTTTCAATCCATGGTGTGTTATGTTCCCAAAGAAGTTTGACACCCTAGAAAATCTCAACAAAAGTAATACTAAATACTAATGCCCCAAATTCAACAGTTCCTTGTTAAGCTCATATCAATTTTATAACCAATAAGTCAAATTAATAAAATTGTTATTGATAACAATAGTAAAATTATAATTTTTTTCATTAATAACAATATGTCACTTAAATAATAATTAATAATAATAATAATATAGACATAACGTTTATCTATGTACGTTTTTAGACCCCTTAAAAGACAACCAGATTAACCTAGTTAATTAGCCAAGTGATTACTTAGTCAAATTATCAGATCTAGGTTAACACAAATATATCATATCAATGTAAAGTGCGAAAAATAAAGAACACAAAGATATGATGACCTAGGAAAACCAAACCAGTAAAAAACCTGGGGAGGATTTAACCTAGCTATCCTCAAGGTAAACTGAATCCACTATGAAAGAATTGAAGTTTATACAATAGCGACTTAGACCACTAACATCCTATTGCTACCTCGAGTAGGAAACTTACTACCATGACCACGTGACACCTCCGAGTCTACAGACTACTTCTTTCTTGGATTCCCAGCAAGGACAAGCACTCCCGCTTGTGTATCTTTAAGCTCTTGAATCTGCAACTGAATGATCACCAAGTTCTTGACATAGTCTTGATTCTTGATAACCCTAAGTATGTGTGAAGGCGAACACCTCTAGATCTCACAAAAGATTCACACATACAACATAAAGAGCAACATCTAAACATGGCTAGGGTTTACCCTTTTATACCTAGGGCAAAGCATAAAACCCTACACGTCAAATGGGCTTGGGCTGAGTTGGAAAATTCTATAGAAAAACAATTTTCACGAGCTTCGATCGATCGAGCGAGCCAGATTTATACAGTAAATCCTGCAGTAACCCGATTCCAACTTTACATAAAAACATATACTTTGAGCAAATTTAAACAAGACTAAAATGTTTTAATCATGGTTTGCCAACATTATAAAATAAAGTTCTAATACATTAGTTCCTAATTCCTTAGATCCTAACAAACTCTCCCTTTGGCAATCCATGACAAAAGACAACTTAACAAAAATGCTCAAAGTTTACATAAAAACAGCCCATTACAAAAACATAGCCCAGCATAACAAATTCAACCTAACTACTATCTATCAATTACGAGTGTAGACAGTAGCATGACTGAATCAACCTGTATATTTCCTGAAACACTTAACAAACGCATAAACGCATGTGTGAAAAATACAAGTAAAACAAAATAACTTCTTGATTTCACATAACACAAAATAAAGACATATACCATGAATAACCTCATAAATATAAATCAATAAGCAATGTGAAACAAGAAACATATACAATCAATGTATCTCCCCCTATCATGGACAACACAAACAAAATGCATCATGAGCCAAAAAATGATAAATACATAATGAAGCACCTAGATACAATCTAAAAGCTCCACAGCCCCAAAACATCAAAAATCTCCCCCTAACAAGTAAATCTCCTCTACAAATGTACTCCCCCTTTTTGTGACGAATTGCCAAAGGCCAATCAAAACTCATCATCAAAAGTAGGTGGCAGAGGCGACCCTCTAAAATGCTCTAAATCCCCTCTCAAAGCACAAAGCTCATCAAGCATGTCCGCCAAAATCTGACCATGAGCCACCTGAATGGTCATGACAGTCTCCAATGTACGACGAATGTCTGAATCATTCGAAGTAGAAGGTGGGTGAACAATAGTAGCAACAGCAGGATCGACAGATGCCCCAGCAATAGTAGTACCTGTAGAAGCGGGAGAAACAAAGGTTTTAAAAAACTCTCTATACGATTTTCGATTGATCAAAAATTAGATTCGATTGATCGAAAATCACTTTCGATTGATCCAACAGCGATCGAGTAAATCAGATTCAAAAAAAAAAATTTAATCGCATTTTCGATCGGTCGAAAAACAGATTCGATCAATCGAAAATTTGGAAAACACAATTTTTTGAAAAACAAAGCAATTTTATGCATAAACTTCTCAAAGCATAATATTTTATGAATAAAATACATGAGTATGAGATGAAATGCTCTTCAAAAACACGTATATTGAACCCAGTTTTCCCAAAAATAAGACTTTCAATCAATTATCCTTAAATTCTTAAACAACAAACATGTTTTGCATAGAACTCAAAGAATTTTCAAACTTGGTTGGCCAAATCAAAATCACACACAATAACATGTACAAAGTTTAGCAAAAAGTAACTTGTGTAGTGTGTGCAACTAGTAAAAACTTGAGATACATATGAGGTGATGTGTAAATAGAAATCAAGCACAATGTCTACAAAATTCATCACATAGAATTTGAAAGAGACTATCACATAAAGAGTTACATCATATAACTCTCACATCTCCTAGAATAAAAGCTTGCAATCATGTAAGTTTCTTGATTTGCCTCATAATGTACACATCAATTTTATTTGATCTGAAACTTATTTATAATTGCCAAGATAATGCAAACACCAATTTTATTTGATTTAAAGTTATTATAGCCCAATAATGTACAAATAAATTTTAGCATTTAAACCGAGGCTTACACCTTATGTTCTTTTTGTGCATATACTATACTTTCTCGAGCACAAAATCTTACGATATGCACTAAGGTGTTCATGATTGACTAGTAAATAGTGGTGAGATGGTTATTAATGTCTTTCTCAAAAAGTTCAAGCCCGACAATCAAAAGCATGTGACTTCAAGATCAAGACAAAGTGATCAAAAACTATTAACATCTTCCCACACAACATGCACTACACAGCTTCAACTAGTAAAGTGTAATAAATAAGCTCATCCAAGCTAAACAAGGTACATAAACATGTTATATAAAAATAAATTGGCCAACCTTATTTTCAAATCCAAGAAAAATAATGCAAACCACATTTTGCTTCCCTTTTTTCTTTTCTTTTTTCTTTTTTTAATATTTTGAGAAAAAAACAAAAACAATCCTAGAATGAAATGCATGAATGTTATACAATGCAAATCCTAGAAAGCAAAGAAAACAAAAACACCAAAGAACAATGGTCACAAAGAGTAGAGCAAGGAAGCACAAGGACCATGTCATAAAAACTCAATTAGATCGAGTTTTTTGCATCCAAAACCTTTTAGATGCAACTCGAGCATTGGAGTTGTTATTCATATTAGAATTCTGAGCAACTCTAGGATTGGAATAAAGGTTTAGAGCCTTTATCAACTCACTAATAAGTACCATACGATCTTGTGCTTGAGGTACAGATACAGACACTTTTGGCTTATTTGCTCACTTAGCAACTTGCAACTTGAAACAGTTTGGACGAATGTGCCCAGACTTACCACAAAAATGACAAACCCATGCAGGCTTATCATGCAACTTGCCCTTAGGAGGGTTAGGAGCCTTAGGTTTAGACTCTTGAAGATCAATTCTAATCTTTCTAGGAGGTGTAACTTCTACAGATTTAGTAGCCTCACTCACAGAGGGTTTGACAACCTTACTCATAGAGGGTTCAAAAGAAGGAACAAAATTTGTGGAATAGGGTTCAGACATAGAGATGCTTTCAACAAAACCTAAACCAATTTTGTCAGAGGGAGACTCTTGAACACTCAGCATGTGATCAAGTTTGAAGCTTGTAGACCTATTAGATTGTTCTCTAGCAACAGATAATTCAAGTTTCAAATTCTTAACTTTATCAAGCAAAAGCATGTTCTCAGTCTTCACATTATTCAACAATTCATTAGCATCAAATAGTTTCACAAGCAAATTTTTCTTTTCAAGTTCAAGAGATGCAATTTTCTTTAAACCTAAATCAACACTTATAGCATCCTTTGCAGCAACTTTGCAAAGTTTATTATAGGCTTCTTGTAAATCTGCATCCTTAGAGAGTTCTCCATCAGAAGGGTTCTCTTCAACAGCAATACTTTCATCAACTACAGCAGTAGCTGTGAAAGTAATGAAGTTTCCATCCTCATCACTATCAGACTCATTGTCAAAAACTTCATCATCACTAAGGGTTACAGCCATAACCTTACCCTTAGACCTCAAGAATGTTAGACGTTCAGATTTCACATGACCATACCCTTGACACCCAAAACATTGTTGACACATATAATTGTTAGAAGGTTGACCTACTTTCTCTTTAGGTTTTTCAGTGTTATTAACCTTAGTGAGATCATTCCTCTTAAAATTTCTAGGTTCAGCAGTGTTCTTACCTCTTACCCTTCTGTTATTGTTCTTAAGAAAATTTCTAAAGTTCTTGGCAAGGTAAGCAATCTCTGTAGCAGAGAGCTCATCATCAAATCCACTCACATCAACATTATTAACAGACTTAAGAGCCATTGATTTGAATTTGCTAGTCTTAGGTAGGTCTAACTCATAGGACTGAAGAGATCCTACAAGTTCATCAACAGGGATTGAGTCCACATCCTTCCTTTCAGTGATGGCAGTCACTTTGGGTCTAAAATCTTCAATCAAAGATCTAAGTATCTTCCTAACAATTTTAGGTTGATCATAGATTTCACCCAAATTATAAGCAGAATTAACAATATCATTAAGCTTAGCATAGAATTCATCAAACGATTCATCATCAGACATCCTAATACTTTCAAATCTAGTTGTTAATTGTTGCAAGGTATTGATTTTAACTGCCTATGCCTTCATGCACAGTCTGGAGGATATTTCAAGCAGTATGAGCAACCTCAACATTAGAGATTCTCTTAAATTCCTCCATAGAAACAGCATTAAAGATAGCATTCATAGCCTTGCTATTAAAAACTGCTGCTTCTTTCTGAGAAGTTTGCCACTCACTAATAGGAGCAGTGGGCTTCTCCCATCCATATTCAACAGAGTTCCAGACTCTCTCATCAATAGATTTCAAGAATGCTCTCATCCATACTTTCTAATAAGTATAATTATTCCCATCAAAGTGAGGTGGAATAACAAGAGAGTGTCCGTGTTCCATGACAACCGGGGTCAAGGATCGGTTCTTAGATCAAAGGATCTACAATAAGAGAGCTACCCGCTCTGATACTACTTGTACTTTTTTAGACCCCTTAAAAGACAATCAGATTAACCTAGTTAATTAGCCAAGTGATTACTTAGTCAAATTATCAGATCTAGGTTAGCACAAATATATCATATTAATGTAAAGTGCAGAAAATAAAAAATACAAAGATATGATGACCTAGGAAAACCAAACCGGGAAAAAACCTGTGGAGGATTTAACCTAGCTATCCTTAAGGTAAATTGAATCCACTATGAAAGAATTGAAGTTTACACAATAGCGACTTAGACCACTAACATTCTACTGCTACCTCGAGTAGGAAACTTACTACCACGACCACGTGACAGCTCCGAGCCCACAGACTACTTCTTTATTGGATTCCCAGCAAGCACAAGCACTCCCGCTTGTGTATCTTTAAGCTCTTGAATCTACAACTGAATGATCACCAAGTTCTTGACATAGTCTTGATTCTTAATAACCCAAAGTATGTGTGAAGGCAAACACCTCTAGATCTCACAAAAGATTCACACATACAACATAAAGAGCAACATCTAAATGTGGCTAGGGTTTACCCTTTTATACCTAGGGCAAAGCATAAAACCCTACATGTCAAACGGGCTTGGGCTGAGTTGCAAAATTTTTGCAGAAAAACAATCTGCACGAGCTTCGATCGATCGAGCCTAATTTTCGATTGATCGAGCTAGCTAGATTTACACAGTAAATCCTGCAGTAACTCGATTCCAACTTTACATAAAAACATATATTTTGAGCAAGTCTAAACAAGACTAAAACGTTTTGATCATGGTTTGCCAACATTACAAAATAAAGTTCTAATACATTAGTTCCTAATTCCTAAGAACCTAACACTCAACACAAATTTTGTATTCAAATAGTAGGAGGTTGCATTATCCTTTTAAAAAAATAATAAATAGAAGAAATGGAAAGAGGACAAAAAAATAAAGTTACGGTCTATTTGAGATCTGCTTATTTTGCTGAAACTGAAATTTTTTTACTGAAAGTACTGTAGATAAAGATAAAAGTTAGCTGAAATAGTATAGTAGGACCCATTAATAGTACTAAAAAGTGTAGAGAAACTCATGAATAGTAGCAAAAATAAACTAAGTAGTAAAATAAATTAAAAAAATAAGTGTTGCCAAACGCACACTTAGTGACTTTAGATAAAGTTTTATTTATTTATTTTTTTTATTTTAAATATAAATTTTAGAAACAGACTTTAGATAAAACTAATTGGTTATTACTTATAGCCGTTTAATACAACAGTTTTTTTTTTTTTTTTTTTTTTTTTTTTTTTTTAATTTTAAAAAAAACATTAGTATAGATGAATTTTTTCAAAAAATACAAATAATCTTACTAAATTTTTTTTCTTTCGGTGAAAGCTAACTGTCTAACACACACCAAACACTTGAAGAATGTATACCACATTGACAAGACCCATTCAATAAAACCAATTTGAAAATAAATTGTGCTACATTCTATCATTCCAATTGAAGAATGGAGGCAGGTATGTCAAATCTTCTGCGGTCGAGTAAATGGGAGTGGGACAATACTGAAAAAAGTGAGACGGATATCGAAGCCAGATACCATGATTGATGTGATTAGCAAAATGTAACTAAAACAAACTTAGTTTAGTTACTTTAGCTCCTTCTCAAAAAAAAAAAAAAAAAAGTTTAGTTTGTTTAGCCGTTCAAAGCGGTTCGAGGATGTCCAGTTGGTTGTGGGCAAGGTACATGGGTCGTGCAAAAAAAAACAAGAAGTTTAGCTGTTCACTAAAATAACCCTCTTTAATTCGAAAATGAAGAAAAACAACACCACTTTACTGATGCTTGTCACTGTCAGGAGCATAGCAAATAGCAAATATTGTCTACTTTTACTTAAATACCCTTTCAACCATTTTTACCATTTTCTTTTTATCTCTACAGCATCCTATAGCTTCTTCATTCATCCTTATTTTTATTGATTTTTTCCCCCACTCCCATGCGGCAACAACATCTGGGTGAAACTTAGTTTAAAAAAAAAATTTAATAAATTTAATTCAATTTAAATTGTTTTACTATTATTATTATTATTATTATTATTATTATTATTATTATCTATATATTTTATATATAAAACTGAAGTCTCTGACTCTTAGTTGACATATCTATAATTTTACACATTAATAATTTTTTTCTAATTTTTAAATCTGATTTATTTATTTCTATTAAATATATGCTCTCATCTCTCTCAAACCCGATACTCTCCTCCCAATAAAACATCTTTCTTATTTTTTTTTTTAGTCAACCTCTTGCCTGTCTCTCAATTTGACAAGCCAGATGAAAAATTGCAACGCGAATGTGATTGTTTGGTCCTTCATCAATAGATTTTCTGAGATATCCTAGATACGACCGGATTGTTCATGACTCTGCATAGATTTGGTTGCTTCTATATATAATCTTTTTCAGTCCAGGGTGTGTTATGCTCTCAAAGAAGTTTGACACCCTAGAAAATCTCAACAAAAGTAATATTAAATTCTAATGCCCCAAATTCAACAATTCCTTGTTAAGCTCATATCAATTTTATAACCAATAAGTCAAATTAAAAAAATTATTCTTAATAACTGTAGGGGCTCGTTTCGTCGTAGATCCCCCAGCAATAAATTTATTTAGAGAGTGGGTCGTAGGGTTCGGCGCCGACAGGCTTGCCACCGGCTCGCCTGAAGCGTTCCTCCTTCTTGGGGGCTTTTTCTTTGTTCTTATCGTCATGGGGGTTGCTCCTCGGATCGCCGAGGAGCCCCTTACTCTGAAGGGCTCCTTGCATTTATATACCCTCTTTGGCCAATCCTAGCCTTCCAACTGTCAGTCATCCAGACCACTGCTTAAGGACTTGTCCCATCAGTCACGTTTCCCACCGTACTGTGGATCGCGGCACCCTAGGTTCCGCCGTCCAGGAGTCCTCTCAACACTGAGATTGCCAGGGGAGTTAGGTAGGCGCATTAAATGTGGATGTGACCGCCTGTACTGGGATCAGGATAGGTACGCCGAGGACAGGGTTGTCCTCGGCGCGGCCCAGAGGGCCGAAAAGCCCCTAGGCAGCTGCCTGGGACAGCCACTGATCCTCGGCATGGGCCTTGGGCCAGTCTAGAGGTGGGCCGAAAATTCCAGGCCCTCGGGCCCCACAATAGCCCCTCAAAATCCTGCTGCACGTTCCCTTGAACGGGGAGGAGGGTTTTGACATCCACGGCCCTCGTTCCCCCCAAGGCCTTCCGCTGGTTGGTTTCTCCCAAATGGTTAGCTCGGCGCTTCAATCCTTCGGCAAGTGATTAGCCTCTTATAGAAGATTCTGTTGCTGCTTTAAAGATAGTGGCAAGCTCCCCATGGGCTTGGGTCCGAGGACCAGGCAAGGGCCAGGCACGGGTGCCGCCTTCATAAGTAGTGGCTAGCTCTCCGTAGGCTTGGGTCCGAGGACCATGCAAGACCTAGGCACAGGTGCTGCCTTCATAAGTAGTGGCTAGCTCTCCGTAGGCTTGGGTCCGAGGACCAGGCAAGGCCTAGGCACAGGTGCTGCCTTCATAAGTAGTGGCTAGCTCTCCGTAGGCTTGGGTCCGAGGACCAGGCAAGGCCTAGGCACAGGTGCTGCCTTCATAAGTAGTGGCTAGCTCTCCGTAGGCTTGGGTCCGAGGACCATGCAAGACCTAGGCACAGGTGCTGCCTTCATAAGTAGTGGCTAGCTCTCCGTAGGCTTGGGTCCGAGGACCAGGCAAGGCCTAGGCACAGGTGCTGCCTTCATAAGTAGTGGCTAGCTCTCCGTAGGCTTGGGTCCGAGGACCAGGCAAGGCCTAGGCACAGGTGCTGCCTTCATAAGTAGTGGCTAGCTCTCCGTAGGCTTGGGTCCGAGGACCATGCAAGCCCTAGGCACAGGTGCTGCCTTCATAAGTAGTGGCTAGCTCTCCGTAGGCTTGGGTCCGAGGACCATGCAAGACCTAGGCACAGGTGCTGCCTTCATAAGTAGTGGCTAGCTCTCCGTAGGCTTGGGTCCGAGGACCATGCAAGACCTAGGCACAGGTGCTGCCTTCATAAGTAGTGGCTAGCTCTCCGTAGGCTTGGGTCCGAGGACCATGCAAGACCTAGGCACAGGTGCTGCCTTCATAAGTAGTGGCTAGCTCTCCGTAGGCTTGGGTCCGAGGACCATGCAAGACCTAGGCACAGGTGCTGCCTTCATAAGTAGTGGCTAGCTCTCCGTAGGCTTGGGTCCGAGGACCAGGCAAGGCCTAGGCACAGGTGCTGCCTTCATAAGTAGTGGCTAGTTTCCCCATAGGCCTGAGTCCGAGGACCATGCAGAGCCTTGGTTCTGTCTAACACTTGGTCTTCTGAAGTAATTAGTTTCCCCATAGGCCTGAGTCCGAGGACCATGCAGAGCCTTGGTTCTGTCTAACACTTGGTCTTCTGAAGTAATTAGTTTCCCCATCTTCTATCGGGGAAGCGTTTCTTGGCCGTTCGTGTTCCGCGCCTGACGCTTCGGTGCGCGAGACGCGCCTTCATTAATGGTCTCGTAAATCGACAGAAGTACAACGGTCTGCAGCCCCCTTGGAATTTGGTGGCTTCATTATTGCCCGCCGCCTCGGTAACTCACTCTTCGAATTCTGCGCGGATTGACTGTCACCAACTCTCCCCCTCTATATAAGGCTTTCTGGGGGGATGGCTTCTTCATACCCCATGAGCTTCCCAACTCGAACAGAAAGAAAACCATCTTTCCACTCCCCATGCCCCTTGAATAACCCCGTCGGGATTGTGACCGGAGTTAGGAGATATGGAGTTAAGGGCTGCCGTGGCCGCAGCCCCCACTGGGTTTCTGGTGCGGCTGAGCCTCGGCGCGACACCAGCAGTGTTGCACGCGGTGGCCAGGTGGGACATTGTTGGAGTACCTAACATCTTTCCCCGGAGCACACCTTCGGTGGAGAAGATATGCGAACTTACGTCGTGTCTGGCGCCCGAGTGTTGCCGTCTCCAACGGCCGGCGCTCGGGAGGATTGGAGAGCATCAAGGGAACATCACGGGGGAGGACGTTCCGGTGCCCCTGCATCTGCTCCTCACTTTGTTCAAGCTTCCGCTTTGAAGCAAGCCAGCCTCAGCCCCCCTTCCCCGCTTTTATTGTCAAGCTCTCCCGTTCTGCTGATGCCAATAAAAGCACGGGTTGACACTTCCTTCTCCCCTAGCTAGTTGTAGGATCGGACCGCCTGAGCCTCCGATTGTAGGATTAGCTTGTAATAAAGCTTGTAAAACAAGCCTGCCTGAGCCTCTGATTGTATTTGTAACTCTTTTCTTTTTTATGAAATAACATCACTCTTTTCTCATTTCCTTTTCTGCTGTTGAATCTTCCATTTTTCTGCAACTGTACTTGTTCATTTCTGTTTTGCAAAGTGATTTGTTTAGAACGATCGCCGGTTGCACCAGTCGGCGCACTAACCCTTCCCACAGACGGCGCCAATTGTAGGGGCTCGTTTTGTCGTAGATCCCCCAGCAATAAATTTATTTAGAGAGTGGGTCGTAGGGTTCGGCGCCAACAGGCTTGCCACCGGCTCGCCTGAAGCGTTCCTCCTTCTTGGGGGCTTTTTCTTTGTTCTTATCGTCATGGGGGTTGCTCCTCGGATGGCCGAGGAGAGCCCCTTACTCTGAAGGGCTCCTTGCATTTATATACCCTCTTTGGCCAATCCTAGCCTTCCAACTGTCAGTCATCCAGACCACTGCTTAAGGACTTGTCCCATCAGCCACGTTTCCCACCGTACTGTGGATCGCGGCACCCTAGGTTCCGCCGTCCAAGAGTCCTCTCAACACTGAGATTGCCAGGGGAGTTAGGTAGACGCATTAAGTGTGGATGTGACCGCCTGTACTGGGATCAGGATAGGTATGCCGAGGACAGGGTTGTCCTCGGCGCGGCCCAGAGGGCCGAAAAGTCCCTAGGCAGCTGCCTGGGATAGCCATTGATCCTCGGCATGGGCCTTGGGCCAGTCTAGAGGTGGGCCGAAAATTCCAGGCCCTCGGGCCCCACAATAACAATAGTAAAATTATTATTTTTTCATTAATAACAATATGCCACTTTAATAAAAATAATAATAATAATATAGACATAACGTTTCTCTACACAAATTTTGTATTCAAATAATAGGAGCTTGCATTATCCTTTTAAAAAAATAAATAAATAGAAGAAATGGAAAGAGGACAAAAAAATAAAGTTAGGGTTTATTTGGGATCTGCTTATTTTGCTGAAACTGAAAACTTTTTGCTGAAAGTACTGTAGTTAAAGATAAAAGTTAGCTGAAATAGTATAGTAGGACCCAACCCATGAATTGTACTAAAAAGTATCGTGAGACTCATGAATAATAGCAAAAATAAGCTAAGTAGTAAAATAAATTAAAAAAATATGTGTTGCCAAACGCACACTTAGTGACTTTAGATAAATTTTTTTTTTTCTAATTTTAGAAACAGACTTTTAGATAAAACTAATTGGTTATTACTTGGAGCTGTTTAATACAACATTTTTTTTTGTATTTAAATAAAACAGTATATATGAATTTTTTCAAAAAATACAAATAATCTTACAATTTTTTTTTTCTTTCCATGAAAGCTAACCGTCTAACACACGCCAAACACTTACGTCCAACTTTTCCCTAATCCCAATAAAACATTAGTATTTCAATATAATTTTATACCACATTGACAAGACCCATTCAAGAAAACCAATTTGAAAATAAATTGTGCTGCATTCTATCATTTCAATTAAAGAATGGAGGCAGGTATGTCAAATCTTCTGCGGCCGAGTAAATGGGAGTGGGACAAAACTAAAAAAGTGAGACAGGTATCGAAGCCAGATTCCAAGACTGACTGACTTGCAAAATGTAACTAAAACAAACTTAGTTTAGTTAGTTTAGCTCCTTCTCAAAAAAAAAAAAAAAATGTTTAGTTTGTTTAGCCGTTCAAAGCGATTTGAGGATGTCCAGTTGGCTGTGGGCAAGGTACATGGGCCGTGTAAAAAAAAACAAGAAGTTTAGCCGTTCACTAAAATAGCCCTCTTTAATGCGAAAATGAAGAAAAACAGCACCACTTTACTGATGCTTGTCACTGTCAGGAGCATAGAAAACACCAAATATTGTCCAATTTTACTTAAATACCCTTTCAACCACTTCAACCATTTTATTTTTATCTCTACCTCATCCTATAGCTTCTTCATTCGTCCTTATTTTTATTGATTTTTTTCCCCACTCCCATGCGGCAACAACATCTGGGTGAAACTTAGTTTTGAAAAAAAAATATATTTTTAATAAATTTAATTCAATTTAAATTGTTTTACTATTATTATTATTATTATTATTATTATCTATATATTTTATATATAAAACTGAAGGCTTTGACTTTTAGTTGACATCTCTCTAATTTTACACATTAATAATTTTTTTCTAATTTTTAAATCTGATTTATTTTCTTTTCTATTAAATATATGCTCTCCTCTTTCTCAAACCCGCTACTCTCCTCCCAAAAAACTTCTTTCTTATTTTTTTTTTAGTCAACCTCCCGCATGTCTCTCAATTTGACAAGCCAGATGAAAAATTGAAACGTGAATGTGATTGTTCAATCCTTCATCAAAAGATTTTCTGAGATATTCTAGATACGACCGGACTATTCATGACTCTCGATAGATCTGGTTGCTTCTATATATAATCTTTTTCAGTCCAGGGTGTGTTATGTTCCCAAAGAAGTTTGACACCCTAGAAAATCTCAACAAAAGTAATACTAAATTCTAATGCCCCAAATTCAACAGTTCCTTGCAAAGCTCATATCAATTTTATAACCAATATGTCAAATTTATAAAATTATTATTAATAACAATAGTAAAATTTTTATTTTTTCATTAATAACAATATGTCACTTTAAAAAAATAATAATAATAATATAGACATAACGTTTCTCTACACAAGTTTTGTATTCAAATAATAGGAGCTTGCATTATCCTTTAAAAAATAAATAAATAGAAGAAATGGAAAGAGGACAAAAAAATAAAGTTAGGGTCTATTTGGGATCTGCTTATTTTATTAAAACTGAAAACTTTTTGCTTAAAGTACTGTAAATAAAGATAAAAGTTAGC